>OY829515.1:1011417-1100957 GCA_963691665.1 Clepsis dumicolana | reverse complement strand
CTTTTTAATGACTGTATCTTTTGATTGCGTTGACTTAGAAGGTTGATTTTTTTCTTGAAGACATCCTTGAAGCTGTGAAAAAAATCAACCTTCTAAGTCAACGCAATCAAAAGATACAGTCATTAAAAAGGTGGTTTCCATAAAAATCGCCTTACTGAGAAAACCTAAAGGGTACTTCCAGTTGTCCTAGAAACTTGAAATTTGGAAGGTAGCTCTTATAGCACAACCACTCAGAAAAGTCTCAAAATATTATTTTTTTGTCTGTCTGTAGATTTCACAGACCATTATAAGATGACCCCACACTGCATACATTTTGCTTAGGAACAGGGCTCTGCTAACACTGGACTTCTTAAAACACTGGAGAAAAGCCTTAAAATCTTTCTACGGAACCCTCGTGCGCGAGTCCGACTGGCACTTGTCCGGTTTTTTATGTACTTAATACGCTGCTGCTGAATAAATAAACTATGACTGTTTGAACTTGTAGACTTAGCTTTCCTAAAATAATTACTGCACTAAGCTATGCATAAATTCATATAAATGCAACCTACCTTCGACTCTTAGGTACCACTAGTGATAGCAGTACTTTTAGTGCAATCCAATAATCTAGATAAACTGGTATAACCGTACCTGAAATTATAAATACAGGTTCTTACAAAATGGAATAATTACTTATTGCAACAGTAAATGAAATTATTCATACGAATTGAATGAAGCTCTTGATAAAGCTTCCCTGGACCCAGTAGGCCGAGCACGAAGTTTTCGAATCCAGAGGCCCGAGTACGAATATTCGAAATCTGCGTCTCGTAAAATCGAATAGTAAACGTTATCGAGTTTTTTTGTAACCGTGAAATTTTCCGGGACGAAAGATAGCCTATGTTTTAATCTAGGGTATAAGCTATCCCCATTCTAAATTTCATCCAATTCCGTCTAGCCGTTTCCGCGTAAAGAAGTAACAAACATACTCGCTCACTCACTCACAAACATTCGCATTTATAATATTAGTAGGATAGGATTAGGGTGATGATATCCTCAGTAGAACTAAGGTTACCGAACCGACATAGCCCGAAGAATTGCGAAACTTAAGTGGCAGTGGGCGGGGCAGACAGCTCGCAGAACTGATGGCCGATGGGCTCAAAAGGTTCTCGAATGGCGTCCGCGGACCGGGAGACGAGCTGTCGGTAGGCCTCCAACAAGATGGAGCGACGACCTAGTAAAGATCGCGGGACCGCGGTGGATGCGGAAAGCACAAGACCGGTCTGAGTGGAGAGCCGCGGGGGAGGCCTATGTTCAGCAGTGGACGTCTTTCGGCTGACATGATGATGATGGCCAAAAACTACTGTTACCTTAACTTAACTCACCTCTCATTCGAAAGAAAACAGGTAATAGATACCTACTTCTAAGAATCACATTAGGAACTTGTGCCCACGCATAACTTAATTATAATAAAATCGTAACATGGCATGTCAGTAATTAGTTAATCATATATGGAACCGGTTTAAAACCAGTAAAAAGTGAAATTAGTACACCGGCAGACACACATCTTCTTAGATATTACGTCAGTATTACTTCATGCATCATCAATATTACCTACGTTGAACTATGCCGGTGGTTTTGATGCTAAACGGTGGGCTCGTAGGGAGTTCCGAAACATGCATTAGTTGCATAGACGTCGTTGTCAAACACGCGTGGGCGCAGGTGAGCAAATTAATTGTTTTTTCATCATCAGGAGTTTTACTCATCATCATCATCATGTCAGCCGAAAGACGTCCACTGCTGGCCGGCGGCCTCCCCCGCGGCTCTCCACTCAGACCAGTCTTGTGCTTTCCGCATCCACCGCGGTCCCGCAATCTTTACCAGGTCGTCGCTCCATCTTGTTGGAGGCCTAGCGACAGCTCGTCTTCCGGTTCGCGGACGCCATTCGAGAACCTTCTGACCCCATCAGTTGTGCGAGCAATGTGCCCCGCCTACTGCCACTTGAGTTTCGCAATTCTTCGGGCTCTGTCGGTGACTCTAGTTCTACTGCGGATATCATCATTTCTGATTCTGTCCCGCAGAGAAACCCCGGGCATACCATCCCTCTCCATCGCCCTCTGTGGGTCAAGCACGACTTGTCGAATCCTGCGTAACGTTACGGTTATCGTATTGAGATCGAGAAATCTCATACTAAATTTTAGTTTCAAATACGCTCACGGGCGGGCGCTGTTCCAAACGTCATACAAACTCGACAACGTTTTTCTATTCGATGTTACGTGACGCAGGATTCGAAAAGTCGTGTTCGACCCTCTTGAGTGACTTTGAGAATTGTTTTTTATTTATTTATCATTGAAAAAGGGGGGCAAATGAGCAAGGGGGTCGTCTAATAGTAAGCGATCACCGCGACCCATGAGAACCAGCAACCCCAAGAGAGTCACTAGTCCGTTGCCGACCTTTAAGGAGGGAAAGGGATAGAGGACAGTGGGGGGATCACGGTATATCAGTATTATACAGGAAATTGAAAATTACTTTAATTTGAATGGATTAAATAATAAAAATATAGTCATCTTCGTGATAGCCTAGTGGTTTGACCTATCGCCTCTCAAGCAGAGGGTCGTGGGTTCAAACCCCAGCTTGCCCCTCTGGGTTTTCCGGAATTTAGGTGCGAAATTACATTTGCAATTTATCATGAGCTTTTCGTTGAAGGAAAACATCGTGAGGAAACCTGCACACTCCTGCGAAGCAATTCAACGGTGTGTGTGAAGTTCCCAATCTGCACTGAGCCCGCGTGGGAACTATAGCCCAAGCCCTCTCATTCTGAGAGGAGGCCTGTGCCCAGCTTCAAAGATGTTAATTTCAGCATGCTACCTTCACGCGTTTCAGAGAAAAAGACAGACAGATAGACAGACGATAAAGGGTCCTGACAGACAGACAGACAGACAGACAGACAGACAGACAGACAGACGGACAACAAAGTGATCCTATAAAGGTTCCGTTTTTTCCTTTTGAGGTACGGAACCCTAAAAATGGTTGTATTTCACATATGGTGAAATAAACGGATCACTCACGTATGTCATGGATGTCAGTCGTATGTCAAAGGTGTAAATTATCATTAAAATTTCCAGGCAACCTTACGTTTTTTATCAACTTTATTAAACGGGTATGGCAACAAGCAAAGATGCGCGTACGCTTATTGGTTTACAACATTTACCTACTTTTTGCAAACATTTGCACAGTTTCTTCGTTGCATATTTTCACAAGGTTCTATGTCCAATCGAATCTGTTTAAAATTGTGCCTTGTGAAAGAGGTATAGGATTGAATGTCGGTCACCGTAGATACGACAGTAAAGAAGCGTCCTTAATATAACAGGGAAAGTGGTTATATTTGAACCGGACTAACAAGTAACGCATTAAAGATAGAGCTGGCTATACACTGTCCAGGGCCGTGTTTTATAAAGCTACAAGTTACAATTTACAAGCGGAAGTCTCGTTCTATCGCCTTTTGTGAGAAACATACTTCCGCTTGTAAATTGTAACTTGTAGCTTTATAAAACACGGCCCAGATATTTTGAGCCTCCATTTGACACTCAAAATCGAAGCTGTAGCATTTTAGGTTCTAAATTTAATTATTGTTATTATTGTTCTTTTTGTATTTGTTTGTTTTGTTGTAATAAATTTACTAGCTGTAGCACGAAACCTGAATTCGCAGCACCAATGCGCTCATCTAACATACAATATTATAGTTATATTTATAGTTTAGAAAAATGTATGATATTCTGCATATACGAATCAGTCTGAAATGTCAAAATCTATGCAGTCCAGTCCGTTAACTTAAGCCTGTATGATGTGCCTTCATATTTTCAAAGTGTCTAGTCAACTCGCATTTAGTACAACTCTAACTGCTAAACCATTATAAACAATAAATAAAAGTAGATAGGTAACCATCATTTACCATCGTTGTTGTTTTTGTATATACCTAGCACAAAAATGCACTAATTTTGGGAATCATAAAGAAAGAAAAAAGCGTGGGAACATCTGTACTTGTAATTTGTATGCACGCATGATTCACACATTACCGCGAAGGCCTAAAATAAAAAAGAAATTCGAGACGCCCAGCCTACGCTTGACAGTTAATGGCAAGCCTTATAAATTTAAATCACATATCGAAAATAATGTGTGTTTATTTAACAACCGATAGATTCAAATTTTATGTTATTTGTAATTTAAAATATGATCCAATACGGCCAAGAATTCAAATTTACGTCTTATTCAACGTTTCTTAAAAATATGCTGACCGTTAAAATAAGTTTAAACCAAAAAAATATCGTTACAATTTATTACTCACGACAGGATTACGAATAACGTCTAACACTGTCGCATTACGTTTTTAGTAGAATTTGTATGGAGCCTAATAAGCTCCGTTAATATGACAAGGTGCTAACTACCGTGACCGCGGTCCGCGGTTACCTTATTTTTAAACGAGTTTCACTAAACGAGTAGCGAATTAAGGCTTTATTACATAATACAATGCCGTTACACATGTGTCTCGTATTAATTGCTCTACTTTATGTAAAAAAAAATTTTTTTTCGTCTCTTTCGAACTCGTGACTTGTATTCAATCACGGGAATAAATCCTACCACTTGATAAAGATGCCCAGTGTATTTTATTATAATTATACACATACCTAAACAAATGAACAACGTGATATACGAATAATAAACAAAAATTCAGTTAAAAAACCACTCACCAAAAAAACAAACATTTTCCTAACAACAAATCCACAACACGGCCACTTAAAAAACAAAACACTGCACGCGACCGTTTCGAATATCGAACGACTTTTACTTTTTAATTTAAAGAACGGACAATCGAGGCGGCTGCCCGGCGCAGACTGCCAGTGGCCAGTGGCCAGTGACGGTGTTAAAGTTATGCTGGTAAGATTAAGATAGATAACTATGGTATTGTTGTTACTATGCTGGTAAGATAGATTATAGATGCACTGGGACACAACGGTGACTCACAAAGTTACAGAGGTAGGTACCTAGTGGGTTTGTTTGAACAAAAAATAGTGGTTTATGCAACTGCTACATAATGAGGGTCCTTAAAACACGAGTGTGTTTTTACGAAACGAGGCGAAGCTGAGTTTCATAATAGGATCACAGGAGTGTTTTAAGGCCTAATTATGTGGAGTTGCATACATTACTTTATCTACACACATATTATAAGTACTCTAAGATGGGTTCGGAAGCCGAAGGCATATATCATACCCATACCTGTCGTGATTTTGATTGTTTTTTTTAAATCATAGGCAAACATAACGAGCTGACGTTTCGTAAACTGTTTTTTTTTGTAAATATAAAACAGATTATTAATTATACATGTCGGACTGAACTCGACTTATATACGTGAGTGATCCGTTTTATTTCTCTATGATTGTAAATTACGTTGGTTGTCAAATTCGAAAAATCGAATCCGATATCGAAAAGTCATTACGACATCCGTCGTAATGTCGTAATGACTATTACTTTACCGCTGGACCTGCAGGGCGGGCGGAGGCGACGATGTACTGCAATGCTGGTCATTTTCTACGGTTTCTGAACGCATTAGAGAGGACTTATGATATGTGTGTAGATAAAAACAAATTATCGAACCTGCTGTTCGCGAGGTTTTGCGGGTGGTAGGACCTTGTGCGAGGTCCATCCGGATTGCTACCACCATCTTACTCGCTAATCCTGCCGCTAAGCGCAGTTCTTGCACTGTTGTGCTCCGGTGTGGAGAGTAAGACAGCTGGTTATTACGGGCACAAGATGCATTTCATCTTAACTCTCTAGGTTGGCAGCGCATCTGCAAACCCGTGGGGTTGCGAGTGTCTATAGGTAGTGGTTATTACTTACCATCAGGTGACCCAGTTGCTCGTTTGCCTTCCTTGTAGTATTAAAAAACCTGCTCACAAAATTTTACGAGAATCCGTTGACAAATGTGACTTTTGGAGGAGAAACAGAAGGACATAACGAAAGCATTTTTACCGAAGCTAAAAACTAAGACGCTTCGTTCGCGCTTCACTCTCGCTCGATCAATAAGTAACATTGATTTGAAATGCATTTGTTTTCGTAAGTGTTCAATGTATGACATCGCCTTACTATACTACCATCATATAAAGCCTGGTATTGGAACGATGTAATTAAATTATTCATATAATTTTCGAGTACATCTTTTTTCAACTTACATAAATATTTGTATCTATTCTGCAACTGAGTGGTAACATAGTCTATTGAGTGCTCTACATTAGAGATTAAAATCACGTTTTAAAAACTACCACACAATGTTCTTTTCGTGTGCTTCAATTACAAATGAAATTTCGCACATAAATTGAGAAGAACTCAGGGGTGTGAGCCGGGTCTCGAACCCACGACCCTCTGCTTGAGAGGCCATGGGTCAAACCACTAGGCTACCGCAGACAGGGTTATACCAGGCCCCTGTTTCACCAACTTTACAATTGTCAGTTTTCTATGACAGTTCGGTGTCAACTGCTGACTTGAAGAGCTTTTGTTTTAGCGCGCTTCATGTTGTCAAAGAAATGTAGATCGAATTGTCATATAAAACTGACGATTGTAAAGTTGGTGAACAATATGTCAGAGTACACTGACAATTCGAAGTACATTTATTTTCTAATATGAAGCGCGTTAAAAGAAAAGCTCTCCAATTCCAACTGACAATTGTAAAGTTGGTGAAACATGGGCCTGCGCAACCGAACATCGATTTAGCTAACAATCGATCGATTTAGACGTCATAGGATCGATTTGTTTGCCGATCTAGGACATAGTAACGTTGCAAATGTTGCAACCGCCAATTTTCATAATGGAGGTATTGATAGATAACGTTTTACTAGAAATAGTAGGGCTATTGTAAATGAGTTAAATAGTACTTAGCGGCTTTATGAAGGGGCTCTAGATGTATTATTAGCCTAGGGGTATTATTGTTGTAAATTACAGTGGGTAAGTAGTTGAGGATAAATAACACAATAATAATGAACTTGTAAATGAAAACTTATTTCAGACCTGTTTTTATCAATCAGGGAATGCAACACAATGCTACAAAGATCTAACTGCAGTGATATGAAAACGGATCGTCAGTCGACAGTCGGACAGTCGAGTTTAGCCCGACAAGTTTCGAAGTAATTGCTGGGTCGTGTGCTCCAAGAGAAAGGACTACGAATTAGTCCGAAACATGTAGGGCTAAACTCGAGTTATGTACGTGAGTGATCCGTTTTTATATCTGTTTCAATAAATTTGTTTTTCTTTGATCTAACACTAACAGCAATATCTGGGTAATTCAAATACTAGACAGTTCACCGCAATTAAAAAGGTAATTGTACCATAATAAATCTAATTTCTTTTACAATAGCAAGTTCTCCGCTTAAATCTTCAGGATACCCACCCGGAACCAAGGCGGATACGGTTTAGATCAGATTTTAGAAGGTCGCAGAACCAAAATGGCGTCAATTGATCAATTATTAGGTGCCAAATAGACTGATCCTAATGACGACCGGATAGCCTAGTGGTTAGAGACCCTGGCTATGAAGCTTGAGGTGCTGGGCTCGATCCCCTGTCGGGGCAGATGTTTGTATGATGAATACGAATGTTTGTTCTCGGGTCTTGGATGTTTCATATGTATATCTATAAGTATTCATTTATTTAAAGTATGTTTATGCATTGTCTTAGTACCCATAGTACAGGCTCTGCCTAGTTTGGGACTAGGTCGATTGGTGTCAATTGTCCCATGATATTTATTTATTTAAGGTGTGGTCGCGGGCGTTGGCATTATTGAATCTAAATAGGTACTACAAGGACGTAAGGACGTAATTTAACACATTGACATAGTACTTTGGAGGGGCGGGTCACGTATCGTAGTTCATCTCTACTAACCTTCGTAAAGTTATGGTTACATTATCAGATCCTTCTGTTTCAAAGTCACTGCCTACTCCGGACACGTCATAATCTCAGAGGCCCGAGTACGAATATTCGAAACCTGAGGGTCGAGCACGACTTTACGAATGCTACGTAACGTTACGGTTTTTACGTTACGCAGCATTCGTAAAATCGTGCTCGTAAAGTAGTAAGCGTTTCAATAAATTAGTATGACACTTTTAACATGAAACTACCAATAAGGAAGGACTATGAATTAGTCTGAAACATGTCGGGCTAAACTCGACTTATATACGTGAGTAATCCGTTTTTATTTCACTATAAATTTGTATGACGTTTGGAACAGCGCCCGCCCGTGAGCGTATTTGGAACTAAATTTTAGTATGAGGTTTCTCGATTTAGATACGATAACGTTACGTTACGCATGATTCGAAAACTTCGTGCTCGGCCTACAGAGCTATAGAGCTGCAACCTTCGCTGCGTCGTGACGTACGCATACGCATATTAGCGTAGTTATCTCTAATCGATGCCGAATATATAGTTATGTTAATTGTTTGGGATTATAAATTACTGTACATTGTTTTAAGCCACGTCCGCAAAGTTATTGATATGTCTGGCTGGATAGACCAACTTGGAAAAGTTGAAAAACCTTTTTTAGTTTAGGAGTTTTTTAGTTTTAGTTTAGGAGCTACGATGCAGACACATACACAGATACACCCGTACACAGGTCAACTTATAACACACTTCTTTTTGGGTTAGGGATTAAAACAATGTTTCATGTAACGTTAGACGTAAATT
Source organism: Clepsis dumicolana (assembly GCA_963691665.1). NCBI lineage: Eukaryota > Metazoa > Arthropoda > Insecta > Lepidoptera > Tortricidae > Clepsis > Clepsis dumicolana. Next base: position 1,092,260 of record OY829515.1, on the reverse strand, counting down.
TTCTTGTAAAAATATTTCTTATATTAAAGTGTTACATAGATTTCAAGGGTTAATCTAAGATATGACCGGTTATCACTAGTTCTTATTAAACCTGTAAATTGACTACTTATCAGCCTTCTAGTTAAATGGCTGTTGGTGTGAATTCTTGTAAATTGTATGACTCCTATGCATTTTATGGAGGCTATATGTATGACTCCTATGCATTTTATGGAGGCTATATGTATGACTCCTATGCATTAACGTTCACAAGCTATTAGTTTAATACCTAGATAAAATAAATCTGTAACTTAGTTAAGTAAAATACCTACTAACCAATATTCATTTGTCCTGTAATTGATAAATAAATGATTTTGATTTTTTGATTTTTGAACGTATATTATGATAATTAGTTATGCCACCACTGCGCCCGAGTTGAAGATCCACAAAATACCCAATTGTCCACTCTTTCTGACAGTTGACTTCAAACAACTCTACGAAAGCGACGTGACGACCAACTATGAAATCGATTCTTTTTTCAAACGCTATCATGCGTTCAGAAGACGTAGCATCATAGAAACAGTCAGTTTTCGTTTTCAAAAACCAATACAATTTAAAAATAGGCCTCAATTAAAAAAACAGTCGGTACGAAACGGCAACTGAATTATTTTTGTCAATTATTAAAAAAAAACCGGACAAGTGCGAGTCGGACTCGCGCACGAGGGTTCCGTAGAAAGATTTTAACGCTTTTCCCCAGTGTTTTAAGAGGTTCAGCGTTAACAGAGCCCTGCTCCTAAGCAAAATGTACGCAGTGTGAGGTCAACTCCTATTAGTCTGTGAAATCTACAGACAGACATCAAATTTTAAGATTTTGAGACTTTTTGGAGTGGTTGTGCTATAAGAGCTACCTTCATACCATTTTCATTCCATTTCACGTGTCTGGACAACTGGAAGTACCCTTTAGGTTTTCGGATTTCGTCATTTGTATGGAAATAGCCTTGTTAATGACTGTATCTTTTGATTGCGTTGACTTAGAAGGTTGATTTTTTCACGGCTTCAAGAGACCGCAAGCTTGAGTATTCGATATTAATTTCAGCATGCTACCTCCACGCGTTCCAGAAAAAAAGGGTCTCGACAGACAGACAGACAGACAGCAAGACGGACAACAAAGTGATCCTAGAAGGGTTCCGTTTTTAGGGTTCCGTACCTCAAAAGGAAAAAACAGAACCCTTATAGGATCACTTTGTTCTCCGTCTGTCTGTCTTTTTGTCTGTCTGTCTGTCTGTGTGTCTGTCTGTCTGTCTGTCAAGACCCTTTTTCTCTGGAACGCGTGTAGGTAGCATGCTGAAATTAATATCGAATACTCAAGCCTGCGGTACATTAAAGCTGTGAAAAAATCAACAATACAATACAATACAATACAATAACTCTTTATTGAACACCACATAACAGTCAAAACAAGAAATAAGGCACAAAGAAAATACAAGGTAGCAATGGGCGGCCTTATCGCTACAGAGCGATCTCTACCAGGCAACCATAATGGAATAAAGGTAAGAACATATTGAAGCAGGTGGTGCTAATCAACCTTCTAAGTCAACGCAATCAAACGATGCAGTCATTAAAAAATCAATTTCCGTACAAATCGCCGTTCTGAGAAAACCTAATGGGGTACTTCCAGTTGTCCTAGAAACTTGAAATTTGGTATGAAGGTAGCTCTTATAGCACAACCACTCGGAAAAGTCTCAAAATCTTAAATTTTTATGTCTGTCTGTAGATTTCACTGACCAATATAAGTTGACCCCACACTGCATACATTTTGCTTAGGAGCAGGGCTCTGCTAACACTAGACTTCTTAAAACACTGGGGAAAAGCGTTAAAATCTTTCTACGGAACCCTCGTGCGCGAGTCCGACTCGCTCTTGGTCGGTTTTTTCCTTTTGAGGTACGGAACCCTAAAAAACAGCCAAATCGTGACAGGTTTATGACGCCTTCGGCTTCTGAACCCATCTTAGAGTACTTATGATATGTGTGTAGATAAAGTAATGTATGCAACTCTACAAAATTACTTACGCCTTTAAACACTCGTGTAAAAAAAAAACGCTTCGCCTCGGTTCATAAAACACACTTGTGTTTTAAGGATCCTCATTATGTAGCAGTTGCATAAACTACTATTACTCTGTAATATCATTGAACATCTAGAAATATTTATCTTGCATGTGTAAACTGGGCTAATGAATGGAATGGAGAGGCTTAAAAACAGAGCTTCATGTAGGTACATTACAACTCCTTGTATTTAGCAATACAGCATCATCCAATTCCCCAAATTAGACGGACGTAATTCCAAAAAAAAACTCTGTTAATTCTGCCCCTCTCTGCGGGGGTAGGGGGTTGCGGGGGGGATCCAATCCATCACGCTGTCACATGCCATTAGAGGCTGGAGAAACGGGCCAGGGAAAGTACCGACCATTGTTATATGACTAAGGCTATAATAATTATAAGCATCAGGATATGCCAGTTGGAATATTTTGAAACAGTAACGGTGTCGCGAGCCCGCTAGCGGGGAGCTGCGCGCGTCCGCCGGCGCCTGTGCGAACGTCCGCGCGGCGCATATCGCTGGCAATAATTTTAGTGCCTCAAAAAGGCCCGTGGCAAATTAATTAGACGGGTGTGGTTTTATGAAACGAAGCGAAGCCGAGTTTTGTAATAAGATCACACGAGCGTTTTAAGGTCTAATTATGTAGAGTTGCATACATTACTTTATCTACACACATATTATAAGTACTCTAAGATTGGTTCAGAAGCCGAAGGCATATCATACCCATATCTGTCACGAATTTGACTGTTTGATTTTAATCATAGACAAACATACCAATCAAACGTTCGTATCGACTATTCTTTTTTAAATTGAGGCCTATTGTTATTTTAAATTGACTGTCGTAATGTTGCTCATTACCTACGGTTTCTGAACGCATAATAGAGGGCTTATGATATGTGTGTAGATACAAATGTTAGGTTAGGTTAGTCTCGGGCCGGGCCCATGGCATTCCGCCAGCCCTGCCACCCTGTACCTACGCCACTTACTACCTGCTGATTTATAAGCAGCACCAATCAACTAAGATTACTTCAGTTACGATTGGCATTCTACAAACGGTGCTTAATGGATGGAAACTGCACCTAAAACTCACAAACTCGCACGAATTTTACCCCGTTTAAATATCATAAATAAATATCATGGGACAAATTGACACCAATTGACCTAGTCCCAAACTAGGCAAATCCTGTACTATGGGTACTAGACAACAGATAAACATACTCATATAGATAAAAATACATACTTATATACATTATTAAACATCCAAGACCCGAGAGCAAATATTCGTATTCATCATACAAACACCTGACCCGACCGGGATTCGAAACCGGGACCTCAAGCTTCATAGTCAGGGTCTAGAGACCACTAGGCTATTCGGTCGTCGTTTGAATCGCAACAGCAAATACTTAAGTCTCTCTCTTATTAGGTTACTAGCTGTTGCCCGCGACTTCGTCCGCGTAGATTTCGGATATCGCTATCCCGCGGGAACCTACAATTTTACCGAATAAAAAGTAGCCTATGTTATTCCTCAATATTCAAACTATCTTCTTACCAAATTCCATCTAGAATGGTGCAGCGGTTTTCCCGTGAAGAGGTAACAAACAGACAGACAGAGAGATAGAGTTACTTTCGCATTTATAGTATTAGTTAGGAAGCTAGGATTCATAAAGAGACGCATAGCGAAATAAATTACTGCACCTCGGGTAATCGGTCGTGTTTTGTGGGTAGGATACTAAGCAGCAGTGCTTGCTCTGTTGTGTTCCGGCGTGGAGAGTTAGACAGCCGAAGAAATAACAGGCACAAGAGGCGTTTCATCTTAGCCCTCTAGGTTGGCAATGCATCTGCAAACCCCTGGGGTTGCGGGTGTCTATAGGCAGTGGTGATCACTTACCATCAGGTGACCCATTTGCTCGTTTGCATTCATTGTCGTATAAAAAAAAGGCGTACTTTCTTCGGCCCGTGCACAGAATTTCGCACAAATAAACGCAAACGGCGAATATTTGGCGGCTGCCATACTTGCAACTAGTCTTCGTCCGCGGCTTTGTCTGCGATTTTAACCCCCCTACGCAAAAAAGGAGGGTCTTATGAGTTCGAGCTGTGTACCTGTGTACCTGTCTGTGGCATCATAGATCCCAAACGGATGGACCGAATTGTACGCGGCTTTTTTTAATCGAAAGCTAGTTGAAACGAGATGGTTTTTATAGCCAAGTTTCATAAAAATCGGTTCTGTCAATGGTGTGCGTGAAGTTCCCAATCTGCACTGGGCCCGCGTGGGAACTACATGTAACATACTACATTCTGAGATTATTCTCCAGATTGAGAGGCTATAGTTCCCAGAGGCCTCCGCCTGCGCCCAGCAGACGTAAAACAATGCTGATGATGATGATTAATACAAGACCTCAGGCCATATTGCGTAACTTTTTTGACATTCGTCATCGGTTTTTTTTTTTTTGACACCTGATGATGCTGTTAGTGATGCCACTGTGATAGCTTTGCCCTGGCTTCGGTGGGCGTGCTCGGCTGGGCCGGCACAGCTGCTACCATTCGTCATCGGATTGAAATGACAGTTTATGTACGACTGTGACAGCTAGGCTAACTGTTTTTGATACCAATTGTCAGCCCATACAAAATGATTGCGAGTGAATTAGACAATAAGGCAGGTGCTAGTGTCACTTTGCGGTACGAAATGACAACCGATTTGACACTTCAACGCTGAAACAGCCACGAGGTACCTTAGAGAATAAGACCCCTGTAATAAAAATAAATAAACCGTCACTTCAGTAGCCAGCACACTGTCTCAGCTTGTTTTACTGCGCGACTCAGAATACAGAAGAAACCAGAGCCTATATAATCGACGCCCGAAAATACGTCCCGAGCGCATTGACTTACTGACACCAACACCATGGACTTTGGGTTTAGTACAAAATACACGAAAAATATGTCCCATATGCAGTACAATACGGCACTATTCGATGATAGCCATACCTACATACGTCATAGCGCTGTCGTTCGACCAAACTAAGATTGACTGACGCTCGATTAGTGGTCTCTTTCAACATACAATGACAATGCAAAGAAAAATTCGTTAAGCAGCTGGACTTGAACCAGCAACCTCGATAATCCGTACCACGCTCCACCAATTAAGCTATACTTAACGTTGGTGTATCTAACGAATTTTTCAATGCCTTGTGTCATATTTTATTTGGAAGATCTCTCCTCAGCGCCATCTATGAGTAGCTTAATCAAGCAGCTCAGCTTTAGTGGTCTCTTTTGCAAATTAGTGTTCTTTTGGTTCGGACGTTTTCAAGCGCTAACCCGAAGTCCATGGTGTTGGTAAGTGGCGTATGAGTTTTTTTGACAATACGTGCCACTAGTGGCGCTCTTAATTTGCCCATAGCAATTCAGACGTTAGTGTGGATTCCATGAGCGCGCCTAAAACTGTGGCAACTAAAATGACTCTTAAATAGAGTTTCGCAGTCATCTCCGTGCACGCAGCGTGTCGTGAGGTGTCGTACGAATGACAATACTTACTAATACTAACTCATCATCATCATCGGCCTTATAGTCTATTGCAGACTGTTTAAGCGGTGTCAAGAGGTAATGCGTCGTTTCTGATGGCTGAGCAAGCCAATACGGGAGCGGCAAATTCGACCGCAAGCCTGACAGGACCGTGTTTTATAAAGCTACAAGTTACAATTTACAAGCGGAAGTCTCACTCTGATAGAGTGAGACTTCAGCTTGCAAATTACAATTTGTAGCTCTATAAAACACGGCCCATTTATAGGAAGAACAGGATGCGCGCGGAGAACCAGAGCCGAGTACTAACTATTGTTACTATTACTTGTGCGAGGTCCGTCCGGATCGCTACCACCATCTTACTTGGCGATCCTGCCGCTAAGCAGCAGTAAATAAATATCATGGGACAATTGACACACAGTGGGCAGTGGTGACCACTTATCTTCAGGTGACTCATTTCCTTGTTTTTACTTTCCTTGTATAAAAAAAACCGGCCAAGTGCGAGTCGGACTCGCGCACGATGTGTTTTGTACCACTATGTATAAAAACGGCAAAAAAATCATGTCTGTTGTATGGGAGCTCCGCTTAAATATTTATTTTATTCTGTTTTTAGTATTTGTTGTTATAGCGGCAAGAGAAATACATCACCTGTGAAAATTTCAACTAACTATCACAGTTCATGAGATTCAGCTTGGTGACAGACAGACAGACAGACGGACAGCGGAGTCTTAGTAATATAGGGTCCGTTTTTTACCCTTTGGGTACGGAATCCTAAAAAATGCCTTCTTGCGTCATTTTTACGTACAGAAATGCCGTTGGGTTTATAAAAACCGGCCAAGTGCGAGTCGGACTCGCGCACGAGGGTTCCGTAGAAAGATTTTAACGCTTTTCCCCAGTGTTTTAAAAAGTCCAGTGTAAGCAGAGCCCTGCCCCTAAGCAAAATGTATGCAGTCTGGGGTCAACTTATATTGGTCTGGGAAATCTAGAGACAGACATAAAAATTAAAGATTTTGAGACTTTTCTGAGTGGTTGTACTATAAGAGCTACCCTCATACCAAATTTCAAGTTTCTAGGATAACTGGAAGTACCCTTTAGGTTTTCTAAAAACGGCAATTTGTATGGAAACGACTTTTTTAATGAATGTATCTTTTGATTGCGTTGACTTAGAAGGTTGATTTTTTCACAGCTTCAAGGGACCGCAGGTTTGAGTATTTGGTATTCACTTTCGTCCAATCTTATTTAGTAGTTTAGTAGTTTTATTGTGGTCACACTGTCGTTATTGAACGGCCCTGATTGGCCACCCTGGTTCCCCCCACCACTCATTAGTTCGTTTATTTTTCGTTACTTTTATATTAAAAGTTCCTGTTTGAATTTTGAGCTGTGAACATCTCTGTCGCTGAACTATTTAAAATTCCCACTACTTTCGCGGCTTAAAGTATTTTAGTGTAGTATAGTGTGTGTTGGAGTCTCCCGGCGCGGCACCAGGACCTAAATCCGAGGCTAAGTGCGATCGCTGAAGGTAAAAGTTAACAGTAGATCTAGGGAAGCTGGAGACGATCACCAACGGTGTGTCGCTACGGACGCCAAGGATCCCACATACAGCCGATCCGGAGCCACCAGGTCAGACCACCAACTCACTAGTTTAATTTCTAGTTAGATGGCTTGATTTACTTTTAAAAATACACAATATTCTTGCTTAGAACCCATAGAACCCCTTCGTCCCCCATTTTTCGTAAATACAGTCCATTTCCTTTCGATTAATTGCACAGATATTAATTTCAGCATCCTGCCTCCACGCGTTCCAGAGAAAAAGGGTCTTGACAGACAGACAGACAGACAGACGGACAACAAAGTGATCCTATTAGGGTTCCGTTTTTTCCTTTTGAGGTACGGAACCCTAAAAACAGAGTAGGATTACGTTTTAAGGGTTCCGTTCCTTACACAGTGCGGTGCGTGCGGTTATGACTGAAGGCGGCTTCTGGTTTGTTCAGTATTCTGAGTTGCGCGACTATTTTGCAGAACACGTAGATCCATCAAAACTTTGAGCTGCTGACAAAACTCTTGCCAACAGTTTAGCGTCGATGGGTCTTGATGTACAGTTTACCGATCATTAATGTCTTTTTAATCCTTGTTTACTTAGGGGCTTTGAGACCTGTCAGCCCGATTAAAAGCAATAGAAATATAAAAACAACAGAAATTATAGACACCTATAAAAAAGGAACAGTTATTTAAAAACAGGTTTTAACTTGGCACTCACAAACGTACATTTAAACAACATTGTTTTTCGTCTTTCTTTCTCTTTTTTACTGTTTCCAGTTTTTCTTGCTGTTTTGTATTCTCTGTTCATGTTTGTATACCAAATGTACCTAATTGCACTGTTTTAAACATGTTTGTGTATCCTGTGTTGTGAAAAATAAAGACTTTATCTATCTATCTATCTAACAGAAGTGCAGCGGCTGCAGCATCTTTAAAATGCTCATACGAAATAGAGATAAAAATCCGACACAAAATTTTAATTTTTTTTATTACTTACCTATTTACATAAACACTCTCCCAAGAGCTTCGATGCTGGACACGTACCATAAGCAAATGAATTATCATTAATATTAGAATTACAAGTAGGTAACTAGGTACCTTTTGTATTATTTAAAGAGACTATGTTGTGTTGACACGATGTTTTCACTCCATTCTCCGCGTTTGATCGCACTTTTCACTGAGACGGATTATGTTGCATTTGTCTGTATATAATTATTGTAGGATATCAAACTTCTAAATACCTTCATCATGTCAGCCGAATGACGTCCACTGCTGAACATAGGCCTCCCCCGCGGCTCTCCACTCAGACCGGTCTTGTGCTTTCCGCATCCACCGCGGTCCCGCGATCTTTACCAGGTCGTCGCTCCATCTTGTTGGAACCCTACCGACAGCTCGTCTCCCGGTCCGTGGACGCCATTTGAGAACCTTCTGACCCCATCGGCCGTCAGTTCTGCGAGCAATGTGCCCCGCCCACTGCCACTTAAGTTTCGCAATTCTTCGGGCTATGTCGGTAACTTTAGTTCTACTGCGGATATCATCTTTTCCGATTCTGTCCCGCAGAGAAACCCCGAGCATAGCCCTCTCCATCGCCCTCTGAGTGACTTTGAGCTTCCTTATGAGGCCCATCGTTAGCGCCCACGCCTCAGATCCGTAAGTCATCACTGGCAACACACACACTAAATACCTACTATAACTAGAATACACAGAAAACCAGAAAAGATAGTGTAGTCCGGAAATCCAACCCCGATAAAAAAACAGTAGGTAGGTACCTAAAAACTCTCGGGAAACCTCACGTTATGAGATACTCATTGTATGCATAACACTACTTGTCAGGTATAGATAGGCGTCTGTTCCCTACTTGATTTTTTTGTCACTATACCTACGTTTCCAGCCCTATTATGACGCGAAACAGCCAAAATTAAAAAAATGAGGCAAAGGGAAAGACTCTCTCAAAACACACAATGTATTCGCACCCTTCAAGAGGTTGCCATCCGAATTACAGTTTACATTTTTACCCCAAAAATTCCAATTTTCGCTCAATGTTAACGTCCCAATTTCGTGAAAAAAAAAAGTAACGAAAATGTCAATCTTCGATATAGAAATAAAATATAATTCGGGTGCGGTGATCCATCACGGCGGAGACAGATTTTGAGAACCTACCGCACGTGTTAGAAATAATATCGAATTCGGTGTGCGGAATAACATTATTTATAATATTCGGGAATCTTGTATGGGATAATGGTTGTGTATTTTACGAGTATGCCTGTCTGCATGTTTTTAGGGGTCCGTAGCCAAAATGGCAAAAACGGAACCCTTATAGTTTCGTCATGTCCGTCCGTATGTCGCAGGCATTTTACTCGAAAATTATAAGAGGTAAGTATAATGACGAAATTTGGAGTAAGTATAGGTGTCTTGTAGAAGCCGCTACTTAGATTAGATTAGATTAGATTAGATTCATTTATTTCGATTTGAAAATTACACATATTATTTGACATGTCAAAATATACTTCATTCACAAAAAGATCGTCATCAATTAAATAATAATAAAAAATATATAGAATATAAAACAATTGAATTCAAAGTGGGACAATGTCAATAACAGAACTAGAAATAAAATAAAACGTAATTAAATGTCAAAATAATAATAATAATATTGAGTCACAGAATGTGAGAATGTCAATAATTATAATTATACTAAAACAAAGGTACAAACTATGGTACAGAAAAAACAAAAAAAACAAAAAAAACACATTTCAATGTCAAATAGTTTCGCTGTACTCTTTCACAGAATACAGCGATTTATTTAAAATAAGTTTTTTTAGTTGGCGTCCAAACGTTTCATCCGAAGATTCGTTTTTTAGGTCAGCGGGTAGTTTTTCATACAGTCTAGGGCCAATGACGCGCGGGTTTTTGTCGAGCAGCGCCAACCGCCGTGGCACCGCTTGCAATCGCCCGGTCTGACGGGTTATTCTACCCGGAATATTGACGCGTTTAAATGAATTAATGTTACGGCGAGTTAACATTAAAATGTCGTACACATATTGAGAGTAGTGCGTCAATATTCCAAATGTTTTAAATAGATCCCTGCACGAATCCCGTGGTTTGACACCCGCCAATGTGCGCAGAGCTCGCTTTTGTATTCTTAGTTTGATAGTTAAATAAGAAAAACGAATATTTCTAGGGGCGGCACTTTATACTTGTAACAAGAGTTGAAAAAAAAATTCAGCAAACATCAACGCGTAGCACATATTCGACAGCTCTTTTAGAAACACTGAGGTTCCTAAGGCAATATTTTCGAAAACAATCGCTGGGAAATTTGCATAAATTGTGTCCCTATCTTCTAAACCGTACTTCCAAAAAATATTAAAAAAATTACAAAGACAAGGATTATCGTATGGCATCTTTGTCAGCGGGACAACACTTACTTGAGCAGAGCGTTGGCGCGAAGTTTTCCTTCGCTACCGCCGAAGTGTTTGCTCCCAGGAGGGCTACGGATTAGTCACACGAATACCTACTCATTGTGAGCGATCTGTCTATTTCACTATGATTGAATCTCACGGTAAAGTTAGCGACTTGCATAATGACCAATAGCCCGCAAACTATCTTATTCTGAGAGGAGGCCTATATTATAAGCTGTGCCCAGGGTAATTTCAAAGTTCAATATACACAGATCAAACTTCTAACACCTCGTATTTTGGGTAGGGGGTAAAAAAAAGGCTGGTGATGATGATGATGAATTATGGCATAGTCTCAGGTCGCAAGATCGAATCCACAGTATTTCTGAACTACGACTAGGTACTAGGTAGAAACGCGTTGGTAGGTATAGACCTACCAACGCGTTTCTCAACAAGAGGTCCCCAGTGCATGTGTGTGTTCACGGGTCGTTGAACTGCCCCGCAGATGGGAATAGAAATATGGTTTTCCTAGATTAAAATGCTAGTAGAAAACAAATTGGTCGCTTAAAGGGCAGTGGAAGGAGTATGTAGTATCCCTGCGAGATCGAATCAGAAATGAGAAGATCCGTAGAAGCAGGGACCAACCACCCTCTGGACACCGCATCTTCTATAATTTACTTGGAAAGTCGCAAAAAAAAAACCGCGGTGAGCGGGCCGGGAAATGCGTCGTGGTTGGTTCATAGCTCGTCATCTCGCTTATTATCTGCACATGTAGCACGGCGCGCCATTTTGTCGTTTGTCGCGCAGTGCGTCCCTTTCATAGTGACGGAATCAGTGAAGGACGCACTGAGCGGCAAGCGACAAAATGACACCCGTGCTAGCCCCCCTGGTCGAAAGCGAGCCGCGATTCGAGGCTAGAGAGATTTATAGGTGCAAATGAGCGTATGCGTTTCGGAAACGTTCGCCCTGACATTTGGTGTCCCGAGAGTGGTTGGTCCGTGCGTAGAACTAAAGTTACCTATATAACTCAGCAAAGAGTTTTTGCCGAAAAACTGCCCTTCTCAACAAAAGGACGTAAGTGCCATGAAGATACGCTCTTTTCATCGGTACTGCATTTTTTGTTTACGGTTACGGAACCCTACATGGCACGGCCCGACATGCTCTTGTCTGTTCTTAGGGTTCCGTACCTCAAAAGGAAAAAAAAACGGAACCCTTATAGGATCACTTTGTTGTCCGTCTGTCTGTCTTTTTTTTTATACGACGAGGAAGGCAAACGAGCAAGTGGGTCACCTGATGGTAAGTGATCACCACTGCCCATAGACACCCGCAACCCCGGAGGGTTTGCAGATGCGTTGGCAACCTAAGCTAAGATGAAATGCCTCTTGTGCCCGTAATTACACCGGCTGTCTTATTCTCCACACCGGAAAACAACAGTGCAAGCACTGCTGCTTAGCGGCAGGATTAGCGAGTAAGATGGTGGTAGGGTCTGTCTGTCTGTCAAGACCCTTTCTCTCTGAAACGCGTGGAGGTAGGATGCTGAAATTAATATCGAGTACTCAAACCTGCGGTCCCTTGAAGCTGTGAAAAAATCAAGCATTTAAGTCAACACAATCAAAAGATACAGTCATTAAAAAAGTCGTTTCCATACAAATTGCCGTTTATAGAAAACCTATAAGGTACTTCCAGTTGTCCTAGAAACTTGAAATTTGGTATGAAGGTAGCTCTTATAGTACAACCACTCAGAAAAGTCTCAAAATCTTAATTTTTATGTCTGTCTCCAGATTTCGAGGTCCAATATAAGTTGACCCCACACTGCGTACATTTTGCTTAGGAGCAGGGCTCTGCTTACACTGGACTTCTTAAAACACTGGGGAAAAGCGTTAAAATCTTTCTACGGAACCCTCGTGCGCGAGTCCGACTCGCACTTGGCCGGTTTTTTTATCACATATTCATCATACAAACGTCTGCCCCGATCGGGTTTCGAACTCGGGACCTCAAGGTTCATAGTCAGGGTCTAACCACTAGGCTATCCGGTCGTCAAGCTAGGCTAAGGTCGTTGGCCTTCCTTATCGCATAAAAAACCGGCCAAGTGCGGGTCAGACTCGCGCATCGAGGGTTCCATACGAAGATTTTTCCGCATTTCTCGTGTTTTTAACCGACTTTAAAAAAGGAGGAGGTTCTACGTTCCACTGTATGTATATGTTTTTTTTTATGCATGTTCATCGATTACTCCGTCAATTGTAGACCGATTTTCAAAATTCTTTTTTTATTTAAGGCGTCCAGTGTTAGCTGAGCCGCTCCTAAGCAAAATTTACGCAGTTTGGGGTAGGTATATTGGTCTGTGACATATACAGACAGACAAAAGATTGAGATTTTCAGATTTTTCTGAGTGGTTGTGCTGTAAGAACTACCTTCATACCAAATTTCAAGTTTCTAGGACAATTGGAAGTACTTACCCTTTAGGTTTTCACAGTACGGCAATTTGTATGGAAACGACCTTTTTTTACCCGACTGCGTCTGCATCTTTTGATTGCTTTGACTTAGAAGTATGATTTTTCCACAGCTTCAAAAGACTGCAGGCTCTCATATTAATTTCAGCATGCTACCTCCACCCGTTCCAGAGAAAAAGGGTCTCGACAGACAGACAGATAGACGGACAACAAAGTGAACCTATAAGGGTTCAGTTTTTCCTTTTGAGGTGCGGAACCCTAAAAACCGCATCGAAATCGGCCTATCCCTTTGGGAGCTATGATGCCACAGACAGATACACAGGTCAAACGTATAACACCCCTCTTCTTGTACTGTTCTGGTTCTTTCTGTACTCTGAGTTGTTATTCTAACATCGGCAACGATTGGTACAATCCTGAGTCTTCCGGAGACCTTTCTCCGTGATCCATCATCCTGTCACCGGCATTGTTGGCTGGTTGATGTGTCTGTTGCCGGCGTTTTATATGTAGGATTTTTGCTAAGACGTTGTATAGTTTCTATGGCGTTTTTTATCACATTTTCTCTGACTTCCTTAAGTAAAATTTACGTAGAACAACTTTTAACATTGCTGGCGTTTTATTTGTAGGATTTTCGCCAAGACGCTGTATAGATTTTATGCCAGTTTATTTATCACATTTTCTCTGAGAGCAATTTACGTAGAACAACCTTTTAACATGCAACTCACGTATATAATCCCGTTACGTATAATACGTACACCCATAAAGCAGACACAAGGGAGGCAAATCGCGCGATAACATCTCCATTCCTTTCCTGCTCTAAGCGTATACCCAATACATCCCGTTATTAAGATCACTACTAAAAAGTTTTCTTAATTTCTGTTAAAGTTGATAGTTTTTATGTTATGAACTAAATGAACTTTTTATGTTATGTTTGTGTTGATTCGTGTAGCAGTGGAGGCGGAGGTGTTGCATGGAAACATACATTTGCCGCACAGATATAACTATTTGTCATTAGTGGTCGCGGGTGAGCAAAGTAATTGTTTTTTAGTTCATAAATATGGACCTCCGCAAAGTAACGCCTGATTCAATAAATCAGTTTTTATGTTACTTGACGGCTCTTAAAATATGTGTACCTAATTTGTTAAGACCTTGTAAAAGCCGAGTTTAGCCCGACATGTTTCAGACTAATTCGTAGTAATTGTATCTTTCATTTCAACGTTATTATTTTGACGTGCCTATGTCAGAATTACACGTTGCTACCCGAAGTATTGTAAGTGTGTCAACAATACGGTGTGCTTCCAGAGGAAGGACTACAGATTAGTCATACGTGAGTAATCCGTTTATTTGACTATAACATTCCGAAGTAAATTGTCATACAAACAACGTTATTTAAAGAGTTTGGTGCCAAAGAAGAAACAACCAAATTTTCCTAACATTTTTATTAAATAACATTATCTAAATTCTCCATTCACAGTACATACATAGCTCGGAAACATCTCAGTGGCTCAAGAGTCAGTGGTCGCCAGCGATTTGAAATAAAAAATAAATTAATAAAATATAATTATTTACAATAAGCCGCAGTGGAGTTTTGCGGAGATTCCCATGTCTTACTGGCTCTGCGCTTGAGCGATTCTGGAAAGAAAAAAAAATCAGTAGGTATCATTGCGAAATGCCTCAAGCGGCGCAAATATGCAGGCTAATTAGGGCTTACACAATCGAGCCGTTTGGGGTAGAAACTATGGTCCGACTTTAGTATCAGGTCAGGATTCTTAAACAGCATGGGCATTCCAGCGTAACTCAATAGACAGTCACACTACTGACGCCATCTAGTTGCAAAAGTCGGTACTCTGTGGCGAGCTAGTGCTACAGCAGACTACGTCTACTCAACTCGAAGGTGATTACGCGTTACTCTAGCGCCATCTAGTAGCAACTAGGCTTACTTGTTAGACAGCACAGCGGATACAGCGCTGGCTAAGTACAGTATCAGACGAGGGAGGTATGACGAGTAGCTCTATAATTCGAGGGTGGTTGCGTGCTAGGTATTAAAGCGCCATCTAGTAGCGACTAGTCTCACTTGTTATACAGTATCAGGACTAGGGAGGGGACTATTCGAGGGTGGTTGCTGGTTGCGCGCTATGTAATCCAGCGCCGTCTAGTAGCGACTAGTCTCACTTGTTATACAGTATCAGGACTAGGGAGGGGACTATTCGAGGGTGGTTGCTGGTTGCGCGCTATGTAATCCAGCGCCGTCTAGTAGCGACTAGTCTCACTTGTTATACAGTATCAGGACTAGGGAGGGGACTATTCGAGGGTGGTTGCTGGTTGCGCGCTATGTAATCCAGCGCCGTCTAGTAGCGACTAGTCTCACTTGTTATACAGTATCAGGACTAGGGAGGGGACTATTCGAGGGTGGTTGCTGGTTGCGCGCTATGTAATCCAGCGCCGTCTAGTAGCGACTAGTCTCACTTGTTATACAGTATCAGGACTAGGGAGGGGACTATTCGAGGGTGGTTGCTGGTTGCGCGCTATGTAATCCAGCGCCGTCTAGTAGCGACTAGTCTCACTTGTTATACAGTATCAGGACTAGGGAGGGGACTATTCGAGGGTGGTTGCTGGTTGCGCGCTATGTAATCCAGCGCCGTCTAGTAGCGACTAGTCTCACTTGTTATACAGTATCAGGACTAGGGAGGGGACTATTCGAGGGTGGTTGCTGGTTGCGCGCTATGTAATCCAGCGCCGTCTAGTAGCGACTAGTCTCACTTGTTATACAGTATCAGGACTAGGGAGGGGACTATTCGAGGGTGGTTGCTGGTTGCGCGCTATGTAATCCAGCGCCGTCTAGTAGCGACTAGTCTCACTTGTTATACAGTATCAGGACTAGGGAGGGGACTATTCGAGGGTGGTTGCTGGTTGCGCGCTATGTAATCCAGCGCCGTCTAGTAGCGACTAGTCTCACTTGTTATACAGTATCAGGACTAGGGAGGGGACTATTCGAGGGTGGTTGCTGGTTGCGCGCCATGTAATCCAGCGCCACCCAGTAGCGACGAGCCTCACCTGTTGGCCAGCACGGCGGACACGGCGCCGAGCACGGTGTCTGCGCGCGGCACGGCCAGCAGCTCGAGCCCGCGCGTGTAGGGCATGGGCACGTCTGCGCCGGTCACGCGCCACGCCGGCGCGTCCAGCTCGAAGAACGTCGGGGACTCCATCACGCGCGCGCAGATCTCCGCGCCGATGCCTGCAGCAAATACGTATACTGACTGACAGACAACGCACACCCTGACCGCTGGACCTAGAGACTTTAACCTTATTCATAAACGTCACTCCAACCTCCATTAGCTTAAATAGGTTTTGTCTTCTTCTTACTAATGGAAATGTCAATGTGACAAAAAAGGACAAGCGAACTTTAACTTTAGTTAAAACAGGTTTATGAATAACAGGGTTTAAATTTGGTAAACACATACCTTGAGTATCCTAGAGGTGCACTGAGAAGGGATGTTTCGAAATTCCGACGGGATAGGGAACTAGACCATTTTGAAATATTTCACGGGGCAAAGCCGCGGGGCATAGCTAGTTAACTATAAAAACCGGCCAAGTGCGAGTCGGACTCGCGCACAATGGTTCCGTGAAAAATTTTAACGCTTTTCCCCAGTGTTTTAAGAAGTCCAGTGTAAGCAGAGCCCTGCTCCTAAGCAAAATGTACGCAGTGTGGGGTCAACTTATATTCAACATACAACGACAATGCAAAGAAAAATCCATTAAGCAGCTGGACTTGAACCAGCAACCTCGGTAATCCGTACCACCAATTAAGCTATACTTAACGTTGGTGTACCTAACGAATTTTTCAATGCCTTGTGTCATATTTTTTATTTGGAAGATCTCTCCTCAGCGCCATCTATGAGTAGCTTAATCAAGCGGCTCACTCACTACGGAACTTCTACAGTTACGCATTAGTGGCAAGAGATGGAACTATTTTCTGAATCATTCACAGCTTCAAGCGACCGCAGGTTTGAGTATTTGATATTAATTTCAGCATCCTACCTCCACGCATTCCAGAGAAAAAGGGTCTTGACAGACAGACAGACGGACAACAAAGTGATCCTATAAGGGTTCCGTTTTTTCCTTTTGGGGTACGGAGCCCTAAAAATAGCGTACTCACCGGACTGCGGCCAGCCCTGCTCCACGGTGACGAGGTGGTGCGTCTTGGCCACGGACGCCGCGATGCTGGCGAAGTCCAGCGGCCGGAGCGAGCGGAGGTTAATGACCTCGCACTCGATGCCTGCTCGATCAAGTTTATAACTACTATTAGTCATCATCATCATCATGTCAGCCGAAAGACGTCCACTGCTGGCCGGCGGCCTCCCCCGCGGCTCTCCACTCAGACCGGTCTTGTGCTGTCCGCATCCACCGCGGTCCCGCGACCTTTACCAGGCCGTCGCTCTATCTTGTTGGAGGCCTACCGACAGCTCGTCTCCCGGTCCGTGGACGCCGTTCGATTCAAAAACCCGCGACATTGTCATTTCAAAGTTCAATATTTTAAAAACGGGTGGATCGATTTTAATGAAACTTTCCTAAGAACCATCCCGATTAAACTAGCTTTCAGTTAAAAACCGCATGGAAATCGGTCCACCCGTTTGGGAGCTATACAGGCAGAGCAATAGACAGATACACAAGTCAAACTTATAACACCCCTCTTTTTCGTCGGGGGTTAAAAAAAACGGCCGAGTCGGACTCTAGCACGAGTGTTTTAAGAAGTCCAGTGTTGGCGAAATCCTGCTCGTAAGCAAAATGTACGCAGTGTGGGGTCAACTTATATTGGTATGTTAAATCTACAGACAAACATGAAAAAAAATAAGAATTTTGAATTTCCTGAGTGGTTGTATATAAGAGCTACCTTCATACCAAATTTCAAGTTTCTAGGACAACTGGAAGTACCCTTTAGGTTTTCGGATTTTGGCAATTTGTATGGAAATATCGTTTTTAATGATTGTATCTTTTGGTTGCGTTGACTTAGAAGGTTGATTTTTTCACAGCTTCAAGGGACCGCAGGCTTGAGTATTTGATATTAATTTCAGCGTGCTACCTCCACGCGTTCCAGAGAAAATGGGCTTGACAGACAGACGGACGTACAACAAAGTGATCCTACAAGGGTTCCGTTTTTCCTTTTGAGGTACGGAACCCTAAAAAGGTAAAGAACCCTTGAGATACAGTACCGTTGGAGGCGAGCTCTGCCGCGGCCTGGAGCGCGGTGTCCGTGGCCTTGCCGGCGCACACCAGTGTGATGTGGCTGCCTTCACGCTCAATCTTAGCCTTGCCTGGAACAACACGTGGCAATCATAGGCCGATTTTCACAGAACTGTGTAAGACAATAACCAGGAATCGACGTAACGTCACATGATACAAATAAGTGAAAACCAAAAATTTTTTTTTTATTTATTCTCAAAAGGCACATAGTTTATGTTACATCACTAATTTCGCCAAACTAAGTATGACGTTTATTGGCGAATACTAATCTTCATCTACATCTACACTATAATATTATAAAGAGGAAAGATTTGTACCTATTTTTGTATGTTTGTATGTTTGTAATGAATAGGCTCAAAAAGTACTGGGCCGATTTAAAAAATTCTTTCACCAATAGAATGCTACATTCTTCCAATTTGACATAGGCTACATTTCATTTTGAAAAAAATTAGGGATCCTTGGTAAAATTTGAACAATGTGGTTACATTGACAATTATCAATATTGTTGTACATTATTTTGTTCTATCGCTAATAGTTTCGGCAGCGCATTCGACGAAATACATTTTAAGACTCATTTTTCTACACCTTCAACCGAAGGTGTAGAAAAATGAGTCTTTTGAGTTTTGAGTTATTAGCGATAGAACAAAATAATGTACAACAATATTGATAATTGTCTACCCCGTGCGAAGCCGGAACGGGCTGCTAGTATACTAAATAAAATAATAGAATGGGGAGGTCTTAAAAACCTAGTAAGGTAATACGGTCAATGTCCCGTTATTATTGTCTAATGTCTAATCGCGAATCATTTATAGTAGTTTATGCAACTGCTACATAACGAGGGTTCTTAAAACACGAGTGTGGTTTTATGATAACATCACACGTGCGGTCTCAGGCCTAATTATGTGTAGTTGCAAACATTACTTTATCTACACACATGTTATAAGTACTCTAGAAGCCTAAGGCATATCATACCCATATCTGTCACCAATTTAACTGTTTTTTTTTAAATCATACAAACATACCGAGCTGACGTTTCGTGGACTGTTTTTTTTTTATTGTAAATTATGTTGGTTTTTGAAGATGTGTCGTCGTAATGACTTTTCGTTACTGCTGGCGCCGAGCAGTCGACATGCTGAAATGCTAGTCATTTTCTGCGGTTTCGGAACGCAGTATAGAGGATTTATGATATGTGTGTAGATGTAGATAAAAGCTGTTAAGGGATAGTAATGTTTTTTACGATCGTCAATTTACAAGTGTGATCTTTAAGTTAAGAATGAAGTGTCCATTACTGATGCTTGTCAGCTTAAAGTGTCCAACACTGGTGCCGTTACTTACCGAAAGGCAGCACGAAGTCTGGAGACAGCGCCTCGTCCGACATGGGGAACTGCTGCCCGTACAGGATCTCGTCTTCCAGAACCACCACTGGGTCCGGGTCGCGGATGGCTGCCTTCAGCAGGCCTGGCCAGGGGATGGGGAAATAGTACATTGTGCTACTAGTGCTTAAAATGGGTTTCATGGACATTATACACTCTGCTTGTCACTTTGATTGCGAGGAAAGTGAACAACAGACAATGGAGTGCTTGGCAGGTAACCGGTGAGAGTGGATCATAATAATATCAATTTAATCAAAAAACCAGAAAAAAAAAATCGAACTGGGATTTTAGCCCAGGACCTCCAACATACCGTATAGGTGTGTTGTAGAACCCGTTACTTACTTTGATAGTTAAATAATAAAATAAATATTTCTTGGGCACTCCATACATGTAACAAAATTTGAAAAAAAAAAAACAGCAAACATCAAGCACATAATTTCAACAGCTCTTGTTTTCAACTTCAACATGATCGGATTAACCGTTTTTGAGTTATTTCCGAAAAACTGCGCTTCTCCACAAAAGGACGTAAGTGCCATGAAGATACGCTCTTTTCATCGGTACTGCATTTCTTTATAGTAACGGTTACGGAACCCTTCACTTAACCTTAACATATTTCCTGTATTTGCTATTTTTCTGTTTCCTAAACCGTTCGTGTTGTCACAGTTTGTGTGTTTGTGTATGTACTTTGTTTCTAGTTTTAGTTTAAAATGGGCCCTGCAGTTCTGTTGTATTTCATTTTTTCAAATGCACTGTTTCGTTTCTCTGTATGTGTCGAATGTATGTGAATAAATGTTTCTCTCTCACCATGCATACAGCATGCTCTTGCCCAGTGTTTTGTATCTGTTGATATTACCTTTAGCGTCCTCCGCGGAGTACGGCATGACGACCTTCAGCCCGGGGCAGTGGCTGAACCACGCGCCGAAGCACTGCGAGTGCTGCGCGGCCACGCCCGACGCCGCGCCGTTGGGCCCGCGGAACACTATGGGTACCGGCACGTTCCCCGCTGACATGTAGAAGGTTTTGGCTGCTGAGTTTATTATCTGGAACGGGGAGGGGATGGATCTGTCACACGGTGTATGGTGAACTATATTGAGATCATGGGACAATTTTATTGACACCAATTGACCTAGTCCCAAACTAGGCAAATCCTGTACAGGCACTAGACAATGGATAAACATACTTTTGTAGATATTTACATACGGCATATTAAACATCCAAGACCCGAGAACAAACATTCATATTTATGGACCATGGATCAAACCCCCCCGAATGAAAGTGGAACTTTGAAAATGATTAGTTGCATACATATTAATACTTTTAATAAATTCTGTCTGTTACAATGTGATAAGGATAAGATAAAATTACTAGACTAAACATTATAAACATTGCAGATTAATTTCAATTTCATTTATTAATTGTCATGTACATTACAATAGAGATGTTACAATGGTATCATGTCAGTCCATGACGTCCCTGACGCACACAATAATAATTAAAAACTAAGTCTAGGATAATCATGATGTCAAAATTGTATACATTATGTATTAATTATATGTAGTCATGCTGTGAATCACAGCCTGTGATAATAATTACTTCATTCCGTAATCGAAATTTTCCTATGTCAAAGAGCCATTAAAATATGGTAATTAAAATAACATAAATAATATACAGGTACATGTCAAATAAATTTAGAATTGTTAGTTACCAATAATCACATATCAAAATTTTTACTTACAATTTATTAAAATATTAAAACAAGTATTGAAACGAAAGTTGAATTTCGCAATTTTCATACATTAAAATGATTACATGATTACATTTTGACATGCCAAGTCCGTAACATGACTTTCTAGTTCATCGATCAATAGGGGTTAAGTTACAGACATATTATTATTGTACATTCTTACAAATATTTATAGTAATTATTAATTAAACACATTTGTAACCTTTAATTTTAGTTATAATTTAGCTACTTTTATGTCAGACCAGCTTATGCTCCGCGGCTTTGGCCCCATTCAATATTTCAAAACGGGCTAGTTCCCTATTCCGTGGGAATTTCGAAAAATCCCTTCTTAGTGCACAGGATACTCAAGGTATATGTATGCCAAATTTCAAGTATCTAGCACCAGTGGCTCTGCATTGTCTGTCAGTCAGTCATGGTACTGTTTTATAGGTACAGACAAAACAAATATGTCAAGTTAACCCCGGGTTGGTGTCTAATCGATGCAATTAGGTTTACGGGTACACTTACATGATCAATAGCTTGCATTGAGAAGTTAAAGGTCATGAACTCGCAGATGGGTTTGAGACCAGCAAAGGCGGCTCCCACGGCCAAGCCGGCAAAGCCAGCCTCTGTTATTGGAGTGTCCAGGACTCTCTTGTCTCCGTACTTTTTCCATAGGCCTCTGAAATTGATGAGAAAGAAAAAGTGTTAATTGGAAATCTGCATGTCTAAAATTGTGTTGATCATGAAATCATCATACAAAACATTTTTTTTAACAAGTTTTATGACCATTTAAGGTACTTATGGTAGCCAGGGTAACTTAGCTGTGACAGTCTAGAAGTCAGTGCACATAAATCCAAGAAGAAATTTTTCAGTCAGTTTCAGCAAGTTGAAGGGAATTATAAACTTAAACATTTTCATGCAGAGGGGAAGCTGTTTTCTAAATTTATTTTAATTTTATTTATTACTTACACTTTTTTTAATACATATTTAATCACAGTTTTTATTTAGTTTAAGGGTTTTATTCATTGTCATATACCAACTTGTTCTTCTAAGTAAATTAAGTACATATTTTGAATTTAACCAAAAATAGGTATTACAAAATGACGAACAATGTTAATATGTTAATGTTTTAAAAAACGAATTAAGTACTTAAATGAGGTTAATTATAACAGTTGACAGAGCAGGTTATCTTAATCTTCTATCAAAATTTAGAAAAACGAAACCATTTTTATTCATAAATTATCCTTGCCCTTGCAAATGACATCTGAAATAACCAGCCAGTTTGAAATTGCACGGCCACTAGATAACAACACGAACTTGATCTGTCAACAAACTTGCGTTATGTAACATGCTTCGTATTTCCATAAATAATGAGCCCATAACTTCCACATTCTTTTAAAACGTAGCTAATTAATCCCCTTTTAAGTTTATGTATAACATCTTTGCACAATGTAGTCTCAAATCGAGTTAATTTGGAGGAGAAGGCTCACCGAGTTACTTTGTACGCCCCGTCGTATTGAGCGACTTCCTCGCCCAAAACGAAGACTTTCTCGTCCCGTTCCATCTCCTCGTCGATCGCCTGGTTCAAGGCATCACGCACAGTCATAGGCTTTGACGCTAAAGCTTTTGAAGTCGAAAAACTACGTCTAGACAGCCGACCCAACATTGCAAACAGTACCGGTGATGATTTCAA
The DNA here is from genome assembly GCA_963691665.1 of Clepsis dumicolana. Taxonomy (NCBI): domain Eukaryota; kingdom Metazoa; phylum Arthropoda; class Insecta; order Lepidoptera; family Tortricidae; genus Clepsis; species Clepsis dumicolana. The sequence goes on along the minus strand of OY829515.1, from coordinate 1,069,266 downwards.
CGCCATTTTCACTTCTAAACCTCTAATTAACGCTTCTTAATTAAGCGCAGTGCACTTATAAGCTTAAAACAAGCTATTCCAGTGGATTTTACTTGAAATTTCGTTGAAAATGGGGTTAAAATCGAGACCGCACAGTGTCGAAGGATGAATGGAGGTCGAAAATCTGTAGTGACATTTGCGCTCGTAACATTGAAGTAGTAGTGCGCGATATGGGCCAATCGCGTGGGAGTATTTATGTTAAATACGAGCGCTGATTGGTCCATTGGCTATGAATTGTTCAAATGACAGTAGGCTCGTTTAGCACGTGTCAAACTGGTTCAATGACGTTTAGCGTTTGAGTAGACAGTTTAATAAAGAGTGAATACCTAAGGAGAATACCTGACCAACCCTATCATTTTTTTGTTTAAGTCGTAAATAAATGCAATATCTAAGTTTTGCGTACAAAAAGTAAAATTTTGATTTAAGTCTTTTATAACTTTGACATCTACATAACTACATGTTATACCATAGTATACTCTACTGGGGTCAACCAGAGACGTGATCAGAATTTTAAAATGTAGGTAGGTAAATTTAGTATCCTTAATAGATCACGTTTACGTATTTTTCGTTTTATTTTTAACATTTTGAATTTCGTTTTGTTGGTAGGTACTCAATTTATCAAATAATTGTGATTGAATTACTAAGGAAAAACCAAACTCGAAAATGTTAAAAAATAAATGGAAAATAGTTAAACGTGACCTTTATTAACGATACTAAATTAGATTTTCAAATTCTGATCACGTCTCCGGTTTTACCCTGAAGACACTTTATGCAAGTCGATTTTTTTTAGTCTAGCGCTTTCGAAAATACCATGATTGTCAAGAACAAATGCGTAGCAAGAAACTGGCCACAAAGTCATTTTTACTAAAAACAAGTCACAATCGGTCTTCAGCATCACCACCAGCCTTTTTTACGTCCCACTGCTGGGCACAGGCTTCCTCTCAGAATGAGAGGGCTTGGACTACCTATAGTTCCCACGCGGGCCCAGTGCGGATTGGGAACTTCGCACACATCATTGAATTGCTTCGCAGGTTTCACCGAAATCTCATGATAGGTAAATTACAAATTTAATTCAGCACATAAATTCCGAAAAATTCAGAAGTGCGAGCCGGGGGTTTGAACCCACGACCCTCTGCTTGAGAGGCCATAGGTCAAACCTAAGCTAGGCGCACGGCGCACAATTAAGCTCTTACATAAACATAAATGAATTATATGAATTATAGATAGGTATAAAGAAAAGTCCCCAGACCCATAGGAACAATAACAGAAGATGGCATTCAAAAATCTTTATTGGTAAGTAAATAAAATCTAAGCGCAGTTACCATTAGTCTTTCTGTGGCTAAACATGGTGTCTCCCTGAGGGTCGAGCACTGCTGCACTGCAATGCTGCGTAATGTTACGGTTATCGTATCGAGATCGAGAAACCTCATAATACCAGCCCCCCGACTACGAAGTGCAAAATTCGAACTTCATATCATGCCGTCCCTCTCAAGCTAATATTATTTAACACGAGAGTGAGCGGGACGACACGATACGAACTTCGATTTTCGAATTTCGTAGTTTAGGGGCAGCTCTGGGGGACGACTACGAAATTCGAAAATCGAAGTTCGTATCGTATCGTCCCGCTCGCTCTCGTATTAAATCATATTAGCGTGAGCGAGACGGCACGACACGAAGTTCGAATTTTGCACTTCATAGTTTAGGGCCTGCAGCTACTCGTAGTTGCAGTACCTACATGCTGAGTCACCGCCTATTCTCCACAACATCACATGGCTCTGTTGAAGTGAAAATGATTTAAGTTTTGCCTGTTATTTTAAGCCATGTATGTTTGTGGTGATTAAAGTTTTTATCTTATCAATCTACTAAATTTTAGTTCCAAATACGCTCACGGGCGGGCGCTGTTCCTGTCATACAAACTCGACAACGTTTACTATTCGAATTTACGTTACGCAGCATTCGTAAAGTCGTGCTCGACCCTCTGAGGCTGCAACGGATGCCTTGCACGAAAGTGCTCTCGGCTTGTACTATTATGTATTCTGTGCTCTCGGGCATAAAACGCAAGAAACCAGTAAAGGCGTATACCTAATGGCGATTACACACGCGCAATATACGCTCAGGCCGACAATTAAGGATCCTAATGGCGTGTTTACCTTAACCGTTGAACAATCGAGGGATGCCCGTGGGGTGCGCCAAAGCTCACCGAATTTTCCAATACCGATTATTGGAAGTCCGAAAATGTTCGTCATACAATTTTTCATCATAATGATCACTGATCATAACTAATCTGTTCCGAACGCTCTCAACTCCGAATCATTCAACTTCATAATGTTAGGAAACATAAAATCTATTATACTACTATTTGTTTTCATATATTTTCTCACCATAATCGTTTCTTATAAAATTTTTCATGATCATATATTTTTTATGTAGAATTGTTTTCGCACATAACTTTTTAAGTCAGAATGTAATGTTATTCATAATCGTTGTTATTTCGATTTTTTTTCCCGCCGAAACTAAGTATTTTTCTGAAATTTTTAAATGGTCGTCCTAGAACTCTATAGGTTAGGTTAGGGCCCCACAAAACTTACTTAGGCAGAAGGGGCAAGGGGGGACGAGGGGGCGGGCCCCCCCACAAGGGGAGCTCGGGAGGCGAAGCCCCCCGCATTGAAAAAAACTGCCTACACTGACTCGTACAACCACTCGGGTAGGTTCGTTCGTAGTTACGTTGTGATTCCCCAGAGCGGAAATAGCGGGGCTTCGTCGAATCGCCCTTGAACCTCTTGCATGTGCACAAAACTAATTGCTACCAGAAATATAGGTTAGGTTATAACTGCGACCCCCGCACAAAACGAACATGAAAAATGAAAACTTTCGGAAGAGTGATCATTCTGAATACAAATCGGTAGTAAGAGAAAAAATCGGATAGGTAATCAATTTTCGGTGAGTCAATATGGACCCGTAACAATATTACGAAAAAATATGAGTATGATTAAAAACGTTACTAAAAACAACGGTATAAATACAAATATATCTCAGTAGCGACATTATGAATAAAAAAAATCTGCACATCGACTGTTATGAACTCCGTCAGTAGGACTACAAATTTATGAAGAAAAAAATTATGAAGTAAAATTTTCGAAAGAGTGATCATTCTGAATACAAATCGGTAATAAGAGAAAAAATCGGGTAGTGAATTTTCGGTGAGCCAATATGGACCCAACCCAGTGTCAAAAAATGTTGCCATGAAAATCGGCAAATTTTATTTTTTAATTTTTGTTGAATTTAGCGGAGGTCCATTTGAATGAAGTACTTACTAGAGTGGGCATCTGTTATTTTTCTGTTGCATAGAAAACCTGTAATTTTTTTACTTTATTTTTTTATTGAAAGAGGGAGGAAAACGAGCACCTGATGGTAGGCGATCACCGCGACCCATGAGAACCAGCCACCCCAAGAGAGTCACTAGTCCGTTTCCGGCCTTTAAGGAGGAAAAGGGATAGAGGAAGGGGGGGGGGGGGGGAAGGGGGATCGGACCTCCGGCACTCTTACAGACCGAATGAAACGCAACAGGGGTGCTGTTGCTTCACGCCGATTTTCTGCGCGAGGGTGGTACTTCCCCTGACGAGCCGGCCCATTCGGCAGCAAATAGCTACGGTATGGCTCTCCCACTATAAAACTTAATAGGTAAGATACCAATTTTCTCTTATTTTGCCGGTAAGTGAGATGGAATGAGTGGTCTGTCTGTAGCATCTCCAAGATCTAATCAGGAATGACGTAGGTACTCGTAGCTCAGCAAATTGTAAGCCCTAAGGGGTAGTGGGCGTGGTATATCGCTTTTAGAACCGATGGCCATTGGTGCGGCAAGGTTCCAGAGTGGCCGCCATGCACAGAGCAAGTATAAACAAAAGGAAACGTTACCTAAAATACCATTAAATATTATAACAGGTTTGATTTAAGTTAATAAGCTTTTAATTTTTCAAGTTACAGTGTTTTTAAAAGTATGTGTAATACTCTATTAAATTGATTTCTTACTGAGATGAATATTAAACAAATAGGAAAACAAGGCATTCAACGATGTTGCCTACTTAATTAAATTACAAGACACTAACTATAATTAATTAATTACAGCAATAGCAACCCTAACAACGACAAACTTGCAGAATCTCGTCCAGGCAGCGCTACTATCTAACAAAGAGCATCAAATTAGTATGAAGACATCGTTAGTTATTTTTTTCGCCACCAGCAGCAATAACTTTGTGCTCCTATAAACATATTTTAGGGGCCAAATCAAGGCTTTTTCAAAGATAAATGTTATTGCGAAGCCGTTATCTTTTTATTGTTTGAATGAAGTGTCCATTTTACGTTCCATTTCACGTTAGGGGCGGTTCCAAGGATGGTTTTGTATGAATATGGAACGTAGATGATAAAGGATGGGATCAATTACAATTTTATGTTGTTAGCCTTGTATCCTATAATCTACTTGGTCGGCAATCCTTATTTCCCGGCCTCTGCAGTAATGTACTATTAATTATGTCATCGTCATTACAACTTTACTAGCCTGGGTATTTACGTCCTCTGGGCACAGAGGCCCGAGTACGAATAGCCTTAGAAAATATATGAAACACATGATACGCATGATAAGTATAAAATTTGAGGGTTGCCCTCGATTTCCCTGAGATCCCATCATCAGATCATGACTTGGTGACAGTGGGACCACCTCAGGAGTATACCCTTTCAAATAAAATAAAAATTTGAAAATCGGTCTACAATTGACGGAGTAATCGATGAACATACATAAAAAAAAAAACATGCAGTGGAACGTAGAACCTCCTCCTTTTTTTGAAGTCGGTTAAAAACAGTACCGTGACTGACTGACTAACTGACTGACAGACAACGCACAGCCTAAACCACTGGACCTAGAGACTTGAAATTTGGCACACATGTACCTTGAGTATTCTAGAGGTGCACTAAGAAGGGATTTTTCGAAATTCCCACGGGATAGGGAACTAGCCCATTTTGAAATATTTCACGGGGGCAAAGCCGCGGGGCATAAGCTAGTTAGTAATATTACAGGTATCTTTCTATGTTATAATCCTACGCAAAATCTCAGCGCATCGGTTACACTTATTTCACGAAAAGAACCAAAGCGGCCCGCCTAGGACAAAATTAGGTGTAAAATTGAGCTTTTTAATATACATAATATTGTTATGGGAACATAATGACGCGTATAGAAGACCCTTGCCTAAAATTATGGTTATTACGGACCTTTTTTAATTAATGTAGGCAAAGGCAAAGGGAGCATTCAGCCAGAGCCTGTTTAAAATTCCCCGTGTACATCTGAGGCGTTCCAAGGTCCTATGCGTTTACTTCTTGGTGCGGCCAGAGGGTCGAGCACGACTTTACGTACGAATGCTGCGTAACGTTACGGTTTTGGAGTCGGATTGTTCGAGGGCGAAAGAATTACTCCACTTTTTATATAGATATGTGTAATCATCGTTCACATCACAATAAAATATATACACATCGGGTTGCCACACACCACCGCGCGTGGGCATGGATCGACAGAGAGCCCTAGAAAAAAACCATGCCGGTGGTAACGAACCAGCCAATCAGCGTCCACCGTCACGCTTACCGCGCGAGACGTTGATTGGCCAGTTCGAGCCAGCTCTGCACAGGCCATGCAAGCAAAGTGGCGGAATGATGCGGCGCGCAGCCAGGCGCTAGTGGCGCCACATCACCCCCCTACGGAGAGAAAAAAACTATACAATGAAATTAATTATAGTGCTAATCCAGACTAGTTATCATAATATTTACAGAAACAGTAAGGTTACGCGTAGTTACAACGTTGTAAGAGGTAATGCTAAACAGGTATAGTATGACTAATAAATGCACAATAGTATATAGTACTTAACTATGGTATGATATTGGGTACATAACATCACTGAACATGGCATGTATGTAGTGTATTATTGTAATTATATGTATGTATCCATGGAGTGATTAGGAGGGATCATAGGTAATTTTGAAATGGACTTTCCTACCAGACCGTGTGGTGTATTGTGGTTTAGCCAGGGGCGGAGCAGCTGGTACCGCAGGTGGAGACACGACTGGCAGCAGAGGGGTCGCTGACACAGAGGGGTCGGAAGCACGCGGCGGCGATGAATGCGACAAGAGCGGGGCCGGGGTAGAGGTGGGCGGCTCGGGAAAAACGGCGGGGAGGCCGGGGCAAGCAGGCTCTTCAGTCACGACGTGCGCCGGTTTTACCCGATCCAGGCTTACCTCGACGTCTCGACCTCTGATGTGAAGCGTCGCCGTCTTGTCCCTCATGCGCAGGATCCGGTTGGGACCCGAGTAGGGCGGCTGCAGCGGGCGGCGCACTGCGTCTTCGCGTAGGAAAGCGTGACTAGCTGATGGAAGGTCTTTGTACGTGAAAATGGCTTGGCGGCAGTGGCGCGAGGCGGGCACGGGGCGAAACTGTGCCATTCTGCCGCGCAACTGAGTCACGTAGTCCGTGAGATCGGTGGGGCGTTCTGAAGTGGCAGGCGGGACGAGCAGTTCGCCGGGGAGGCGCAGCGGCTCGCCGTAGAGTAGCTCGGCAGCGGAGGAGCCGATGTCTTTTTTAAGTGCGGACCGCATGCCGAGGAGCACCAGAGGTAGTGCTCTATCCCACGATACGCCGTGGCACATCAGTGCGGCCTTCAGTTGGCGGTGGACGCGCTCCACCAATCCGTTGGACTGTGGGTGGTAGCTGGTCGTTCTGATCCTCGTGGTAGCGTGCACGTGCATGAGCCGTTGGAAGAGCGAGGACTCGAACTGGCGGCCCTGGTCGGTGGTGACGATCGTCGGTACGCCGAACCGGGATATCCAGCCGTTTATAAAGGTGTCGGCGACTGCCTCCGCAGTCATCGTAGTCATCGGCCATACCTCTGGCCAGCGCGTGCTGCGGTCGACGGCGGTGAGGCAGTAGTGATAGCCGTTGCACGGAGGTAGGGGGCCGATGATGTCCAGGTGGACGTGGCGGAGTCTCGAAGATGGTGTATCGAAGTGTCCGAGGGGCGTCGAGGCGTGTCGCGTCACCTTGCTGCGTTGGCACGGCACGCAGTGTCGCACCCACTCGTGGCAGTCTTTGTTCATGCCGGGCCACACATAGCGGTCGCCGACAAGTTTTGAAGTGACGCGTGCGCCGGGGTGACTTAAACTGTGCAGTTTATTGAACACCGCGCGGCGGTAGGGGGTGGTGAGATAGGGGCGGGGCTTGCCGGTCGAGACGTCGCAGGTGATAATGCTATCCGTCCCTGGGATGCAACCCTGCTCCAACTTGAGGGAGCTTCCATTGGATCGACGCAGGCTGGCTAGCTCGGCGTCGGTGGCCTGTGAGGCGGCAAGGGCGGCGTAGTCCTCCTCAAGCGAGATTGCCTCTATCCGCGACATAGCGTCCGCCACTATGTTGTCCTGTCCGGGGACGTGTATTATGTCTGTAGTGAATTGACTTATAAAAGAAAGTTGGTTGAGCTGGGCGGGGGGCAATTTTTCGCGGCGCTGGGTAAAGGCGTATACGAGAGGTTTGTGGTCGGTGTACACGGTGGCGTGCTGTGCTTCCAGGATGTGACGGAAGTGCTGGACGCTCTTGTACACGGCTAGCAGCTCACGGTAGTATGCCGGCCACTCGCTCTGCGCTGCGGTGAGTTTCTTGCTGAAGAAGGCGATGGGCTGCCATGCGTCCTCGACACGCTGCTGCAGGCAAGAGCCAATCTGGGTGCTGGATGCGTCGGTGAAGAGGGCGAGCGGCGCGGAGCCGATCGGGTGAGCGAGTACGGTAGCGTTGGTGAGGCTCAGCTTGCAGGCTTCAAAGCATTGCTCCAGTTCTGACGTCCAGGGGAATGGCTTCGCTCCTTTGTCCTTGGTCGCGGCTAAGGCGTCGATCAGGGGTGCTTGCAGTTCGGCGGCACGGGGCAAGAAACGCCGGTAGTAATTGATCATGCCAAGGAACCTCCGCACTCCTTGTATAGTTTTGGGAAGCGGGTGATCCTGCAAGGCTTGAATGCGTTCTGGGGGCGGTCGTGTGCCTTCGGTGCTGATGTGGTAGCCCAGGAAAACCAGTTGGTCTACGCCTAGGTGACACTTCGAAGAGTTCACGACTACACCATAGTCCTGGAGTCGCTGGAATAGCGTGCGCAGGTGCTCCGCGTGCTGCTCGGCGTCGCGAGAGAAAACCAGGATAACATCCACATACGAGTATGTAAAATCCAGGCCTTGAGTGACCTCATCAATAAACCGTTGGAATGTTTGTCCGGCATTGCGTAAGCCGAATGTCATGTATGGAAATTCAAACATTCCGAACGGGGTGGTTATGGCAGTTTTCTCTATGTCTGCCTTGAAGATAGGAATTTGCTGGTAGGCCTTAATCAGGTCGATCGAGCTGAAGATAGTGCAGCCTGCGACAGCCTGGTTGAAATCACCGATGTGCCGGACAGGGTATCGGTCAGGGGTGGTCCTTGAGTTCAGCGCTCTGTAGTCTCCACAAGGGCGCCATGTGGCGTCTCGCTTTTGTGCCATGTGGAGGGGTGAGGACCAGGGGCTCTTCGATGGTCGTGCTGTCCCGCACTGAACCATCTCATCAAATTCCTTCTTTGCAGCAGCCAGCTTCTGAGGACCGAGGCGGCGTGGGCGACAGGATACGGGCGGGCCGTCGGTGGTGGTGATGTGGTGCACCGTGTTGTGTTTCCTCGCTCGGATCATGCCCGGTGGCCTCGTGATGTCCGGAAAATCTGAAAGTAATTTTAGGAACGGACAGTTTTTGGTAGCAACCGCTTTCACACTACTTTGTTGTTCTGTAGATAGAGGGGCGGGGGCGGACTTGCCAGTATTGCCGTCAAGAAGTCTCTTGCCGCGGCAATCAGGCAGTAAGTTGTAGTGTGCCAGGAAATCTGACCCGATGATGGCAAGGTCAACATCCGCTACAACAAAGTTCCATTTGAATGGTCTGTTTAGGCCTAAGTCTAGATTCAACTGTATGGTGCCGTAAGTTCTAATACGGGTGCCGTTTGCTGCGCTGAGGTCGTAATCTGTGGCTACGCGGTGATCGGCGAGTCGATGTTTGGGGTAACAGCACAGATCCGACCCAGTGTCGAGCAAGAAACGGCACTTTGTGTGTCTGTCGGTGACAAAAGGACGGCGGCCGACGGGGAGGCAATCAGTTGCCGCCGCTACTGATTGCCGGGGGAGTTTGCCGCAGCCGGGGGGGTATTGTTAACCCAGCTGCATGGTTTAGTGCATCGCTGGGCGTCGGCTTGAAATTTTTTATGATACCAGCATATGGTAGGCTGTGCCGGCGTGGCTGGTGCTCCCCTGGACTGGGACCTGAATCTGGATTGTGACCTATTCCGTGGCCTGCCTCTATACTGCTGACTCACAGCGGACACTGACATCTGCTCGCACAATAAATTAACTTTGGCAGCTAAACCGAGCAGCCACTCCGTGGTAATCACTGGTGAGGTCGGAGTGGGTTGTACAAGTGGTACTGGTTGTACAGGCGCTGCTTGGAATGCTGTGGAGGGAGGTAGGCCTGAACTGCTGCCCGTGGTGGAGTGCACCAGCATAGGGTTGGCTGGTGACACTTCCATAATGCTATCTGCCAGTTCTGCTAGTTTTTCCAAGTCTACATCGGAGTGGCTGGTGAGTATGGCCTGGATATGGTTGGGCAGACGAGAGAGCCACAACTGTTTTAACATAACAAGGTCTGGTGTCTCACCTGCTAAAGATTTGAGGTGCCGCAGAAACTGTGTGGGGCGACGGTCTCCAAGCTCCTCTTTGCTGGTCAGCTTTCTCACCCGCTCCGTCTCAGATTGTGACAGCCTTCTCACCAGCTCTGCCTTAAGAAGCTGGTACGCTCCGTCCTTCGGAGGGTTGGTGATAACATCCTCAACCTCTGCTGCCAGTCGTGTGTCGAGCTGTGATATGATGTGGTTATATTTAGTTGAGTCTTGTGTTATTCCTGACAATATAAACTGTGCCTCAGCTTGGGCGAACCACACGGCTGGTTTGTCTGTCCAGAAGGGAGGAAGTCGGACAGCTACTTTGTGAATTGCAGTTGGGGGAGAGGGGGTAGGGGCTTGTGTATGTTGTTTGCTTAACTGGTCTTGCAGAGCAGTATATTTGTCCTGCAAGGCCGCCAAACGAGCCTCCAATTCGTCCATGTTTACACAGGCTAAAATTAAGTTACAATTACGCTGTTATTAGTTAGGTTAAAAATAAAAAAATAATTAAAACTTGGTAAGCGCGTGCTCTTTGGGTCCGCACTGCGCGACGGAGATGTACTGGCCAGCGAATCTGGGTAGGTGTCAGCGTGTCGCAGTGGCGCGGCACGGGATCGACGCGACGACGCGGCGGCAGCTCAATGCTCGCGGCGTGCGCGTGTTAGCGCACCACGTGTTCAGCGACTCGGCGTGGTGGTCACGGGGCACCCCCAAAGGCGACGCACGGCGTGCGCACAGTAGCGGCACACTGGAGAGTTGCCGTCGGTCTGGCTGGGCGCTTTTGTCCACAGCGCAGCGCAGTAGCGGCGCGCGGGGACGGCCAGGCACGGGCGCGTAGGCACGCGCTCCGCAGGCGAAGTCACTCGGGTGGTGGGCCGCGAGCGGGGCAGCGGCGCCGGGCCGAGGGTGGGGCAATGCACGTTGGAGGCGCGCGGCGCAGACGGGCGCACACGGAGCGCAAGGCGCGAGCAGCCCGCACGTATAGGTAGGGCGCGCGGCGTGGCGCGCGGGGGCACGGAGGTTGACGTGGCACGTGGTCGCTGCGGGCGCGGCTCGCTGGCCGCACGTAATCGGCGGGCGCGCACTTTTTGTGTGTCCCGCAGGATCGCAGGGCCGCGGCGGTGGCACGGCGGCGTGGCTGGGACCGCGTCGTGGGTAGCACTATACGGCACGGCACGATGCGTATATCACGTCGGGGTCACCACTTTGGAGTCGGATTGTTCGAGGGCGAAATAATTACTCCACTTTTTATATAGATATGTGTAATCATCGTTCACATCACAATAAAATATATACACATCGGGTTGCTGTACAAACTACCGATTTTATTTTCGAACACCACCGCGCGTGGGCATGGATCGACAGAGAGCCCTAGAAAAAAACCATGCCGGTGGTAACGAACCAGCCAATCAGCGTCCACCGTCAAGCGTACCGCGCGAGACGTTGATTGGCCAGTTCGAGCCAGCTCTGCACAGGCCATGCAAGCAAAGTGGCGGAATGATGCGGCGCGCAGCCAGGCGCTAGTGGCGCCACACGGTTATCGTATCGAGATCGAGAAACCTCATACAAAATTTTAGTTCCAAATACGCTCACGGGCGGGCGTTGTTCCAAACGTCATACAAACTCGACAACGTTTACTATCCGATTTTACTTTACGCAGCATTCGTAAAGTCGTGCTCGACCCTCAGCTGGTATGGCATGGAAGCTGGAAGGCGGACTCACCCAAACAACGATTGTTTGTCTCGTCGCTAAGCTATTATATATATATATATGTATTTAATTTCTGCTCTCGCATGCGCCAGGGGCGCGTGGCATCAGCGGTTTTGGCCAGCTAAGGCTGGGCTTACCCAGGTGGGTAAGGAGCAATGCAAGGAGGTCCTTGCCAGTTTGCAGCACGGCGCAACCAACCTCTGTTGGTAAGTATAAAAAAAAATGCACATTGATGAACCTAGGAGACTAAGGTGAGATTCAATTCACGTGGGTGTATAATTTTATTCAAGTTTAGCCCGCCGTGTTTTTAACTAAGCCCGGTCCGGGAGCTCACACTTAGGCGGGACCGAAACGAGCACTGTCCACCGTGGACCTGCTCGACTGTATGACCTGTAGGGTAAGTTAGGCCACTTTAGAAAATGTTGGCCAGCAATTAGGCGATTTACCCTTAAAGTGAAAGAAGACCGTGACTGACTGACAGACAACGCACAGCGTAAACTATTGGACCTATAGACTTGAAATGTGGCAGACATATACCTTGAGTATCCTAGAGGTGCACTAAGAAGGGATTTTTCTAAATTCCCACGGGATAGGGAACTAGCCCATTTTGTAATATTCACGGGGGCAAAGTCGCGGGGCATAAAGCTAGTTTCCTATAACTGGATGTGAAAATTGAAGAAGCATACAGTACAATACAAAAACTCATCTGTGAGAATCTATTTTTGACGGTTTATCAGCAAATTGCCGGCACTCACTTTCGTTTAATCGAAAGCTATTTTTTAACCCCCGACGAAAAAGAGGGGTGTTATAAGTTTAACCTGTGTATCTGTGTATCTGTGTATCTGTCTGTGGCATTGTAGCTCGTAAATGGATGGACGGATTTGGACGCGGCTTTTTTCTGACTTTTTTTCTTAACTCTTTGATTTAAAAACTAACTTATACAACCATCCGCAACAATCAGCCGGTGTAATTACGGGCACAAGAGGTATTTCATCTTAGCTCTCTAGGTTGGCAACGCGTCTGCGAACCCACCGGGGTTGTGGATGTCTATGAGCAGTGGTGGTCACTTACCATCAGGTGACCCACTTGCTTGTTTTGCCTTCCTCGTCGTATATAAAAAAAATACAATAAAATTATCCTGAAATTATCCTCATTTATATGAAACTCACTCAGTGAAACAGTTATATACAGGTCGATTAGAGCAGGCACGAATGGATTGAATGGAACTATCTATGTGTCACCTATTTGGATAAGCTGCGCACACATGAAAATGCTTCACAGTCATTTCCCTATAAAAATGTCTAAGTAACATTAGTTTCGTTCTTTTCATTGGTACCAACTCTTGTTAGTCGACCTGTATGGAACGTTTGTCGACGATTCAAGGGACTCCGTGGAATGAACTGGTCACGAAACAAAATTACACCAAACGACAATACGAGAGCTAAAAGTTCCTTGAAACGTTTTCGACGAAATGATATTCGATGTAAAGTTTGTCGGCGAAACAAGGGACACTGTCTGTTAAGTACTACAGTGAACTAAAAACTAATGTCTTCTAAAAATGTCATTAGGCTTAATCCTTTTGATTACTGCTCTAATCTCAACTGTTTTTACGAAGCATAGTATAAGTAGTTTCACTAAAGTCAGATGTAGGCCGACAAATTTTATGTCTCCCTCTAAAACGGTCATGAAAGACAGCATACTTAGGCAGAGCCTTACGGAATGGATACGACTGCACGCGATTAGTAGAAAGCTAGTTTAATCAAGATGATTTTTAGCTAAGTTTCAGTAAATCCGGTTCACGGTTTGCGGGTGGTAGGACCTCGTGGAGGTCCGTCCGGATCGGTACCACCCTCTTACTCGCTAATCCTGCCGCTAAGCTCCAGTGCTTGCACTGTTGTGTTCCGGTGTGAAGAGTAAGACAGCCGGTGTAATTACGGGCACAAGAGGCATTTCATCTTAGCTCTCTGGGTTGGCAACGCTTCTGCAAACCCTAACCTCCCGGGGTTGTGGGTGTCCATAGACAGTGGTGATCACTTACCATCAGGTGACCCACTGCTCGTTTGCCTTCCTCGTTGTATAAACAAAAAACCCGTTTTTGTAGTTTGAAATGACAATGTCGGGGGTTTTTCAACTTTTCTAATGTTTATCGCGCTTCATATCGGCAGTGAAATGTTGTAGACGTAACTGTCGTTGTAAAATTGTTGTAACGTTACGTTAATGAAATAGATGTCTGAGGGTCAAGCACGACTTTACGAATCCTGCGTAACGTTACGGTTGTCGTATCGAGATCGAGAAACCTCATACTAAATTTTAGTTGCAAATACGCTCACGGGCGGGCGCTGTTCCAAACGTCATACAAACTCGACAACGTTCACTATTCGATTTTACGTGACGCCGGTTTCGAAAAGTCGTGCTCGACCCTCTGGCCCCTATTTCATCATCTTTACAATAATGTCAGTTTTAAATGACAATACGCACTAGGTACATTTCTTGGACAATATGAGGCGCGCTAAAACAAAAGCTCTTCAAGTCAGCAGCTGACACCGAATTGTCATTGAAAACTGACAATTGTAAAGTTGACGAAATAGGGGCGTGGCCCCTATACCAAAAGAATTACAAGTGCTGCAAACAATTGAACATAATTGTAAAGATTTTCATATTAAAATGTTGGTAACATACAATGATAATGTAAAGAAGAATCAGTTAACTGGATTTGAACCAGCAACCTCGGTAATTCGTACCACGCTCCACCAGTTAAGCCATACTTAACCGGATGAAACTAACGAATTTTTCAAAGAATTGTGTCATATTTAATTTGGAAGATCTCTCCTAAAAAAATCAACAAAAATTCAAATTCAAAATTTTATTCAGCAAATAGGCAGTTGAATGCTCTTTTACACGTCATTTTTTTCGAGTCTACCAGCGCTTTCGGAAAGACCATGATTGCCAAGAAGAATGCGCCGCAAGAAACTTGGCACAAAGTCATTTTTTCTAAAAACAAGTTACATTAGCTCTTACAATACGTAACCACAGACAAATTGCACAAAGAAACCTCACTCTATCATTAAAAAAATTAAGAGAGAAAAAAAAAGAATACTTACCGTATTTTAGAAACAAGTTTAAAAAATAATTATTAGAACAGCAAAACCAGAACACTTTACTTTACTGGCACGTTTTAATTGAGCAGGAGATGTGTAGTAGTTTAGGCTGTGCGTTGGCAGATCAGTCAGTCAGTCACGTTTCTGTTTTATACGTTTATCAAGAAGATTGTGACAAACATTATGTCAAATTGTAGTTGTAACTTTCGTGTTAGGGGGCAGTCGCTTCGCCGGCTGTGGGACAGCTGCCTCTTGGCCGGGACCACAACCCTCCTTTTTGGTGATCCGGGTAAAAAGGGGTCTCAGGCAGAGGGATATGGGCCAAGGTCAACGTAAAGATTTAATGAGTTGCACGGAGGTTGTTTGCTTAGGGACTGTGTGCTAAGGTTTAAGCGTATTGTTAATTTATACTTAAGTAGCAAAATATGATACAATACAAATATTTTTCGCTGTAGGTACTACACCTTAACCAACTTAGGAAAGTTGAAAAACATCCGACATTTTCATTTCAGTTTTCAGTATTTCGAGAGCGGCTGATTTTTATGACAGTTTTAGCTAAGAACCATCTCGATTTAATTAGCTTTTGATTAAAACATCGGTTCATCCTTGTACTTAGAGGCTTATTATGCCACATACAGATACACAGATACACCAACAGACAGATACACACATTGTTTTATTCTATTTGTTACTATCTCAGACTAAAGTTAAGTATTATTGCTTTCGTTTTTTGACATTTTCGCATTCTGTGAGTTTATTTTTGTTAATTGAAATTGACTTTATCAAATTACCGTGTATTGACATTTAATTAGAAAATGAAACAAGTAGGTGCTTTGACATTTTAATGTACCGCATTTTTTTGAATTCCTTATATCATTTAAAATGTTATGTAATCCTAACTAATATCATAAATGCGAAAGTAACTCTGTCTCTCTGTCTGTCTGTTTGTTACCTCTTCACGGGAAAACCGCGGCACCAATCTAGATGAAATTTGGTAGGAAGATAGTTTGAATATTGAGGAATAATATAGGCTACTTTTTATTAGCGAAAATTATGTAGTTCCCGCAGGATAGCGATAACCGAAATCTACGCGGACGAAGTCGCGGGCAACAGGTAGTAAGAAAAAATGAATCTAATCTAATGACTGTAATCTAATCGCCTATACACAGATATACCTACACAGGTCCAAGTTACAACACCCCTCTTGCGTCAGGGGTTAAAAAAGCAACCATTTGCCACAGAACGTTCAGAGGGTCGCGCACAACTTTTCGAAACCGGCGTCACGTAAAATCGAATAGTAAACGTTGTCGAGTTTGTATGACGTTTGGAACAGCGCCCGCCCGAGAGCGTATTTGGAACTGAAATTTAGTATGAGGTTTCTCGATCTCGATACGATAACCGTAACGTTACGCAGGATTCGTAAAGTCGTGCTTGACCCTCAGACATCTATTTCATTAACGTAACGTTACAACAATGCTCGACACACAGACTTCTCGCCAAAACATTGAAATCGGCCGTCCTTGAAGCAGACCGATGTATTATGTATTATGTATTATGTATATACTGATGCCGTAAAAGGAATCGCCAATAAACCGGCCGTAAACCGGTAAAGGGTTGCAAATACGGCACCGGATCCCGGTTCCGACCTATATTTTAGATGATTAGGCCGGAATACTGACAGCTAACATTCGTACTCAGGTAGTCACATTAGTTTAATTTATAATTACTTATGTGTGCTTATGAAAGAGTTTGAAAAGTCTATTTTTAAAAGTTGAAAAACCACCGACATTGTCATTTCAAAGTTCAATATTTCAAGCAAGCCTTTTGGGCACCATGCCAGGGGGCCTTATGTAGATTTAATTTAGTTTTAAGTTTTATTTTAATAATTCAATTATTTATTTCAAGCAAGTACAAACATACGTTTTATGGAGCGACGACCTAATAAAGATTGCGGGACCGCGGTGGATGCGGAAAGCACGAGACCGGTCTGAGTGGAGAGCCGCGGGGGAGACATGATGATGATGATTTTAAAAAAACGGGTGAACCGATTTT
Source organism: Clepsis dumicolana (assembly GCA_963691665.1). Lineage (NCBI taxonomy): Eukaryota > Metazoa > Arthropoda > Insecta > Lepidoptera > Tortricidae > Clepsis > Clepsis dumicolana. Next base: position 1,052,615 of record OY829515.1, on the reverse strand, counting down.
CTTAAAACCTAGCTAAGAACCATCTCGACTGAACTAGCTTTCGATTAAAAAAACCGCATCGAAATCAGTCCATACGTTTGCTCTCTTCATACCATCTGTGTCAGCTGATCGGACATTTTGTATGGAAAGTTCAACTTTTTTTCATATTTCGACCCATGTTCCTCGAGAAAAGTTGTTCAGATTCACGAGTACTGTCACTGGGTTTCGGATCGTATACCCTTTTTGTAAACACCTGTATAATGTATGCTTTTACATAATTTCGCTCAGGTCATTCCCCCGTAACCTATCTCGAGTGATGATTGCCATGGCCGCGGCGTGGCGGAAGCATTAGGGCGATGACTGCCATAAACGTACATCGTATGATTGATGGCGCTTCTGAATGTACCGCGATTAAGCTACACAGGTGGATGGATTTAAACGAATGTGATTGTGGATAAGAGAAACTGGTGGTTTATGTCGTTTTAAGGGTTCCAAACATTAAAAGGAAAAACGGAACCCTTATAGGATCACTTTGTTGTCCGTCTGTCTGTCAAGACCGTTTTTCTCTGGAACCCGGGAAGGCAGCGTGCTGAAATTAATATCAAATATCCAAGTCTGCAGTCCCTTGAAGCTGTGAAAAAATCAAACTTCTAAGTCAACGCAATCAAAACATACAGTCATATAACCTAACCAACTTAGAAAAGCTGAAAAACCCCCGACACTGTCATTTCAAAGCTTAGTATCTCAAAAACGGCTGAACCGATTTTAATAAAATATGCCTATGAACCCCTGCCAGAAAACCTGCTTTCAAACAAAAAAAACTCATCTAAATCGGTTCACCCACTTAAGAACTACGGTGCCACAGACACACAGCGGTCAAAGTTATATTATTAATCCCCTCTTTTTGCGTCGGGGTTAAAAAGTTTTACTACGGTACCCAGGCTAGTAGTTGTCATTGAGACCTAAAACTTGGGTATTTATTTTACCTACCTACCCAACTAAGTACAAAGAAACAAAAGTAATTGTGAACTTTCTTAATTTCCAAAAGGATTTTTGTCCGCAATTCCCTGGTTAAACATTGGGAGGAAAGGGAGTCCCATCCAAGATCTTATGGGGTTGAAATAAGGTCTAAACTGGCGTAGTTTTTTTGTACCGCGATAAATGTGATTCTTAGGTCATTGAACGAGGAATATACTTAAGGATTGCATAGTAATTTTTAAATTATTAAATTCAAAAAAGCTTCAGGGGGTATTTGATTATGATTGTCCTTGTTCTTCCACGACTAGACCATCTAAATATAACTGTGATTAAAAAAAAGAGATAGCCTAGTGGTTTGACATAATAATGGCCTCTCAAGCAGAGGGTCGTGGGTTCAAACTCCGGCTCGTGTTTTTCGGAATTTATGTGCGAAATTTTATTACATTTGTAATTCATCATGAGCTTTTCGGTGAAGGAAAACATCGTTAGGAAACCTAACACTCCTGCGAAGCAATTCAATGATGTGTGTGAAGTTCACAATCCGCACTGGGCCCGCGTGGGAACTATAGCCCAAGCCCTCTCATTTTAAGAGGAGGCCTGGGCTCAGGACGCTCAGCAGCTCAGCAGGACGTAAAAAAAAGGCTGTAGTGGTGCTGATGAAATAAATCTTTCAGGAGGTACTTTAACTGCCGACATTGTAGCTGTACAGTCAGTAGCAAAAGTTGTGACGGCAATTCCTTGCCGCTACTCACCAGCTATCCCAGTCAGTTTACAATACAATACAATACAATAACTCTTTATTGAACACCACATAACAGTCAAAACAAGAAATAAGGCACAAAGAAAATACAAGGTAGCAATGGGCGGCCTTATCGCTACAGAGCGATCTCTACCAGGCAACCATAATGGAATAAAGGTAAGAACATATTAAAGCAGGTGGTGCTAATTAAAAAGGTTTTAGGTCACGAATTTATAGCAGGTTGCTAGCAAAAAAAAAAGAAAAAAATACATAAAAAGCATAAAAAAAACACATAATTTCAATGAAACTCGATAACAGATACATAATAATACAAAAATACTAAAAAAAAATAATAATAATAATAATAATTTAAAAAGTTAGCCAGAAACCTCATGTACAATTTGACAGATAGTGCTTGTGGTGTTTACAAGAGACGAAATTAATTATAATAATTAACAGGGCGCCTTTCCATGTGGATGACAAGTGAAACAAATTAGTTCAAGTTAAATTCAAAATGGTTTTATTCAAAAAAGGTTAGTTAAACTTACATAAGGGAGCAAATTAAATGGTGTGTTGTCGTACACGCTGTCTTTTGTAGAATCTATACATTACAAGAAAATGGAAAGTTTTTACGTTCTAAATGAATTAAGTAAATGCTGCTACAGACCTTTTAAAAAAAAACTACACAAAATACATAGATAACACCATTAAGAGAGCAGATTCATGGGTACTGGCGTATGCATCATAGTCCACTTCAATGTGATATCAGAGCTTTAAGTTAAGTGTACAGCATTTTAAACCAGGGACGTATTTTTCATTAAACGACGGATCGTCGTCTCGGCACCTTAGACCATCATCACGGGAACGTGACGTGACTATAAGTTCTTGGCTATGAATCCGAGACTATGGACCCCTAAAACAATAAAACGTCCTTTAGCTACATACCCAAACAATAACTAGATAAAATGACACCGCCTAGCGGAAAAATTACTTACAATTACTTGGGTTTGCAACAGGCGTGTTTTAGGCTACGACGACACAGACGGGCGCAGGGCCAACCCCTCTACGATCACTCGGCAGTTGGCTCGCTATCGACCATCCTCGACGTGGCACGTATGTGGGACCATGTGATTTGACTTCTTCTAGTCTGAGTAGCGCAGGATCAAAGAGAGCGAGTATCGCGCTACCTCGCCTTATATAGGCTCGTCGCCCAACATGCCGACAGACCCTACGTCACGACACATCGTACGACGACACTGCCCTCTCACTAGAGCGACGTACGACATGCGAACTACTGCCTAAGTATCATTCCCCCTGACGTAGTACTGCCTTGTCCGACTGTCGTGCGAGCGGAATTGCTCTACACATTTGAGTAGGCGCTACCCCACGACCTTAACGTATTTCCACGTTACAAAGTAGCTAAATAACTCCATAAGAATAAATAATAACATAGTAGAACGGAAACTCCCGCTCCGGACGGGCTCAAGGTCACGATATTAGAGTATTCGTTAAACAGACTACTCAGTCAGACTGTCACGGCCGGCGTCGCCGCACGCGCGTTTGGTTGTTTACAATTTGGTTGTAATAGTTTTACGTGAGCCTGTATGTATTTTATTTTATATTTGTAGATAAGTAATACTTACTTAAATCACCTTAAATGGATTCATTTGGTATGGCACTTATAATAACTTCTTATTTAGAAGTGTCTATAATATGTAGACCTTTGTAATGATTTATAAATCTCATATTTTGTAAAACCAGAATAAAAATAATGATTTCAGAGTAAAGAAAAACTTACATTTTAGCGATATTATCTTTAGACGTAAGTAACATTTAACAGCAACCAACCCTAGCAACACGCCTTGACGACAGAGGGGTGTAACTACGTGAAGGGGGAAGTAGGTATATAAATGGCGGCGTTTTGGACTCGGTCAAAAGAGATTCCGTTCTACTATGTTATTATTTATTCTAATGGCAACTCAGAACTGTACAGTCAGCAGCAGACGTAGTTAGGCCACCGGAACGTTCACAATGATCTAAGCACGGATCTATTGTTATAGACATAAGAGCTTGTGCATATCATTGTGGCCGCTTCGGTTGCTTAGCTACTTCTGCTACTGACTAAACATAATTTTAAAAAAGATACCCGTAAAAGACAGTCGTTAGTTAGTTAGTCGTTAGTGTTAGTGTTCGGGGTGAATAGGTAAACAGCTTTCGAAACCTTTAAATACTTAAAAAGTTAAAAGTGTAACGGAAGTGACACGAGCGCGTAAATCGGACCGCTCGTGCACTGACGTTTGTGTAGGCGCTCCCGCCAATACAGCTGTCAACGTCAGATCCTATCGCATCGCATACACAATCGTGACATGTGGATTGATTTATAATTATATAAAAAGTAATAAATAGTAAATAATTGATACTAACTGAGCAGTTATTCAATAACATTACAGGAAGTATGGTGGTATTTCGAGATTATTTAAATTAATTTAAGGCACTACCCGGGCTATCCGCTATACAAGCTTAGTAGATATTTAAAATTGAGGTTTTATGTTTCAACCTTAGAGCAGGAAAGGAATATAGATGTTGACGCGCGATTTCCCCTCTGCCAAATCTCTAACATTAAGTCTGACCAAAATGATCAGGGTCTGTTGATTGTGTGCGTGTTTTTGGCATTTGTGTGACAGTTTTGTTTTAGTGTGCGTTTGTAGGAACGTAACAAATTTTGACATCAGCGTAGACGTGTGCTGTACGGTATGTGTTCCTTGTCCCCCTCAAAAAGTGGCAGGAAAATTGTAGTGCATAGATAAGCCAAAGGCGCCTCCCGTCTGTCTGCTTTATGATTTCAGCCCATTATTAAAGACTATAATATCCACATATAATCATATGCACAATTTTATTAATCGCCCACTCTATTTTTATTTTGCTATTTATTGTAAAAGTATTCTTTATTTAAATAACAGTTTTTACACTAATTAAGGAAAAAGTTGTGGACGATTAATTTTGCCTTTGGGTCATAATTATAATTGTTTTAAGAACCCCAAAAATGAAAACACGATAAAAAAAATCCTCGACGTAATTTTTTGGTAGAGTTAATAAGTTAGGCATACCTCTATGTACATTTTAATTGAGACTGAAGGAAAATAAACATGTAAGAAGTTATTGGTTCTAAACACCATTTGTGTGAAATACATCTTCTTTACACAATACAATACGCCTTCTTTTGGATTATACAAACACTCTGGTGATGGGGAGAGAGGAGACCTTCAAAGTCGTACGCTACCTGCCTCCAGGGTGAATTCATAATAAAGTGCAGATACTGGGTACATTAATATAAAATTTGAAATGGATAGTCTAATTATCAAATTCCAGCCTCTGCTGATTTGAAATCCTAGTTTTTTTCCAATTAATACAAAACAAAAGATACTTCAAAAATATGTATAAAATTATTTAGTTTTGTATAAAATCAAAATTGTCACTCTAAATTACTTAAATGTTATCATGTTATCAAACTGTAGTTAAAATTGAAACCAGATCGTATTGTTTCGTTGACAAACTCGTTTATACCTCGACAAAGCATTATCTGCAGGTACAATAGCAAGATGTCCCGAACTATGTACCAGAGTATTTCGAAGAGACGATGAAGTTTTTCAATCAAAACATTGACGTTAAGTCGATGAACTCAGAGCTGTACAGTCTGCAGCAGAAGTAGCTAAGCAACCGAATCGTTCACAATGACCTAAGCACTGCTCTATTGTTATAGACATAAGAGCTTGTGCATATAATTGTGACCGCTTCGGTTGCTTAGCTATTTCTGCTGCAGACTGTACAGATACAATCGGCTACAGAATCTTTTGTAGATAGTTCTAGGCTCAAAAGTGTATTTTTGGGTTCCGTGCCCCAAAAGGAAAAACGGAAGACTTGTAGGATCACTTTATTGTCCTTCTGTCTGTCTGTCAAGACCCTTTTTCTCAGGAACGCGTAGAGGTAGCAAACTGAAATTAATATTAACTACTCAAACCTGCAGTCCCTTGAAGCTGTGAAAAAATAAAGCTGCTAAACAAGTCAAAGCAATCAAAACATAATATAGGGTCATTAGAAAGGGTGTTTCCCTTCTATATACAAATTGCCGTGGTATCAAAACCTAAAAGGGAAATAAAACGGATAACTCACGTACATAACACGAATATAGCCCGACATGTTTCAGACTAATTCGTAGTCCTTCCTCTGGGAGCGCAAAACCCAGCGGCAGCGAGACGCACACTACGTGCGAGCAGAGCCGCGTTGATCTTTTTAAAATTATTTTGCATTCCAATGTGCCATAAATAAAATGATTGTTCTCTCATATTATTTGACATTAAGTGTAACACGAACGCGTTCGAGACGTTTAAAGCTCACATTTTAAAGGCACACTGAGAATAAAATTGTGAACACTTGCAATTCTTCTCATATATCTGATAACTCACCATCTAAACTTGTTATCATCTACTGAGTTTTTCTTATATGATATTGTAACAAACGAGAAAAGTGGCATTTGAATTCAAGCCTTTTTAAGACTGACTGTTCAAGGTCTTCGACTCATTGAAGATTGATACAGAATTGGTTTCTTAAACAATAAAATTGATAAAAATGCGCAGTTACACAAAAGGACCAGCTTCAGATCTGACTTACTTGTTTGCCGTTGAAATGCCGAACAAAGAAAAATGGAAACGAGACTTAGTGTTATGCGAATTCACAATCATTTGTAACATTATTCATCATCATCATCATAAATATCAGCCGGAAGACGTTGCGACTGCTGGACATGTTTAGCAATAACCGCGACTTCTTTACCAGATAGTCTGTTCAGGGCCGGCCTTAATCATCTAGGCGCCCCGGGCGAGTCATGCATTTGGCGCCCTTTTGTAGAGAGTGATGACTGATGACATTATGCCGGCGCGCGCGGCGCCCTGTGTATACCCCGGCGCCCCGTGTAGACCCCGGCGCCCCGGGCGGTCGCCCAGGTCGCCCCCCCCCCTAAGGCCGGCCCTGAGTCTGTTCACCATGCGTGAGGCTTACCAACACTTCGTCTTCCGGTAGGTACGCGGTCGCCACTCCAAGGGACTACTACAAAATTCGAAAATCAAAGTTCGTATCGTATCGTTTCGCTCACTCTTGTTTAATTAGCGTGAGCGTGACGGCACGATACGAAGTTCGAAATTTGCACTTCATAGTCTAAGGCCAGAATCTTACGGCCCCAACGGCCATATCGATATAAAAATATGCTGAGTTATATCGGTAACTTTAGTTCCTCATTTTTGATGATTTAAAGTTAAATTAAAGATCATAGTTCTTTATTGCTAGAACACAGTAATTAATACAGATCTTAGTGACATAGGATGTTATGAAGAATACAATATTTCGGCAGCATTGTCACGCTCAAAACAGCAAGCAGATTAAACCATCTAATTGAACCAGAAAAAACAATTCAAAAGCCCCGTTAAACAGCATGAATACGGAAACGTTTAGCAAGAGCACAACCGAAAATTTAAGCGGCTGAAAATTGTTAACAATGCCATCGTCCTTCGGGAAGTCCCGAAAGAGAATTGTTAGATAAGAAACTTCTGTCCGGCTCAAGGTTCGCCACTCAGAGTACGGAACGACCCAGAATCCGTACGCCGTGCACTATCTCAGATAACTTAACCAACTTAGAAAAGTTGAAAAACCCCCGACATTGTCATTTCAAAGTTCAATATTTAAAAAACGGGTAAACCGATTTTAATGAAACTTAGCCAAGACCATCTCGATTAAACTAGCTTTCGACTAAAAAAACCGCATCGAAATCGGTCCATCTGTCACAGACAGATACACAGCAGATACACAGGTCAAACTAAACTTATAACACCCCTCTTTTTCGTCGGGGGTTAAAAACAAGAAATGATTTATTATTATTATTATTAATAAGTACTGACACTAATAAACTTGAAATGTAATCCTATCCTGTTTTTTTTATAATGCACAACGGCATTTCTGCATGGAGGAACGACACAAGACGGCATCATAATAATTAATATTGTCATTCGTATAACACGTCAGGATGCGCTGCATGCACAGGGGAGGGGTGACTGCGCGAAACTACACTATTTTAGCGTAGTGTTTTTTTTATATACGACGAGGAAGGCAAACGAACATGTGAATCACCTGATGGTAAGCGATCACCACTGCCCATAGACACCCGCACCTCGGAGGGTTTGCAAATGCGTTGCCAACCTAGAGAGCTAAGATGAAATGCCCCTTGTGCCCGTAATTACACCGGCTGTCTTACTCTCCACATCGGCACACAACAGTGCAAGCACTGCTGCTTAACGCCAGGATTAGCGAATAAGATGGTGCTAGCTATACGGACAAACCTCGCACAAGGTTCTACCACCAGCAAAAGTATTGGTTGATGTTGGTGGCATTAGTCTTAGGAGCGCTCGCGGGTTCTGGTTTATTCTGTATTCTGAGGTTGGCCGTATCGAACATCTTAACGAGCAGTCTTTAGTCAAATCCAGTGGTAAAGAGAATGGGGACACTATTTATTCGGGGACATTTTTCTTAACCAACGTTTTGTAAACCTCCGACGCAACTGTACCTATTATGGAACTGAAATAAAATAACAGTACTCAGTATCACAAATATGAGAATAAGGGGTATTTGTTGACAACAACAATTACTAAAATTAACAAATAGGTAAATAACTTAAAAATAACCTAATAAGACTAAAAACTAAAAATAATCTAAACCTAGACCCTTGGGTAGGGTGCCCATTACGCAGGCAGCATTCCTGCGCTCAATTTCTAATATGAGTGATTTCATAATATTATATCTCTTGGTCAATTAAAACGTGCCAGTAAAGTGTTCTGGTTTTGTTTATCCATTAATTATTTTTTACACTTGTCTTGTTCCTAAAATATTGATATTTTTTCTGTTTATTTTCTAATGATAGAGTGAGATTTCTTTGTATAATTTATCTGTCGTTACGTCTTGTAAGAGCTAATGTAACTTGTTTTTGGAAAAAACGACTTTGTGCCAAGTCTCTTCTTCATTCTTCTTGGCAATCATGGTCTTTCCGAAAGCGCTGGTAGACTCAAAAAAATTACTTGCAAAGGAGCATTCAACTGCCTATTTGCTGAATGAAGTTTTGAATTTGAGTACAAATGTGTACACACCTCAGTGACATAAAATAACGTCATTTAATATCTTAGCGTAGGTGGGCGTTTTCAGTGAATCATTAATTAGTTAACTATCATAATGATTGGCGTCACAAAACTGACGGTCAATCTCAGCCATACATTTCGTCACAAAACTGACCAATAAGACGTGATTTAAAGATAAATTAAGTAACGCTTTACAGCACAACTTAAATGGAAATGCTCAGGTACCTAATGTATTCTCAAATTGTATGTTGTAATTTATTAAGTTCTAAGTTCGTCCAGTACGAAGAAACGTTTTAAAATTAAGTAAGTCGTATTTTTTAAAGAGTTTTGTAACGAAAACAAACGTTTGTAGAGAGCCCGGTTTTTAAAGAAAAGATTAAATAAAAAATGTTTTGATTCTCACTTTGTAATCGTGTTTTTACACTCGGGCATTCTTTGTAGATAGCAAGAATGTTTCCTTAAAGCATGGAAAAGGAAGTCTTAGATATTTATCCGAGGAAGGCGTCAATTTAAAATAATTGTAATAAACTAGCTTATGCCCCGTGGCTTTGCCCCGGTGAAATATTTCAAAATAGGCTAGTTCCTTATCCCGTGGGAATTTCGAAAAATCCCTTCTTAGTGCGCCTCTACTCTAGGATACAGGTATTATGTTTGCCAAATTTTAAGTTTCTATGTTCAGTGATTTAGGCTGTGCATTGTCTGTCAGTCGGTCAGTCAGTCACGGTACTGTTTTATAGGTACCTATAGATTTAAAGGAATTATTGAAGAATTTTTTTTTGCATGCAATAAAACGAGACGAAGCGTTATTGTTTTAAGACCTAATTATTTAGAGTTGCATACACGACTTTTTATCTACACACAAATTCTCACACATATAGTATTCTAAGATGGGTTCAGAAGCCGAAAGCGTCATAAAGTAAACCTGTCACAAATTTTGACAGTTCAATTTATTTTTAATCATAGACAAACATAGCTGACATTTCGCATCATTTTATTTTTTAATTGTATTTACAATGACATTAAATCTAAGCTTAAACTAAATAAACTACAACTTAAAACTAAATTAAATCTAAATAAGGCCCCCGTGGCATAGTGCCCAAAAGGCTGGCAGCGTTGCCTCGCTGAATAGCGATGCTGATTCTTTGAGAGAGAAAACTGCCAGCCCTTTGGTCACAAGTTGCATCAACTAAGCGCTTTTGTAACTCAGAAATAAGCTTGTAAGCGCTGGGACCCCATGGACCCAAAGTTTCAAACCCGACAGGAACAAAATTATAATTCGGAGCGAGAGATTGATACTTAATTGTATTGGTTTTTGAAGATGTAACTGATTGCGCTAATCAGTTACATCTTCAAAAACCTACCTACCTACGGTTTCTGTACGCATTATAAAGAACTTATGATATCTGAGAAGAACTTATGAGATCATCATCATCATCATGTCAGCCGAAAGACGTCCACTGCTGGACATAGGCCTCCCCCAAGGCTCTCCCTCAGACCGGTCTTGTGCTTTCCGCATCCACCGCGGTCCCGCGATCTTTACTAGGTCGTCGCTCCATCTTGTTGGAGGCCTACCGACAGCTCGTCTCCCGTTCCATGGACGCCATTCGAGAACCTTCTGACCCCATCGGCCGTCAGTTCTGCAAGCAATGTGCCCCGCCCACTGCCACTTAAGTTTCGCAATTCTTCGGGCTATGTCGGTAACTTTAGTTCTACTGCGGATATCTTCATTTCTGATTCTATCCCGCTGAGAAACCCCGAGCATAGCCCGCTCCATCGCTCTCCGAGTGACTTTGAGCTTCCTTATGAGGCCCATCGTCACCATCGCATTATTACACAACAATAAAAGTAAGAAGTTGCCAATTTAACGTATCACAACGTCCATTGCCCCATTATTAAACATTTTTATGTATTTCTTCGAGGGCCCCATTAAACCGAAATATGGATAGAACAATAAATGCTTCCCATGTTTACAGAGTCTCGAGTTGCTGCGTCACAAACACTCGAATCGTAAAATACATTGTCTCCCGCGGCCTCAGAGGAGGCAAAATAGGAGTAGCCTTTTAAACTAAGTTAGTTTTTAACCGCCGACGAAAAATGAGTGGTGTTATAAGTTTGACCCGTGTATCTATGTATCTGTGTATGTTTCTGTCTGTGGCATCATGGCTCCCACGCCGATAGACCGATATCGATGCGGCTTGTTTTAATCGAGATGGTTCTTAGCTAAGTTTCATTCAAATCGGTACACCCGTTTTCGATATATTGAACTTTGAAATAACAATGTTGGGGGTTTCACAACTTTTCTAAGTTGGTTAGGTTATTTTTTTATACGACAAGGAAGGCAAACGAGCAAGTGGGTCACCTGACGGTAAGTGATTACGCTCATAGACACTCGCAACCCCGGGGGGTTTGCAGATGTGTTGCCAACCTAGAGAGCTAGGATGAAATGCCCCTTGTGCCTGTAATTACACCGGCTCTCTTACTTTCCACACCGGAACTCAACAGTGCAAGCATTGCTGCTTAGCGGCAGGATTAGCAAGTAAGTTGGTGGTAGCGATCCGGACGCACCTCGCACAAGCAAATTTTTATCCTTGCATTTACCTTTGCATTTCATTTTTCTGCCACTTTTCAAGATACACACGTATTAATAGTGCATTGCGCATTAAGGGTGGAAGGTCAGGAATTACGAACGAGCTTCTAATCAGCGGGACTACTACAAAATTCGAAAATCGGAGTTCGTAGCTTATCGTCCCGATCACTCTCGTATTTAAAATATTAGCGTGGGCAGGACGGCATGACACGAAGTTCGAATATTGCACTTCGTAGTAGATATAGGGGCAGAGCCCGAAATTGAAAACTGAGGGTTTTTTGCGACTACAGTAATAGACGGCCAAAAAATACGTCTCGAACGCGTTTGCGTTAAAATGACAATGTCAAACAGTATGAGAATTGTTTGTTGTCAATACGTGCCACTGGAGGCGCTGCCAATTTGCCCATAGTAATTTTGACGTAAACGCGAACGCGACCGAAACCTTTTTTGGGTCAACAATTACACTAGAGGCTCTGAGTCGAGATTCGTTATTCCCGTACGGCCCGTGAAACATACCTAGAATGTCTTTCATCACACTTCTGACACTTGCGATTAAACGAAGCGCGTACTGCTGATGGGGCTGCCCGCGCACGCCATTACAGCCCTAGGGACGTTATGACAATAGAAAAGGTCCAAGTGTTTTATTTGGGACATAACAACCAGGTTAGCTTGCATGTTATGTTATGACTCTTTTCGCACTTGTATGTAACAAGTAACAATACAAAAGTCTCACAAAAACGCCAAAAATACGCACACCATGAACAGAGGCCCGAGCACGAATATTCGAATCCTGCGTAACGTATTCGAGTATAGGCCGCGCGATGTATTAAGATCGCTCGGCGAAACTAGTGGGGGCAATTTGGCGCATCTGTATAATTGCGCACAAAATTGTTAAGTTCTGAGTGTATTTCTTTGAAATATATTTTTCTTATTTCGCAGTTTTTTGTACCTTTAGTCACTTAACATATAACACTCGTTTTTGCTTGTGACTTATTTTGCTAGTATGTTTATTCAGAATCTTGGTAGTATTTTTTACGTGCTTTTAATTAACCATGATTTAATTACTTTCCTTTTTAACATAACAATACACGTCGTAAACCATTTTTCTGGCTTGCCATGTTCAAACTTTATATTTGGGCATTTTTTTCACTAACTACGACATCATAACGTACTTACTACTAATACAGTTAAACAATCCGTGCGCAACAGTACTCAAGAGAAACGTGACGCGTGAACGAAGCGAGGGAGGGGAAGAACGACTTGATATACCAATAACGTGTCGGCGCCAGCGCGCACCCTCCCCTCACCCCTCTGCGCAACCAAATAGACCTAAGAATAAAATTGACTTCTGCGCATCCCCCTTCCACTTTCGACAAGCGATCTTAATTCGCCGCGCGACCTATACTTAGTACCTTACTACTTAGTAGTATCGAGAAATTTGTGTAATGTTTGGAGCAGCGCCCGCCCGTGAGCGTATTTGGTACAAAAATTTAGTATGAACTCTTTCAGTGGATATACGATAACGTTACGTGACGCAGGGCCTCAGAGGGTCGAGCACGACTTTCCGAATGTTGCGTAACGTAAAATCGAATAGTAAACGTCGAGTTTGTATGACGTTTGGAACAGCGCCCGCCCGTGAGCGTATTTGGAACTAAAATTTAGTATGAGGTTTCTCGATCTCGATACGATAACCATAACGTTACGCAGGATTCGTAAAGTCGTGCTCGACCCTCAGACCGTCGGGTGCCGTATTTTTGTTTTTGTAGGCCCTCCGTACGGCACCCGACCACGAAAAAGTTAACATAGTTCCTAATTAAAGGACGAGGGCCAGAACTGTTACTTTTTACTTTTCATAGGCTTTCTTGTCGGTAGTTTTTTTATTTTATTTTCTTCTTTGTTACTTTTTAACCGACTTCAAAAAAGGAGGAGGTTCTCAATTAGCCGGATTTTTTTAAGAATTACATTTATAATTTTCGTCAAATTCCAAACTCAAACTTCAAATTAACGTCTCTTGTAGTGCAGCTCTGTGCCCTCGAATCATAACATCATAAGATACATTGTCTACCTTGGCATGTTAGGAACAATAACTTCTTTTCCCAGGAAAATTATTTTTCATTTGTACCTTCGCTTCTTGGCTTCAATACTTCCATAGCTGGTTCATTTTGACAAATATTTACTGTGGAATTTTTCTCTTTGTTGGGATTGAGATATTGCTTCATTAATATGTATTGGTTTCGGTTTATTTTGTAGTGATTGCTTCTTAAAACATATTAGTGTGTCCCTGACATTTAAGATATAGAATCTAGCGTAGCTAGCACGGAGCAACCACCCTCTGGACACCGCATCTTCTATAATTTACTTGGAAAGTCATTACGAAAAAAGCCGCGGTGAGCGGGGCGGGGGAATGCGTCGTGATTGGTTCATAGCTTGTCATCTGGTCGAAAGTGAGCCGCGATTGGTGGCTAATAAGATTTATAGGTGCAGATGAGCATATGCGTTTCGGAAACGTTCGCCCTGACATTTGGTGTCCAGAGGGTGGTTGGTCCGTGGTACCTAGTGTATAATACAGACTTTGCATATAGGTATAATCAAATGAACAGGAAATACATTCACCGGGATTCATCCACCCCTTTCCGTGATTATTGTGAAAACTGCAATTATTGAATACATTACATATTACAACACTGACATCTGCAAAGTTGGTGAAATAGGCGTCAGATGACTTTACCGACTTAGAAAAGTTGAAACTCTCCGACATTTTCATTTTAAACTTCAATATCTCAAAAACGGCTACACTGATTTTTTTGAAACTTACCTTAGAACTACCTCGATTAAACCGCTTTCAAACAAGTCCATTCATCCGTTTAGGAGCTACGATGCCACAGAAAAAAAACGACGACGGGACGAATTGAGTACATTTTGCTATTTTGAAATCGGTTACAATGGGTGCCTATAAGTGGTAGTATTATATTGATAGTAGGTAGATAGGGATAGGTGGATAGGGAGGGATTGAAATCCGACAATCTACTCGATAACCGTATTAAATTTAACCGAACACGGTTCCCTGATTGTCGAGCACGACTTTACGAATGCTGCGTCACGTAAAATTGAATAGTAAACGCTGTCGAGTTTGTATGACATTTAGAACAGCGCCCGCCCGTGAGCGTATTTGGAACTAAAATTTTGTATGAGGTTTCTCGGTCTCGATACGGTAACCGTAACGTTAAGCAGCTTTCGTAAAGTCGTGCTCGACCCTCTGAGGCCCGAGTACGAATATTCGAATCGAATCGAATTATCGTATCGAAATCGAGAAACTTCATACTAAATTTTAGTTCCAAATACGCTCACGGGCGAGCACTGTTCCAAACGTCATTCAAATTTCTCGATAACGTTACGAATTTATCCGTACTTGGGCCTCTGATAGATAAAGATATATACTTACTACAAAATCAGCCGGCTAGAGTATTGAACCATGCATAATCTACAACAGCCTGAATAACCAACTTAGAAAAGTTGAAAAACCCCAGGCGAACCGATTTTAATGAAACTTAGCTAAGAACCATCTCGATTAAAGTAGCTTTCGATTAAAACAAACCGCATCGAAATCGGTCCATCCGCTTGGGAGCTATGATGTGTAGTGATGCGAAAAAAAAATGGAATGTTTGGGAGATAGACAAGTTGACAATCCAACTTGGGGAGAGTTGATTCGCTACGCTACAGCCTACTGATATAGGTTATCTAAGAATAGAAGGTTGCTCGGACAGGCACAGCGGCTTCCTAATGAACTTTTGTTTCAAGAGCCGTAGCCAGTTTAACTTCTATTGGTGTGGTTAGTGGGAGCGACAGAATGATAAGAAGGCCAATTTAATTGAACATGACATTTATTGTAGGATTCAATTATAAGCCAAGCCGGCACGCTTGGGACTAACTAAACCTTATCTAAACCGGTCGACGCGCACTGAATCTATAACGTGGTGAAAAGTCCACACGCGCGCTGGCCAGCGGTAAAGAAAAATTGTCTGTGCACTCACGGGACTCCTCGGTCTACCTCGGTGTTGGTGTGTCGTATCAGGCTACGGAAGCCGTAGCCGGCACGAGTATGTTCGGAGACCCTCAGGCCGTCAAACCCTACTGGCAACAGCAAGGTGAGGCCCGGGGGACAGTCGGACGTAGCCCCTGGTGGTGCAGACGCGGCACAGCGCGCAGGTGCGCGGGCGGGCGTGGAACCCTTGGCGTCGCAGAATTGCCACAGAGTCCGCCCGCCGGAACTCTGGTCCTACGGGAAAGGCTCGCGCTGTCTCGGCGAGGCGCGTAGTCGATGATGGAGGGCTATTAAACCCTTGGCTTCAGCACGAATGCACTGGGCCGCCCACTGGCCCAGGCCTGCGGGAAATCGGACGCGGTGGCGCACGGCGCGCGGCGTCAAAAACTAGAAGGCTTTGAAGTCCTTGGCATCAGTGCGAGCACACTAAGCCGCCAGCTAGCTTAGGCCTACGGGGAAGGTGAGAACGGCAGCGCTCCTCGATGCACACACGTCACTCCGCGACACATATACGCACTCCTCACAAACCCTACTGACACTGCGTCTCAGAGGACGTCACAAAAATGTTCACAGCCTGCCAATGCATCGGGTCTGGTGCGACGCGCTTACGCGGACGCGTGGGTGGTTGGAATTACATCGCGGTACCGCGTTTGCGCTTATTTACGCGGCGTTTTTACGTCAAATTACGCGCACGAGTGACATGCACCCACCCAGGAAGGGGATCGCCGCCAGACTGTCAGTGTGACAGATCACGGCCAGGGAATTCAGGAACGCGTTTCATTTGACGGGATGTTAAACTCTCGTCAGCCGCTTAGTAACTTCCAAATTTAACAAACTACCACGGCGCTACGCGCAGACATGTTTTAATTGTATACGAGCACGCGGCGGGTGTCCCTGACAATTCGTGGTAAGACGAAGTTTCGAGCTTGTACAACGAGTCGCGGTTAGTGTGCGATGGAACGAAACGTAGGTTCCGCGAAACGGAACGCTCTGACAAGGTGTCAAAGTTTTTCTCTCAAAACAACTACCTACTGTTGTTATAATTAAATTTCTGACGTTTGTGTGACTGAAAGTTGCTGAAATATGCTTTGTCGTGTAAAACCGAGACTACAGGGCGATAGCGTGGCTTTGGGCGGTTAATTTGGTACCTGATATGTGTCTGGGCACGTGTTATTCTAGTGGCAATGTAAGTTTGAAGTTCGACAATAACACATGGTGTTTCCGCTGAAAATACAGCGTCTGTGATTATTGCAGGCCTGAAATGTGCCTGCCGCTCGTTAGATCAGGAGACCAGCTATCCGTGAGTACCCATGTCTTACACCAGAACATGTTATTCATTGAGATATTAACGTGTCAAAGTTGGAGCTAAGAATTAGGTTAGGTTGTAGTGATTCTCACTACAATACCCCCCTTGTTAGGAAAAAGGTTAAGCCGGGCTTAACCGCAACAGCCGGTGTAGCCGGAAGAAAAAAAAATTGTGCATGCGAACCGTTGAACTTATGAATAACTTAGGATCCGCTAAAGTTAACCTAACAAGTATACGATCCTATAGGCTAAGCATGCATACCATTTTCTATGGCCCTTAGTAAATAACAGTTGGATCTCGAACTATATTATGTCCGGTTCCTGGACTATAAGGTACATTTAATCTAAGCATGCTTGGTTTGCCCAAAGCATTCCCATTAGCTTTAGTTTGCCTATCTCGACTTTAAACTATGAATTATGAGTTAATGTATTATATTATAACTTACTGAATTATATATTATATATATATATATATATATACAAGAGGAGTGTGACAGTCGGCGCCAACTGTTACACCCTAGATAGATATATTAGCGCACTTTATCGCGGTGGCTATGGTAAAGTCCTTGTTGTGTGAAGTGATATTGAGACTTCACACAGAGTTTTTAAAGTCTAATAATTGTGGTAGCTACCCACTGTATTGAAGAAAAAAACTTAATTTTAATTTTTTCTCGAAAAGTACCGGTCAGATTTTGATCCGGATTGTACTCCCTGAATCCTAGGGTGGCACAAGTACACAAGTTTTTTTTTTTTTTTTTTTTTTTTTTTTTTTTTTTTTTTTTTTTTTTTTTTTTTTTTTTTTTTTTTTTTTTTTTTAAAAGTAGTTTGACACTTTTGTCAAAAAAATTATGTGCACTAAAAATTTTGCACAGTCGAGGTTGCGAGTTGGTATACACCTTATGGTACCTTTATGATGTCCTTGGCATGGTATTTTCCCGTTTTACCCGTGTCGACGTCTTGTAGGTCATAAACGACATCTGAGTACTTCTTCGTGACTCTGCTTTTGACGAACCGCGGAGCGAGTTTCGCTGAGAAGAAGTGTGGCGCGCTTGACTGTACAAAGTTACGCCTCCACACGATATCACCCACGCTTAGCCGGAGCTCTCGGCGGCGCAGATTGTATCGGTTTGCGTTCTATTTGTACGCTTTGGTCAAGGCGTCTGTCACACGGAGGAAAATATTTGCCAAGTCATTTAGCGTGTCAGCTTTTTCAGGCCGAGTAGCGAGCTGGAGGTCGTCTGGGGAATCTGGTGCGTTGCCGCGTATGCAGTGCAGCGCGCCATCCGCGACGAACTCGCGGCCTTTTGCCAAGAAAAATGGTGTATAGCCTGTTGCAATGCAATGCAATGTTGACTGTGCTATTTAAATAAGATTAAGGGCTATTGCTTGTTTCCTGGTGTGGCTTGCTCTTGGGGGGGTTACATTTTGGGCAGGTACTAGATAGGACCCCTCTCTCTCCGCACTGGAAGCAAACAATGCCAGGCACTGTTCGACATTGCCTGTAAGAGTGGCCTGATTTTTTACATTTTTTACAGGTCACTAAATTATTTGAAATAAATTTTCTATTGTGCTGTGTGTTGACGACAGTCACGTGACTTGATTGTTTAGACGATTTGGATCCCGAACTGACAGTGGATGGGCCGGCGTAAGCGTCAAATCGCTTGCCTAAAGTAATCAAATTTTGGATACTGTTAGTGTCACCGACGGCTAGCAGGTGCGCATATGTTGGCAGGATGTTATGCTTAATGATCTCGATAAGGTTAGCCTCCATTAGTGGGGACACTAACCTCGAATTCATTGTCTGCATTTCTAGTATGTATAAGTGTAACGGCTGGCCTGGTAGTTGTCGGTGGTCTCTAACTTTCTTTTCTAATGTGTAATCACTGTCAATGGGGGTGAAAAAAGTTTTGAATTTAAGTTGTAACTCTGACAAGGTGGTGACGTCATCGCGTATCTGCCTATAATAATCCAAAGCTTTGCCACTTAAGAAGTCGGGAAAACATTTTATGATTTTGCGCTCCGACGCGTCACGACTGCGCATATAATCATCCAACCTAAGAAAAAAGTCTGCGACGTCCGAGTCGCCTGTAAACTTTAAGTTCCATGACCGTAAGCTATCTTCGCGTATCACGTGTATAACGCGTTCGTCCGGATCTGCCGTCGGCGGTTGGTACGGTTCGCGTTTGTACTGAGGTTGATCTAAGATCTTGGACACTAGCTTCGGTGCTTCTAAGTTGGTAATGGGACGATATTGTCCAGTAGTTGCGGTTGGCGCGACGGGTTGGTTAGACGGACCTGGGGTCGGTTCAGGTATGGTTTGATTTCCGCGCGGTCGAGTATTTACGAAAGAAGGCCCCGGCCTTAGGTCGGGGTTCGAGGTCGAAGTCGGTGGAAAGCGCTTTGAAACTTCAATGTCGTGATATATTTCGTCTTCACGATCCGACATGTTGGCAGCTTATTATTGTCTGTGTGGTCCCGAACAAGCACAATAATAATAATAAGGCTTATACTTCTTCTTAACTGAGAAGTTATAATAATAATTTAATTGACTGCTAAAACATCTATTATGATGTGCACTGAAATATTTGGAATTATAATAATGTTGATAAATTTTTTGTTGACACTATGCTAAGTTTCCATAGTGTAACTGAAATGATACATTAAATTTATTTTTACTTGGTCGGGTACACACAGATGCACATACAATAATAACTTATAGACATAGGCAAATTATCAATTTGTGGCACAAAAAGATTCATTTTTCTCAACAATATGGCCATGCTACAGAACAATGTAGGTATCCTTGACAAACAGCTGTCCACCAATCACACCAATTAAGTTTTTGAAAATCGAAGTTTCTAATTTTATGTTGAGTAAATTTATGTCAAAATTTTAATTACTAGCAACTGTTCAAGTTCAATGTTTTATTGAGTTACATTAATGAAGTTCACTTGTTTGTCTGAGAGGAAGAACAATAATATTAAAGTTGCTTAATTTAAATTGAGTTGCTAATCTAATTGTGGCCATGCCCATATTTGCATTAGTAATAATTGTTCGGGCGCCATCTGTAGTGATGCGAAAAAAAAATGGAATGTTTGGGAGATAGACAAGTTGACAATCCAACTTGGGGAGAGTTGATTCGCTACGCTACAGCCTACTGATATAGGTTATCTAAGAATAGAAGGTTGCTCGGACAGGCACAGCGGCTTCCTAATGAACTTTTGTTTCAAGAGCCGTAGCCAGTTTAACTTCTATTGGTGTGGTTAGTGGGAGCGACAGAATGATAAGAAGGCCAATTTAATTGAACATGACATTTATTGTAGGATTCAATTATAAGCCAAGCCGGCACGCTTGGGACTAACTAAACCTTATCTAAACCGGTCGACGCGCACTGAATCTATAACGTGGTGAAAAGTCCACACGCGCGCTGGCCAGCGGTAAAGAAAAATTGTCTGTGCACTCACGGGACTCCTCGGTCTACCTCGGTGTTGGTGTGTCGTATCAGGCTACGGAAGCCGTAGCCGGCACGAGTATGTTCGGAGACCCTCAGGCCGTCAAACCCTACTGGCAACAGCAAGGTGAGGCCCGGGGGACAGTCGGACGTAGCCCCTGGTGGTGCAGACGCGGCACAGCGCGCAGGTGCGCGGGCGGGCGTGGAACCCTTGGCGTCGCAGAATTGCCACAGAGTCCGCCCGCCGGAACTCTGGTCCTACGGGAAAGGCTCGCGCTGTCTCGGCGAGGCGCGTAGTCGATGATGGAGGGCTATTAAACCCTTGGCTTCAGCACGAATGCACTGGGCCGCCCACTGGCCCAGGCCTGCGGGAAATCGGACGCGGTGGCGCACGGCGCGCGGCGTCAAAAACTAGAAGGCTTTGAAGTCCTTGGCATCAGTGCGAGCACACTAAGCCGCCAGCTAGCTTAGGCCTACGGGGAAGGTGAGAACGGCAGCGCTCCTCGATGCACACACGTCACTCCGCGACACATATACGCACTCCTCACAAACCCTACTGACACTGCGTCTCAGAGGACGTCACAAAAATGTTCACAGCCTGCCAATGCATCGGGTCTGGTGCGACGCGCTTACGCGGACGCGTGGGTGGTTGGAATTACATCGCGGTACCGCGTTTGCGCTTATTTACGCGGCGTTTTTACGTCAAATTACGCGCACGAGTGACATGCACCCACCCAGGAAGGGGATCGCCGCCAGACTGTCAGTGTGACAGATCACGGCCAGGGAATTCAGGAACGCGTTTCATTTGACGGGATGTTAAACTCTCGTCAGCCGCTTAGTAACTTCCAAATTTAACAAACTACCACGGCGCTACGCGCAGACATGTTTTAATTGTATACGAGCACGCGGCGGGTGACCCTGACAATTCGTGGTAAGACGAAGTTTCGAGCTTGTACAACGAGTCGCGGTTAGTGTGCGATGGAACGAAACGTAGGTTCCGCGAAACGGAACGCTCTGACAAGGTGTCAAAGTTTTTCTCTCAAAACAACTACCTACTGTTGTTATAATTAAATTTCTGACGTTTGTGTGACTGAAAGTTGCTGAAATATGCTTTGTCGTGTAAAACCGAGACTACAGGGCGATAGCGTGGCTTTGGGCGGTTAATTTGGTACCTGATATGTGTCTGGGCACGTGTTATTCTAGTGGCAATGTAAGTTTGAAGTTCGACAATAACACATGGTGTTTCCGCTGAAAATACAGCGTCTGTGATTATTGCAGGCCTGAAATGTGCCTGCCGCTCGTTAGATCAGGAGACCAGCTATCCGTGAGTACCCATGTCTTACACCAGAACATGTTATTCATTGAGATATTAACGTGTCAAAGTTGGAGCTAAGAATTAGGTTAGGTTGTAGTGATTCTCACTACAGATGCCACAGACAGGACTCTATTTCACCAACTTTACAATCGTCAGTTTACAATGACAATTCGAACTACATTCCTTTGCCAATACGATCCGCGCTAAAACAAAAGCTCTTCGAATCAGCAATTCACACCGAATTGTCATTGAAATCTGACATTTGTAAAGTTGTTCAAATAGGGGCCAGTTCTACGACCAATTCTGCCGATTAACGTGTGCAATTTGCTGAACTGTATCGGTAGCTTATTTCCTCATTTTTGGTGATTTAAAGCAGCGATCGGAAACCTTTTGGTAGTCAAGGGCCACATGGTGGCAAATTGAAATAAAAGGCCGCACTTGTTCATAATTTTGATAACAGGTATTAGTGATATCAAAAAATGTGAGTGTGAGTGTGAATGAGCCTTTACAGAGTGATGTGATCAGTGTAGTGTGCTACCCTACATTTGACAATAATAAAAATGACGATGAAAACGGGGGTAGTTGTGTGCCGCTGTCAGCTGCGTCTAGTAGTCTCGCGAGCAGAACCGCGACTCGCAGTGTGCATCTCGCTGCCGCTGGGTCGTGCGCTCTCGGAGGACTACGAATTAGTCGGGCTAAACTCGACTTATATACGTGAGTGATCCGTTTTACTTCACTGTTATTCTGTCTCACGGTAGTTTCATGTTGAAAATACACATGTCAAAGTCCCTCTTTTTGCGTGGGGTTAAAAATTGGTGACGATAGGGTAAATAAACCCCTGAATGGTTTCCTGATCGAACACCAGGTGGCGTTGGTAATAAAATACGAGGTGAGGCATAAAAATACGCCTTTTAATAGTTAACGAGAATTGTAGAAACGTTATTATGAATGGTTTTTTACGAGTTATTTTACGAGAGGGCCCTTTTGATCATGAACGTAGGAGTTATTAAAATTGTTTTGCGTCGCTTGGTCTAGGTCTTTGACCCTTAGTACGAGGGGCGGCTGAAAAGTAATCTACCTAACAATGAAACAAAAGACTTTCGTGGCTATTTTTTTTTTTTTTTTCTATATAGTCCCCTGCTAGTAAAATGCACTTATAAAATTTTTCAAATATTGAATTTAAACCATTAAAAAAAAATCTTTCGGTTTGTCGTCAAAAAAGTCAGTAACCGCAGCCTTCATTTCGTCATCGGTCATAAACCTTCGTCCCCTGAGGTCTATCTTGAGATGTCTAAACAGAAAATAGTCACAGGGGGCTAAATCTGGACAATAAGGGGGGTGGTCAATGGTTTCGAAGCCATTGTCTTTAATTGCTAGCTTCGTTGTGCGGGCGGTATGCACTGGTGCGTTATCGTGCAAAATCAGAATTTCTTTCCTCGCCGTTTTTCTTTTATTGTCTCTCTTAGTTGATATAGTAAGTTTGAGCATCATGCATCAGCATTCATGGAAGTTTTCTTCGGTAAATAATCTATGAGCAAAATCCCTTCTGTGTCCCAAAAGATTGTAGCCATAAGTTTACCTGGCGATGGACAGACCTTGAATTTCCGAGGCGGCTTCTCATCCTTAAATTTCCACTGTAACGACTCTTGCTTACTTTCCGGGTCCCATTGTCGAATCCAAGTCTCATCACATGTTACAATTCTAGAAATTGTTTCTTCCTCTTTCCCTCGACTCATGTCCAAAAACTCTTCGCAACATTTGACACGCCTCTCCATGTCAAATGCAGTCAACATTCTGGGGACCCAACGTGCACTAACCCTGGACATGTTCAAATGCTCATGAATTATTTCATTGACTCGCTCTTTACTGACGCCCACATCTCTAGCTATCTCCCACTGCTTCACTCGTCGGTCCTCCAATATAATTTTTTTCACCCTGGCTACATTTTCATCGGTGACGGCCGAAACTGGTCTTCCGCTATGAGGATCATCTTCCAGGCTCTCACGACCTAACTTAAATTGCTTTGACCAAAACTTTATAACAAATTCGGAAGAACAAGAACTGCCAAACACACGTAACATACGCTGTCTGATCTCCGAAGGCGTATTCCCTTCTTTAGTCAAAAACTTAATCACCGCACGCTGCTCGATTTTATCCATTTTCACTTTTTCTACCGACATGTTTGAAACAATTGTAGGAGTCAAATAAACGTGATGCAATAAACAAATGAATGTAATACATTTTGAAAATAGAGTAACAAACGAATATAAATCCATACCAGCCAGCATTATTTTTGTATATGTTTCTGACCAAGGAGATTACTTATCAGCCGCCCTTAAAACAAATTCAACCTGTATTGGCCTACGAATATAAAAAAAAGGCTCCACCAAATAGTCCCATTGTAGGTGGGGAAAAATATATGAAGGAACTCCGCGCGTCAGTCACCCGTAACATTCGTGATGTGCTGGCTTGTGTACCTAGCTTGAGTTTGGTTGTGAATATTAAGTATGTACTTATTATGTATTGCGCTATTTAATACTTACTTTGCAAATATGCCCCATGTGTCGTGAAGTGGTGTAGAAACCATACAGATATGAAAAACACTAGAATTACTTTTATTAAGTAAGTAAATATACACTTTAAAAACCCATACTTCATGACACACCGTCGTGGCTGAGCGGGATAGTTGGATGGTTCGATCGAACATTGTCGAGAAATGCCGAGCGCAGCCGACGCGTGTCGCCGCTCATTGGCGAGCTGTGATTTTCGATGTGCTGGTGTCATGTGTACGTGAGTCGTAGTTGTGCGTGTTATAGTGTCATATTTTCGTGCGCCGATGTATAGGCGTTATGCTTCTATAATCTTTATAGTTCGCTGGTACTGGTACGACATAAGATAAAATACTGACGTGGCTGAATTTTGGTTCGGGAAAATCTAGTTATTGTAATTTCAAAGTATGTATCATGAAAGGCTAAACCGAATTTAGACGAAACAAGCTTAGAAAGCCGCGTCTGATTGATTGAACACAAGGACAGAAACACGTATAAGAGTATACTCTCGTAAACAAAAATTCCTGACGAAGATCTTTGGTATTCGGTTTATAAGTTTTAACTGTGCCCCGAGCACGAATATTCGAATCCTACGTAACGTATTCGAGTAGCAACTGGTAACGTTGGTTATCGAAAAAATTGTATGACGTTTGGAAGAACGCCCCCGTGAGCGTATTTCGTACTAATATTTTATATGAATTTTCTAGATGGCGATGTTCGCGTTGTTACCACCATTCACAGGAAATTAGTCTATTTTGCATTGTATAGTTTTAAGCCAATAGAAACACTAATACATCACGCGATACTCTATACCAACCAATCACAGACACACATACACTTACGACAGACTTTACAGCAACACTTGCATTCTAAAATTTAACTAGATTAGAACATTATATTTTGTACAAACCAAAATTGTATCCCAAATAACTGAATTTGTTTAAATTGTATTAGGTAAAAAAAAGTCATCTATAAACAACGTTTTATTAAATTCCTTGTTCCCACACGGAACATGCGATACAATAACTTGACTACTCGATTAAGTACCTACGTTACGTAGGATTCCAATATTTGTGCTTTCAGTGCTGTAGGATGCAACAGACGAATGGGTTAAATATAACGCCCTAAAAGTATTAGTCGGGATTCTTAAACTTGTTGAACAAAAAAAGGTACCTACCTAAAACACGTTTGAACCTTTAATGGAAGTTGAACTATCGTAATTTTAGTTTGCACCGAAGTTTTCCCCGTTCAGACTTGTGTTAGGATAATTTAAGTTGCTAAAGCAGACGCTACTTGCCCTTCACGCTATCTTACAGAAGATCTAAACATTATCTGCATTTTAGGGTTCCATAAAATTAAAGAAAATAACCTAACCAACTTAAAATTAAAAACAGAACACCCGACTGCAATTCTGGGAAACAATATACACTATGTTACACTCCAGTATAATTATGATTATAATTTCACCATGCTACCTCCACGCGTTCCAGAGAAAATGGTCTTGATAGATAGACAGACAGAAAGACAGACGGACAACAAAGGTGTCCGTTTCTCTTTTTGAGCTTGCGGAACCCTAAAAACGACATAGTTAGGACCGGAACCCTCGGCGCTCGCCTTCTGTGACTGATAAACCACGGACTATTCCAATTTACTGTCAATTCTCGTCACTTTGATAGTTAGTCACCCTCACTTAGAACCATCTCACTTTAAACAAGGCTTGTCTAGTTTAAATAGTTGCCGATTTGTCTTGACTAATTCGATCATCTACGAGACGGTTGAGAAAGGTTTAGTCTTGAAACAGAGTGCATAATGTATTTGTAGACACCACAGAAGTTATAATAACTTAAGCAACTTAGAAAACTGGAAAAACCCCCCGCATTTCCATCTCAAGGTTTAAATCTCAAGAACGGCTGAACGGTTGTATTGAAACTTAGCGAAGAACCATCTCGATAAGACCAGCTTTCGATTTAAAAAGCCCGCATCGAAATCGGACCATACGATTGGAAGCTGTGATGCCACAGACATACAGATACACAGGTCAAACTTATAACACCCCTCTTTTTCGTCGGGGGTTAAAAATGGTGTTTTGCAGCATTTGACATTGCGGAAACTCATCCAAAGTGCGTTTACACTACTAGTTTTGTGTGTGATTGCGTAATGCTTTTGCGTGTGTGCATTAACACGTTCGCCGGCGGTAAAGCGGCTATAGCCGTTATAACAACAGAATTTTTATTGTGTCTGGTTTATCGCCGACGAAAGCATTAATAGCAAGTGGAGGGAAAATATCGACGTCATGTTTTTTTTTATATTCCTACGTTAAAGAAGGCAAACAAGCTAGTGGGTCATCTGTTGGTAAATGATCATGATCACCACTGCCCATAGACAAACGCAACCCCGGGGGGTTTCAACATCATCATGTCAGCCGAAAGACGTCCACTGCTGGCCGGCGGCCTCCCCCGCGGCTCTCCACTCAGACCGGTCTTGTGCTTTCCGCATCCCCCGCGGTCCCGCGATCTTTACCAGGTGTTTGCAAAATTTTGTTGGAGGCCTACCGACAGCTCGTCTCCATGTCCGGGGGTTTGTAAGTGAATATTTTCGGAAATAATCGCTCCAAGAGCAGTATAAATTGTGGGTCCAACGAGCTATGAGCTGCGGCCTTAATTTAAATCAAATCTCACGAAACTAGTCGTGAACGAAATTAACAAAAAAATCACATTCTTTTCTTTGGGCATTCGTGTAAAAATAGACAGCTGGTAAAGGAGTTTTTAACAAAGAATCTTTCCCTATTCAACTTCAGCAAAGTACACTTTGATCGTCTTGCGGAAGGTACCTACACTGAGGCAAGGTCGATGACCTACAAAAAATAAGTTACCGTACTGAACTAAGGAGTAAACTTTAGCTTAATTAGCATAGACAACGAAGTGGTCGGTTTATGTAAATTATACGATTTTTTTATCTATTGCAGTTCAACATGCACAGACGAGAGGTTTTTAAAATGAACTTAACAAAAACCGCCTCCAAAAAACCCTTAGAAAAAAAACGTAAAATAATCCTCTAAAGCCTGAAATTTTATGGCCTAGCACTAAGTAGCAGAAATATGAAGTCGGTGCTCAGTCAAAGAATATTCCGCTCGCACCGCACCGATTTCATAAAGAATTTTGAAAATCGGTCTACAATTGACGGAGTAATCGATGTACATACATAAAAAAAAAAAAATACATACAGTGGAACGTAGAACCTCCTCCTTTTTTGAAGTCGGTTTAAAATACCAAATTTTGCTTTATTTAATGGTCCTTAAAATTCTATGAGGAATATTTGTTTCTTATAATGTTGAATATAATTCTGAACGCACAAGTTGAGCCGATGCATTTTCAAAACGCATCGTCATAAATGTCAACATTGTCAACAAAAAAATTGTCACCGATTCCGAGTCACGTAAAAATACACAACTTCCGGAGTTTTCTGTTATATTAAGTAATATCGTAAAAAAAAGTGATTCCAGTGATTAAGATTTATTTTTATGAGCTGTTTTTTTGCATGTTGCGTTTTCCTCGCTACAACGAGGTGAAAAGTTTTGTGTTACACGCGGGTGCAAATGTATTTTACTTCTCGTGTGTTGAAACACTCGCAACACTCAGGATTCCATTTTAGAACCTTATTCAATTTAACAACTATAGAATCCTTTCGCTTGCTTGTGTTTCAATTCCACACTCGCGGGTAGAATACAACTTTGCACCCTTGTATAACGAATAACTATTATTTGACATTTTAACTTGTGCTTTTTGATTACACTAGAAAGAAAGAAAGAAAGAAACATATATTTATTAGAAACTAATTCGACACATACACATACAGTTAAAAACAAATCAATAATCAACAATAACCAGACAATGCAAACACTATTAACTAACAAAGACAGCTTAGAAACTAACGATTAAAAATATGTGCCGAATAGCACTAAAAGGGTCACCCTCAGCATGATGCTGCGGCAAGCCGTAGCGCTGGTTTTCAGTGTGACCCTTCCACCTAAAAACTAAGCCTTAAAACTAAGTATGCCGCGACGACACGAACATCAGAGGCAGACGTGAACTGTGATTATCAAAAATAATAATAATAACAAAAAACGAAAACAGAATTAAAAAATATTCAGCTTAATAAATACCCATCCACCAAGAATGTATGGCAACACCTGCGTGGTCGAGTCGTTTAAATACAAGCACTAAGGGCACGTACTACACTAGGCGCTCAGCACGACTTTACGAATGCGAATGCTGCGTAACGTTACAGTTAACGTATCGAGATCGAGAAAACTCATACTAAATTTTAGTTCCATATACGCTCACGGGCGGGCGCTGTTCCAAACGTCATACAAACTCGCTAACGTTTACTATTCGATTTTACGTGACGCAGGATTCGTAAAAGTCGTGCTCGACCCTCTGATAATCTAGTTAGTTACCAAACATTGTTGTGGGCGTGAACGCAGCATTGAAAAAATAAGGCAAAAGTTGATCGCATGCGTCTTGCGCTGCGAATTCCGCACAAAACAACAACGCGCTTTAAGTATTCTCTTTTTTTAACCCCCGACTAAAAAGAGAGGTGTTATGAGTTTGACCTGTGTATATTTCTGTAGTATCATAGCTCCCACATGGATTTATTTAAATAGAAAGCTAGTTTGATCGAGATGGTTCTTAGCTGTTTCATTAAATTGTTTTTGAAATACTGAAACTTGAAATGACAATAATTATCGGGGGTTTTTAACTTTTCTAACTTGGTTAGGTTATCCGGGGTTATCGAAAGTTCGGGGAAAGAAATAGTTATAATCGCTAAGTACTTGCACAACTCACGTGGCCATGCCACTTTTACAGGTCTCCTCTCAGAATGAGAGGGCTTGGGCTATATAATATAGTTCCCACGAGGGCCCAGTGCGGATTGGGAACTTCACACACGCCATTGAATTGCTTCGCAGGAGTGTGCGGGTTTGCTCACGATGTTTTTCCTTCACCGAAAAGCTCATGATAAATTCGTTCTTTAGTCGGCGCAAATAGGTATTCATTTCCGAAACGTGACACAGCTGGACTCTTCCTCAAACCACAAGCAAATGATGGGTACTGCGTATGAGAGACATTTATTCACACAAGTTCGACACACAAAAAAAAGCGTATCCATATTCAGCACTCCTAACTCGGAAAATAAAGGTGCATACTGCACTTGATAAGGACAAAAAAACCTACGAGACAAATATAAACCTTAGGGAACAGCCTTATCTCTATTCGTCGACGTTTGTGTTCTTATTAAGAGCAATCTTATGCGTAACAGAATGGAATATAGTGTCTGTCTTAACTTCTTTTAAGTATGTACGTATTTTTTCGCCGACAGCCGAGTTCGTTGCACTCCAATACATTGCTTGTCGCATCTTCACTGCTCGCCACCTGCCCCCCGACTACGTCGTATCGTACCGTCCCTCTCAAGCTAATATTATTTAACACGCGAGTGAGCGGGACGACACGATACGAACTTCGATTTTCGAATTTCGTAGTAAGGGGGCTGTACAGGCGTGGTTAATGTCTTCAACAAGAGCCGCTATTCTGCATTCAGTTTCAGTTTCTTTATTTTCATAACAATTTTACATTGTGTCGGATATTAGTGAACGCTTAATTCTAGCACCATAGTCTAGCACACTAAATTTGAGAGAATGAAACAATAAATATAAAGAATAAATGACAAACAGTAGCCAGTATCAACAAAACTCAAACATTAACAATATTATGCATAAATTTACTTAATATTTATATTGCACTTAGCGAAGTCAAGTACTATTAAATTTGGTGGTTATTCTATGGTTATAATAATAGTTAAAATACCCACTTACAACATAACATACAACATAGCATTGTGATTCTTTAGCGATATAGGAGTGATAGAACTAAAGCTGTTTTCTTTGTACATTTTTCTGTTTATTAAATAAAAAAATATGTGTATTCATTGCGACAAATTTATATGTAGCGGTTTACAGTGGTATATTAGCCATAATTTAGACTTTTGGTTCAATTTTTTTTCTCATTTCTTCTTGTTGTTAGGTATCAAAGAAGTGCTTGCGATATTTAATTAAAAAAAAAACAAGTACTGCAGGTTAAAAAAAAAACATTTATCTATGCGGTAAGCACAGCACCAAAAAAAGCATGCTTTTTAGGCTCTAATTACTTGTCTACCTTCTAACGGTCAACACAACTTTTGCCAACAGTCTTACAAGAACTGTGGCCATATAAATTTACATAACCTTCTATATCTCTTTCTAAATAGCACCACCTGCTTTAATCTGTTCTAACCTTTATTCCATTATGGTTGCCTGCTAGAGATCGCTGTGTAGCGATAAAGCCGCCTCGTATTTTCTTTGTAAATTATTTTCTGTTTTGCCTGTTATGTGATGTTCAATAAAGAGTTATTGTATTGTATTGTATTTCATTTGAACCGATACCGAATACTACCCCGTTCGTTTTAAGGTCGTCGTTAGTGGTTTTAATCAGTGCTTAATGCTGTGTAGTTCGGAATCATGCCGATGGGTCGTTACGAGTTATCTTATCACGTAATGGATTGTCTTATTTTATTTTAATCGAAAGCTAGTTTCATCGAGATTATGGTTCTGTAAGTTTCATAAAAATCGGTTAAACCGTTTTTGAGATATTGCACTTTGAAATGAAAATGTAGGGGGTTTTTTGATTTTTTCTAAGTTGATTAGGATATTTCTTTAATGTCTGTTTGAATTTCTCATGCTAGCCTGTTGCCCGCAAGTTAGTCTATTTCTCGCCGTAATTTCGCATTTTTGATGATAGTCAGTAGCCTTTGTTCATTACAGGGTAATTTTATAGCTTTCTATTCATCAACATTATCATCAGCAGCCGAAAGACGTCTACTGGTGAGCCAGGCCTTTGCAAAGGCTGATATTTTATGAGATGAAAATAATAAATTTACTAGTGAGCAAATTGACTGTTTTTAGTTCATAATAAATTTCACGAAGACCCGTAAAAGAGTACCCATATTCCATTAGATGTTCCGAAGAAATTAACTATTTTCGTACCTACATACTATAGTTTTCATTCAAAATGTTTCGTTCATTTTCTACTTTTTTTAATTAAACCTTTTAACATTACATTTAATTACCTACAAACCTTGATAAAATTATTACTGAAGACTTACTCGAAGTGTTACAAGTGTTAAATGGAAAATTTTGTTTCACAGTAACTTCTGAGATTTAGGCATCATGTCTTTGAACAAGAATCGCTTTCCCGTTATCCTAATAAATATACATATATCAGACCTTACATACAAGTAGCGATTTAACACGTGACTGTGCCAACGCCTTCATTCAAAGCAACCGTTTTGTAATTATTTGTAACAGAATTCGATATATTACATGCAACTTATTTTAGGTATATACGTATAAACGTTAGATGTTGTTCTAATTGAACGAGATTACGTGATCACCTCTCGAATCAACGATGCGATCATCGCAAGTTTCCATGCCATTCGCATCCTATCGCGCGAATCAATGATGCGAACATCGCGAGTTCCCATGCCATTCGCATCCTATCGCGCGAATCAACGATGCGATCATCGCACGTTCCCATGCCATTCGCATCCTATCGCGCTATTCAGCGATACTATCGTTTGACACACGTCATTTTACATCAGGTAATCTTATTACAAGCGTTGTTTTACGCGCCGAACGCAGCATTGAACAAACAAGGCAAAAAAATTAAAAAAACCACCGACATAAAAAAAATCATAAAAGCTGACATACCTAGTTCCTAATTAAAGGACCAGGCCCAGAACTTCTATTTTTTAATTTTTATAGCATTTTCATGTCAGGGGCTTTTAAATTTTTTGCCTTATTAGTTCAATTCTGCGTCGTCAATTTCACTGCGTAAAACAATATTGTATTGATTCAGGCGTAACTTTGCGGAGGTCCATGTTCCAAGTAATGGATTAAATTAGTTTGCTCCTCCGCGAAGTAGTGCAGTATAGTATAGTAGGTTGGTGGTGGTAGTTTTGGCATAAGAATAAATAATAACATAGTAGAACGGAAACTCCCGCTCCGGACGGGCTCAAAGTCACGGTATTAGAGTCAAACAAACTACTCAGTCAGGCTGTCACGGCCGGCGTCGCCGCACTCGCGTTTGGTTGTTTATAATTTGGTTGTAATAGTTTTGCATTAGCCTGTATGTATTTTATTTTGTATTTGTAGGTAAGTAATACTTACTTAAATCACTTCATTTGGTATGGCACTTATAATAACTTCTTATTTAGAAGTGTCTATAATATGTAGACTTACGTAATGATTTATAAATCTCGTATTTTGTAAAACCAGAATAAAATAATGATTTTAAAGTAAAGAAAAACTTGTATTTCAGCGATATTATCTTTAGACGTACTTAAGTAATATTTAACAGTAAGCAACCCTAGCAACACGCCTGGACGACAGAGGGGTGTAACGACGTGAAGGGGGAAGTAGGTATATAAATGGCGGCGTTTTGGACTCGTGTAAAAGAGATTCCGTTCTACTATGTTATTATTTATTCTTATGGTTTTGGCTGTGGGCTTAGCGTTTGCGTTGATTATTTTATTTTCTACTAGCAGTAGCCCGCGACTTCGTCCGCGTAGATTTCGGTTATCGCTATTCCCCGAATAAAAAGGAGTCTGTTTTTCCTCAATATTCAAACTATCTATACCAAATTTCATCTAGATTGGTACAGCGGTTTTCCCGTGAAGAGGTAAGAAACAGACAGATAGACAGAGTTACTTTCGCATTTATAATATTAGTTAGGAAGTTAGGATAGTTAGGATTTGCGAAGGGAGGGCGGGAAAATTAATTGCAAGAAAATAAACACTCAGCGCAGACGAGGCTATTTTGCATGACCATAGCACTACTTCGCGGAGGAGCAAACTAATTTCATTCATTACTTGCTCTCAAGCAGAGGGTCGTGGGTTCAAACCCCGGCTCGCACCTCTGAAATTCATGTGCGAATGCGAAGTTGCATTTGTAACGTATCATGAGCTTTTCGGTGCGAAGCAATTCAATGGTGTGTGTGAAGTTACCAATCCGCACAGGGCCTGCGTGGGAACTGTAGCCCAAGCCTCTGCCCAGCAATGGGACGTAAATAGGCTGACGATGATGATGAAATAATTTATAAAATCCTTCTGGAGCGTATCGGCTCGAATACGCTCCTAATCGAATTGTCCCATTGTTTCACGGAGAAGGGTTGTGTTAATCTGTATCAATGAAAGGTCAAGGTCTGCGTGATCCTGCGACCCAATCCGACTAAAAGCCTTTGACGGGCCGCATCTTTTATTCAACAGTTTTAATTGCAGGGCTCATAATAGGAGGTATAGAGGTGGGTGGTAAAAGTGTAAGCGATAAGTGCTTACCTGTTAGATTTTTTTTATACGACAAGGAAGGCAAACGAGCAAGTGGGTCACCTGATGGTAAGTGGTCACCACTGCCCGTAGACACCCGTAACCTCGGGGGGCTTGCAGATGCGTTGTCAACCTAGAGAGCTAAGATTAAAAAGGGGAGGTAGCACTGATGCCCAACAGATATTCATCATGCAAAAAAAGTGCATTCGTATATTAGCCAATATACGTGTACCGGAGAGCTGCCGTCAGCACTATATAAAATACAAATTGTTAACCCTACCCTCAATCTACATATTGGAATCGGCACTTTTCGTACGTAAACATCCAGACCTATTTAAGGCAAAAGTAGACACTAGCACAACTAGAACACAATACAGAAATAAATTGTTATTACCGAAATCTAATTTAGCAATGTTTAGAAATGGTCCACAATACAAGTGCATTCAAATAGCTAATAAAATCCCAGAACACATTAAGCAAGAATCCCGCAATAGTATATTCAAAAATAAGTTAAAGACATTACTAATCGAAAAATGTTATTACTCTGTCAACGAGTTTTTAAATGATGAAACCGCATAATAATTTTCTCTCTCTAGCAATTAAGTGATTATTAGTAAATAAAAATTCTCAAATATATTGACATCTAAATTATATTAATTAAATTATCAATTTTAATAACTCTTTGACATAGAAAGTATCAACTTAGTAATTTAATTTAATTATATCATGCATGACTAAAAACTTATTGTAATTAATCGCTTTTATATTACCATATTTTGACATCATATTACTCTAGATTTAGCTTTAATTAAGTATTATTGTGTGCCCTCACAGGGCGTCATGGACTGACTTACAAAAATGTAACATCTTTATTATAATGTACATGACTATACAATGAATAAATAAATAAATAAATAAATGCCTCTAGTGCCTGTGATTACACCGCACATGTGATTATTTAACATGGGTATGTTAGTTTGACCTGTGTATCAGTGTATCTGTCTGTGGCATCGTAGCTCCTAAACAGATGAGCGGAAAGGTGATTCAATCGAAATGGTTTCTAGTTAAGTTTCATAAAACTCAGCCGTTTTTGAGATTTGGACTTTGAAATGACTTTAAACATTTCAAGTTGGTTTATGTTGTAAACAATGGAATATCTTTAGATTTAATAACAGTGAGGTCATTTAAATTCGTTAAGTTTTGACTTGTTTAATAATTGAGCTTAAATTGTTCACGAACTTTTGTTTTGCACTCAGCCAACTGTTGCACTAAACTTGGTGAGGTGATGTTTAATTTCAAACTTTGTGAAGTTATAATAATAATATTATGGCTTAATATCGCTTACGAAGTTCTAAGCAACCATAAATTAATTTAGCAATAATAACAACTGAATTTAGGGAGTTAATTTTTTTTTGTTATCACTTAGAAAAAAGCAAATGTCAACCGCCATTAACACGGTCGCCGGCGGTAAGCGTCTATAGCCGCTATAACAATAGAAATTTTATTGTGTCTGGTTTACCGCCGGCGAAAGCATTTACGCATGGCCACAAGAATTCAAATATTGTTCCTTAAATCCAAAATATAAGTACATCGCCTCTTTATTTTAAATTCGTTTCGCATTTACTTTCTTATTGAATATTTTCAAATTATTTTGACACACATAATTAAACCCGTTATTGCCGTAAGTAATATTTTGTAGGCATTGCAAAATATTTACAACAATTAATAAAGACCGCGAAAAATCCCCGGCAAGTACAACTTTTAGTACTATTCGACACATCTTTGGGCCATTTTATAGAAAGTTGTACCCCCACTTTTTTTTTTTAATTTTTATGTTGTATCTACTCACGAGCTTATATCGACTTTAATAGGTGAAAAAAAATGACCCAAAATTTACGTACAATTTGTGTACGTCCATTCCACTTCCATTCCGTTACTCTCGTTATAAATGTAATTAAAAAGGGTAACGGAATGGAGCACAATATTTTGGGACACTTTTTCACGTATCAAAATCAACAGTACTCGTGATTTTAAGTAGATATTATAATACAAAAATTTAAAAATACATAAAAAACATTACAACTTTCTACAAAATGCCCCAAAACTTTCTACAAAATGCCCCAACTTTACATTCTCACTCTATACTCGGTGCTTCTAGAGGTGAATTAATTCGCGATATCCCTCATTGGTTTCGAATCGCTGACATTCAAGCCATATGATATTTAACTACCTTTATATATGCTCGTCGCTTTAGGGAAGCGAAACTGACATTTAAAACTCCCTAAATAGTTGTGTTTTTTTGTTTTTATTTTTATATGTACTTTTGTTTTGTATTGTGTATTTCTTATATTTAAATTTTATAGCGCATTGGCTTTGCTGTAATGCTGTAAAATTGTTTTGATAATAAATAAATAAATATGTCACAGATCACATAAGGTCACAGATCCACGTGTCCAAAGCCCTATATATAATTTTTATCTGGACCAGACAAAGGTCACAGCGAAGTATTCTGCACCCCTTGCATAAATAAATACAGGATGTTGAAAAGGCTTCATCATCGAATTTGATTTATGTAGTTTGTGGAAGTATGTTTGTCGAAAATGAGTGGGTATTTCCATAGTAGCGTAATTTAGTGTTTACAAGGTTAAGAACTGAATGGCAGCACCTAGTAAAATACATGGATTGCATTAGACATAATGAGAACGGGATATTGACCGCTATTACCTTATAGGTTTGATGAGCTCCCGATACCTCGATGCAGTTGCATGCGTCATGATCACGGGCACACATCATGTCTAATGCAATTAACCGCGAATCATTTCAAACTGTTACATGGATTGTGTCAAGATAAAGTATTTTATCTACACACATATCATAAGTCCTCTATAATGCGTTCAGAAACCGTAGAAAATGACCAGCATTGCAGTACATCGTCGCCTTCTCGCCGACAGCGCCAGCCCCAGCACCACCACCACCACCAGCAATAAACATCGAATTCGATATCGTAATGACTTTTCGATATCGAATTCGATGTTTCAAATTTGAAAACCAACGTAATTTACAATCATAGTGAAATAAAACGGATCACTCACGTATATAAGTCGAGTTCAGTCCGACATGTATAAATAATAATGTGATATTTATTTATTTTTACAATAAAAAAAACAGTTTACGAAACGTCCGCTCGGTATGTTTATCTATGATTAAAAAAAACAGTCAAATTCGTGACAGGTATGATATATGCCTTCGGCTTCTGAACCCATCTTAGAGTACTTATAATATGTGTGTAGATAAAGTAATGTATGCAACTCCACATAATTAGGCCTTATTACGTAGCAGTTGCATAAACTACTATTGTTTAGTTTAAGATGGTATTTCGTATGTTTTGATAAGTGTAGGAGGCTCAGGATACAGAATAAACCAGAACCCGTGACCGCCCTAGAATTGAAGCCATCGGTACCAACCAACACAATAAAAACATTTTATAAATTGTTAAGCGACTGTTCAAAATTCAAAATTCAAAATTTTATTCAGCAAATAGGCAGTTGAATGCTCTTTTACACGTCATTTTTTTGAGTCTACCAGCGCTTTCGGAAAGACCATGATTGCCAAGAAGAATGCGCCGCAAGAAACTTGGCACAAAGTCATTTTTTCTAAAAACAAGTTACATTAGCTCTTACAATACGCAACCACAGACAAACTACACAAAGAAACCTCACTCTGTCATTAAAAGATTAAGAGAGAAAAAAAAAAATACCGCATTTTAGAAACAAGTGTAAAAAGTAATTATTAAAACAGCAAAACCAGAACACTTTACTTTACTGGCACGTTTTATTTGAGCAGGAGATGTATAGGGTCTCCAGGTCAAATATCTGTGAAAATTTAAATTACAAAGGGATGTATAGGGTCCCAGAATTAATACTATAATATAATACTTAATCTAAATGGCTTAGAGATGTATAGTCTCTAGGGTCAATTTAAACTAAATTAAAATCAGCAGAGGTGTAAAACGCCTCCACGGTCAAATAATAAGTATAATAATACATATACATAAACTGGAGATGTATATGGTCTCCAAATGTCAAATAACAAAAATTTATGAAATATACATTTCATGTCATCATGTCAAATAAATAAAACATTATTTTTGTCAATTGTATTACAATTAGTACGCAGCGGACAACGGCAACAGAGCCGGACACCATACACGAATATCTTCGGGACGCAGCCAAGTCACATTGATGTCCTAATTATC
Source organism: Clepsis dumicolana (assembly GCA_963691665.1). Classification (NCBI taxonomy): domain Eukaryota; kingdom Metazoa; phylum Arthropoda; class Insecta; order Lepidoptera; family Tortricidae; genus Clepsis; species Clepsis dumicolana. The sequence continues at coordinate 1,014,829 of OY829515.1, read as the reverse complement.
TTCTGTTTTCAACCTTGGCCAGGTGGTGCCATCACATAAGTATTCATCCACTTTGTAGTATGCTTTTTTCAAGAGAGCGGTCTTTATGTATCTTTTAAATGAATTGTGAGGCAATTCCCATGCATCTACAGGCACTTTATTGTAGAACCTCACGCAATTTCCCAAAAAAGACTTACTGACTTTTCGTAGACGAAATTTAGGGACGGCAAGTTTATGCTTATTCCGAGTGTTGAAACCATGCACATCCGACACTTTCTTGAAAGATTTGATGTTCTTGTGTGTATACAATATTACATCATATATATACTGAGAAGCTACTGTAAGGATGTCGATTTCTTTAAAGCGTTCTCTAAGTGAATCTCGGGAGCCAAGATTGTAAATAGACCGGACCGCCCTCTTCTGCAGGATAAAGATTGTCTCTATGTCGGCCGCCTTGCCCCAAATTAGGATGCCATAAGACATAATGCTGTGAAAATAACTGAAGTAAACTAACCGCGCCGTTTCTACATTGGTGAATTGCCGGATTCTTCGTACAGCATAAGCGGCAGAGCTCAATCTACCAGCAAGACCAGATAGGTGTGGGCTCCATTGCAAATTGCGATCTAAGGTAAGCCCGAGAAAAACAGTCTCATCCACGAGGTTCAGCTTCTCTCCATTTAATCTGATAGTAGTGTCAACCTGTCTTACATTAGGCAACGAAAATTTTATACATTTCGTTTTAGCTGCATTCAATAGTAAATTGTTTGCAGTAAACCATTTCAGCACATCTCTTAGAGTCTCATTGATGTGACTTTGATCTTCCTGTTGCCTGTTGACTTTAAAAATGAGAGAGGTATCATCAGCGAACAGTACTATGTCACATTTGTGTTCCAGCAGCTGGGGCAAGTCATTTATGTACACCAAGAAGAGAAACGGACCCAAAATAGAGCCCTGTGGTACTCCAAGCTTCACCGGTGATCCACATGACTGCACTCTATGTATGTCTACTTTCTGGATTCTCTGACTGAGATAGGACATAACAAGGTTCAGTGCATTAGTTGTGAGTCCGTAGTGTTCAAGTTTGCGGATAAGCGTCTCGTGTTCCACGCAATCAAATGCCTTGGAGAGGTCGCAAAATATTCCTATTGCATCTTGCGATTGTTCCCATGCGTCATAAATGTGCTTCATGAGATTTGCAGCCGCATCCGTTGTCGAGCGGCCCTTCGTAAACCCAAATTGCTGACTGTGAAATAGTTCATTAATATTGAAGTGATAAAGCAATTGATTTAGCATAATTTTCTCAAACACTTTACTTAGTACAGGAAGCACGGAAACCGGTCGAAAGTTACCAGGCTCAGATGAGCTGCCAGCTTTGAATAAAGGAATAACTTTACTGTACTTCATTAAGTCAGGGAACACACACTCATCGACGCAGTTGTTAAACACGACGGCCAGATATGGTGCCACAATATGGATGACAGATTGCATTACTTTAACTGAAATACCCCAAAGATCCTCTGTGTTCTTAATTTTCAAAGATTTAAATGTTTTTATAATCTCTTCCGAGTTTGTGTGTTTAAAATCAAATTTCAAGTTACTATCCTTTTGAACCACATTTAAGTATGAGCCAGCCAGCGCAGTGGATGACTTTAAGTCACGAGTTGTATCTATAGCTATATTAGAGAAAAAATCCTCAAAAGCACTCGCCACTTCTAAATCTGAAGTTACTATTCTTTCATCTATCTTTAACTTATATTGGCTATTATGGGGCTTTGATTTACCTGTCTCTGAATTTATTACGTTCCATACTGCTTTTACTTTATTATCAGCGGATTTAACTTTATTACTAAGGTATTCCGCTTTGGCGGCGACACAAACTTTTTTAAATAGTTTCGAATATCTTTTAACATAGTCTCTAAATGTGGGGTCGTTATTGTAGCTTTTCATTTCATATAGTTCATAAAGTTTAGTCCTACTCCTGTGAATCCCGACCGTGGCCCAGTCACTGAACCTTACCTTCTTACCATTTTTCTTGACAGTCTTAAGTTTGAAAATGTTCCCGAACTCTCGATTTATTACAGTAGTCAGGTCCTTATATAAGATGTTAGGATCATTCTTCTCCATGTTTGGTTGAGGAACCTCATTGATAATACTTTCCTTAAATCTTCCTATACGGTCGTCAGTTACCGGCCTATAAGTAATTAATTGCTCCTTCGTCTGCTTAGGCATTTTAAAAACAGCTTTTTGGCCGCTATGATCGGAACTGAAGCAGTTAATAATTTCTTTGTTCGTAGCTTCACACTTGCAAAAAATATTATCTAAACATGTGGCCGTGTTGGCCGTCACTCTAGTCGGTTCCTCAAAAAGATGATGCAAGTTAAATGATTTAAAAAGGTTCAGAAGTCTCACGGGATTTCTATTTTCGGAGTCCAGTAAATTGACATTGAAATCTCCACATACTATGATATATTTACTATTATTAAAAACTTGTTTCAAAGCATCCTCCATCACGGACTCGAATAGACTAAAGTCTGAGGACGGTGGCCTGTATACACATAATACGATGTGATTATCCAATTCAACACACGAAATCTCAATAACTCGTTCTAATGAAAGTTGAACTACATTTTTCCGTTCTTTACACTTATAATCATCTTTTACAATAATCATAGTTCCTCCATGTATTGCTGAGTTTCTAGTGTAAGAGCTGCCAATCCTATAATTACGAATGTTCGATATCAGCTCATGCTGTCTCAGCCAGTGTTCAGTAATACACATTACGTCTATATTAAAAGCATCGAGGAATAATCCGATTTCAATTGCTTTGCTGGAGAAGCCTTGTATATTTTGATGAACCAAAATGAAACTATGCTCCTCCGCTGTCTCGCGCATCAGTTTAAAGACTGGCGGTCCGCGGGCGGCGCGTTCGCGGGGGGGCCGGCGGGGCCGGCGCCGCCGCCGCCGTCCGCCGCGTACCCGTGCCCAGGTTCTATGTTATATGCTAGTAGTTTTGCTGTGCTAATTTACATTTTTTGGACAGATACAGCCGTGATTCGTTTAGATGAAAACGTTTTATAAATTTATTACTATCAAAAAATTGGTATTTGCTATTATAAGAAGTTACATTGTATAACATGGCATTCCACTTAGATATTACAATATTTCGCTTGTATGAAACCGACCTAGAATAAGGGAACGCACACAAGATAATCTTGTGGATACCACGCTGCTCAACGGCTGACAGAGCTCGTAGTAAGTCTTCAAGGTGAGATTTCCTTACGCCTATACTGTTGCCCAGCATGACGATCAGGTGGTCGTATTGTCGAACTCGTCTTTCGACAGTCGGTCGGCAAGCTGCTGGAGACTGGCACCGCGTAGGCAGTAGTTCGCGACTTTCTGTCGCAGGAAATGGCCGAGTATGGGACCGAAGCCC
>OY829515.1:717217-1011217 GCA_963691665.1 Clepsis dumicolana | reverse complement strand
TCTACTGTATACACACACAGCTACAAACTTGGCACAGGGCGCCGGGACGAAATACAAAAATGCAAGGTGCGCCGCAAATAGAAAAAGTTTGGGAACCCCTGCATTAGTCAATCGCGAACATTCCAGTCCCTAGGGCCGAAACTTGACTGTTACGCGAAGTTTGATATTGGATAACAAGTGAGTACTGGGTAGGGACACAGGTAATCTAAACTAATATTAATGCTAAAGGGATTCTGGAACTGTGTTCGATGATATTTCCTTGTGATTACCTAAACCCGTTTTGATAGAGAAAATATTTGATTTTGTATTCGCCACAAAGTTTTCTGCTGACAGTACTGCAGGTACTTGATTATTGCATTGTCATTGGAGCTCTGTGTATTTATTTCTAGTCGTACTCAAAGAAAACGGATCACTCATAAACACGCTCCCAGAGGAAGGACTACAGGTATTAGAAGTCTTGTTTTTAGGGTTCCCTACCTCAAAAGGGAAAAAACGGAACCCTTATAGGATCACTTTGTTGTCCGTCCGTCTGTCTGTCTATCTGTCTGTTTGTCTGTCTGTCTGTCTGTCAAGACCTTTTTTCTCTGGAATGCTTGGAGCTGGCATGCTGAAATTAATATCAAATACTCAAGTCTGCGGTCCCATGAATCTGTGAAAAAAAAATCAACCTTCTAAGTCAACGCAATCAAAAGATACAGTCATTAAAAAAACTATTTCCATACAAATTGCCGAAATCCAAAAACCTAAAGGGTACTTCCAGTTGTCCTAGAAACTTGAAATTTGGTATGAAGGTAGCTCTTATAGCACAACCACTCAGAAAAGTCTCAAAATCTTAAATTTTTATGTCTGTCTGTAGATTTCACAGACCAATATAAGTTGACCCCACACTGCGTACATTTTAAACACTAGGGAAAAGCGTTAAAATCATTCTACGGAACCCTCGTTCGCGAGTCCGACTCGCACTTGTCCGGTTTTTATTATTGTACCTCGCCTACACGTAAGGGGTTAGTTTTTAATCCAACCCATGTAATGTGAGCGTTTAAAAACATTGGAAGTGTGTGAAGACCAATTTTCGGTTTAGGGATCCGTTTGCGAAAAGATGTAAGTGCTAAATTTTATTGGACTCAAGCCCCTCCCTTAACTAAATAAATATCCAGAAAATCAATTGACACAAAACAAGTGACATTGAAGGAATTAACAGTCAATTACTAAAAACAATGAAGAGCAGCCTGTAGTAGCTACGATTCAAACACAGGGTGCTACTTAATTAAGCGTGCTATAACCCGTGACCCTGTATAAAATATAGGTAGGGTGCGCTTTGGATTTTTTTAATTTTAATTTTTCCTAGCTATTTAAATTGTCCGTGGCTGATTGTGGAAATTTCCTTTGCCACGCACCTCGCCCTAAAAAGTAAGTACCTATTAAAAGTTAGTCTATAGGTATAATATCCGTTGTCTAGTCGGTACGTCTGGATAGCCAAAGTGGTTAGAGACCCTGACTATGAAGCTTGAGGTGCCGTGTTCGGTTCGATCCCTGGTCGGGGCAGACGTTTCTATGATGAATACGAATGTTTATTATATAAATAAATAAATAAATATCATGGGACAATTGACACCAACTGACCTAGTCCCAAATTAAGCAGAGCTTGTGTTATGGGTACTAGACAACGGATAAACATACTTAGATAAATACATACTTAAATAAATATTAAACATCCAAGACCCAAGAACAAACATTCGTATTCATCATACGAACATCTACCCCGACCGGGGATCGAACCCGGGACCTCAAGCTTCATAGTCAGGGTCCCTAACCACTAGGCTATCCAGCCGTCGAAATATTTTTTTTATTGATGTAAACATCAATATGGTATATCAGAATGTATTGATGCCGTCATACGAAAAAAATGCGCACCTAGCACTTTTTTTTCCAAGTTGACTAAGAGAACTAGTCGGTCCACCATCCGATTCCGATTCCTGATTCCTGATTCCCGATTCCTGATTCCGATTATAGTGAAGGAAAACATTGTGAGGAACTCGCAAACTCCTGCGAAGCAATTCAATGGTGTGTCAAGTTCCCAATTCGCACTGGGCCCGCGGGGGAACTTTAGCCCAAGCCCTCTCATACTGAGAGGAGGCCTGTGCTCAGCAGTGGGACGTTAAAAAAAGGCTGATGATGATGGTAATGATGATGAAAATTAAAAGGAAAACGCCAAAATGAAAAAAATGAAAATATTAATCACAAATACGAGAAAAATACAATTATTATACAGCATATCCTAAGATACTATAAAAAAAAGAAAGATCTACAACGATTACAAGCTTGCTATATAAACTTTAATATACTTACACTCAAAGAGGTATGCATGTTTAAGTGTGTATATGTGTATGTGAGTGTGAGTGTGTGTGTGTTAAGGGAGACTGCGAAACACTCTTACGAGCACATGTTTAGTAAATCCTCCGTTTCAGAGTGGCATTTAAGTTTGACACCAACAGTACCACCAGCGTTTTTTTAAATTAATTCGACAGCGCACCCTATAAGAGCCAGTAGAACTTTTATTATAGCTAATAGCATAATCGATCCATTCCAGACGCGACCCGCCACGTGGACGGCCCGGTTGCATAAACCGCAGTTTACTTAATTAACGGCTAACCCGGGAACTGTATACTGCAGGGGACTATAAAACGCCTGATTCAATAAATTATCATCACTACATAGTATAAAACAAAGTCGCTTTCTCTCTCCCTATGTCCCTTTGTATGCTTAAATCTTTGAAACTACGCAACGGATTTTGATGCGGTTTTTTTTAATAGATAGAGTGATTCAAGAGGAAGGTTTATATGTATAATAACATCCATTAAATAGTGGAGAAGTACTGTTATTTTTGAGGTTTCTAATGTGATGTCGTAAATAATTACTTTTTTCCGCTTACATTGCAAACGCAATAACCCACAATAGCTTTTTTTTGTCATTTACTTTTTACGACAAATAATGGCTAATTTTCGAAGCGATTTTAACCAATACAGCATTAATCCTTAACCAATTACTCCAAATTTAACGCGTGCGGGCCACGGGCAGTAATGAATAAATCAAAACTACTGAATCGATTTCAATCACATAGGCTATATATTTTATACTCGTGCGAAGCCGGAGCGGGCCGCTATGTTTTTATATACAACGTTCACAGTTTTTCTGTAGTGTATTTAGTATCAGCATTGCACCCGTGCGAAGCAGGGGCGGGTCGCTAGTTTGACTATAAAGTTTGACTTGTGTATTTGTGTATCTGTCTGTGGCATGATAGCTCCCAAACGGATGGAGCGATTTCGATGCAGTTGTTTAATCTAGATGGTAATTAGGTAAGTTTCATTAAAATCGGATCACCTGTTTTTGAAATATTGAACTTTGAAATGACAATGTCGGGGGTTTTCAACTTTTCTAATTTATCTACGTTTGATGCGCCTAATAGTACATAAAAATGGTTAGTCATCATCGCCAGACTTTTTTACGTTCCACGGCTGGGCATAGAGGCTCTCGGAATGAGAGGGCTTGGGCTAATGTGCCGATTGGGAACTTCACACACATAATTGAATTGCTTCGCAGGAGTGTGCAGGATTAATCACGATGTTTTCCTTCAATTTAAATCATAATTATTATTTTGACTGACACCAAAGCAGTTAGTAATCAGGCCCCTATTTCGCCAACTTTGCAAATGTCAGTTTTCGATGACAATTCAGTGTCGATTGGTGACTTGAAGAGCTTTTGTATTAGTCCGTTTCTTATTGGCAAAGAAATGGAGTTCGAATTGTCATTGTAAACTGACAATTGTAAGGTTGGTGAAATAGGGGCCAGTTCGTTCTGCTTTTTAGGGTTCTGTACCTCAAAAGGAAAAAACGGAACCCTTATAGGATCACTTTGTTGTCCGTCTGTCTGTCTGTCTGTCTGTCAAGACCCTTTTTCTCTGGATCGCGTGGAGGTATCATGCTGAAGTTAATATCAAATACTCAAGCCTGCGGACCCTTGAGGCTGTAAAAAATCAACCTTCGAAGTGAACGCAATCAAAAGATACAGTCATTAAAAAGGTGGTTTCCATACAAATCGCCTTACTGAGAAAACCTAAAGGGTACTTCCAGTTGTCCTAGAAACTTGAAATTTGGTATGTAGGTATCTCTTATAGCACAACCACTCAGAAAAGTCTCAAAATACTATTTTTTTATGTCTGTCTGTAGATTTCACAGACCAATATAAGATGACCCCACACTGCATACATTTTACTTAGGAACAGGGCTCTGCTAACCCTAGACTTCTTAAAACACTGGGGAAAAGCGTTAAAATCTTTCTACGGAACCCTCGTGCGCGAGTCCGACTCGCACTTGGCCGGTTTTTAAGCATGACATTACAAGGACCTTGGTAATCCAAAAAATAGTCATAAGTATTCTTGACTGTCGATTTGACAAATTATGATAATTATGATATTTAAGGAAAATCTGGAATATGAAATTAACCTTCAGTTAAAAAAGGACTTTTCAGTTACTGTATCGCCGGCTTTGCCCAAAACGTTGATTTACCTAATTAATCGAACATTGTTAATCAATGACTGCCTTTTATGGAGTGACACGTTTTCTGGGACAAGGACTTCAGGTTCATAAATATAAGCGGTCACTAAGCTTTCGTTCAGTTGTTGTTGTTGTTGTTGTTCCTGAGAAATTGACAAAAAAATGTCGAACGCCTAGTCCTCTGTTACCAACGCTTTTTTTTTATACAAATAACCCGACCTTGCCACACTTCTATTTATAGGAAAAACTGCTATAATATGTGTATAGTACTGTATAATAATTGCCTGTAGATATTAAACTAGAAAGTAAGATGTTATTTAAAAGTAAACTGACTAAATGGCTGCACGAAAATTGTTTTTATAATATTAAAGAATATTTGATGCGCTAAAACCTAAATCGCTAATAATGAAATGAATATTTGACATTGTTAATACAGTTGACTACCATTAATTAAATTAGAAATAAAATTAGGTAAAAGTGACTGACATGATTTTGCATACCTGCATGCAGGTTGGATACGCATGAACTGTTCTAGATTTAAGATCATTGTAACCGTGTTCCAGCAAATAAATTATTTTGAATTTGAATTTGAATTTGAATTTAAATTTTGACCAATTTAAAATTTAGAAAACCGCCCAAGTGCGAGTCGGACTCGCGCACGAGGGTTCTGTAGAAAGATTTTAACGCTTTTCCCCAGTTTTTTAAGAAGTCCAGTGTTAGTAGAGCCCTGCTCCTAAGCACGCAGTGTGGGGTCAACTTATATTGGTCTGCGAAATCTACAGACAGACATAAAAATGTAAGATTTTGAGACTTTTCGGAGTGGTTGTGCTATAAGAGCTACCTTCAAACCAAATTTCAAGTTTCTAGGACAATATAATGGTTCATATATTATAAATATGAAACACATGATACAATACATGCCTATAAAAAGAGGGTTGCTCTCGATTTTCCTGGGATCCCTTCATCAGATCCTGACTTGGTGACAATGGATACTTGACGGAATAAAAACATTTATTTTGTATTATAAATTTTAAGTCAATAGATACAGGCTAATCTGTATTCTCATATAATTATCTAGGACGGTGATAGTATAATTTAATTACTATTAAAATATTTAATTTCTGTTATGCTCGCAATAAACTTAGAAATTAGATACTATAGGTAATTGACCTCGTGTGCTCGTAAGCTGAGTTTATCTGTACCGTTTTTAATGCTTAGATGTAAGTACAAAAAAATACAATATTTGTTAAAATTTTTGCATGCCGATGAGGCAGAACGCAGTTTTGGTGTACCTATATAACTTATGATGACATGTATTATTTTAATTCTCACAATAAAAATATTTCATCTTAATTTCCCGATTATTATATTATGTAGTATCAGTTCAGCGTTGCGATTGGTAGAACAAATACCTACCGCTTAAGATGTTATCTAACTCGGAGTTTCCTCTGAGGGTCGAGCACGACTTTACGAATGCTGCGTAACGTTGCGGTTATCGTATCGAGATCGAGAAACCTCATACTAAATTTTAGTTGCAAACACGCTCACGGGCGGGCGCTGTTCCAAACGTCATACAAACTCGACAACGTTTACTATTCGATTTTACGTTACGCAGGTTTCGAAAAGTCGTGCTCGACCCTCTGTGCTATTAGTTTGCAACGCTTCACGACATCTCTTTTCCTAGCATTTAAATCGGCGTCTAGACATTACATTTGGAGGATTGCTATAATGCCATGCAAGATTTAGAAGATTTTCCCTCAAGTGTAAGACAAGAAAAAAAAGACTTCCCAGATTTACGGTCTATTTTGCTTAATAAACTTAGTCCCAATATTCATTAAGACCGTATACACTTCAGGAAAAGATAAATCAAACTGGATTCCTTTCCATACCGCACGCGTGTGCACCTGTACGAAAAATATTTGTGACTATTATGGCATTAGGTACTTACCAAAGATTTACAGTTCCTTTGAAATTAAATGTATTTGTAACCCCGACGAAATAGAAGGGGTGTTATAAGTTTGACCTGTGTATCTGTGTACCTATCTATTTGTAGCACCATAGCTCGCAAACGGATGAACCGTTTTTTTTAATCGAAAGCTAGTTTAATCGAGAAGTTTCATTAAAATCGGTTCACCCCTTTATTAAATATTGAACTTTTGATTGACAATGTCGGGGGTTTTTCAACTTTCCTAATTTGAGATTGAAGTTTGAAATAAAATCAGGCACTATTGCATTAGGTTATAACCTGTAATAATAGTTGCTTATGTGTGAAATAAATAAATAAATAAAAAGTCGGCGGTTTTTTTTTTTTTTTAGGCTATACTTTATAACTCTTATAAATCTTGCTTTATTCGTAAAATTTGTGAAGTTCGCAGTAGGCGAAGAAACTAAGGAAAGAAAAAAAGGCTCGTCCATACGCTATTATACATAATTATATATATGGCCATAATGCTACAGTACAACAAAACAGTAGTGTATGCAACTGTTACATAATGAGGGTCCTTAAAAGACGAGTGTGTTTTTATGATAGGATCACGAGTGTTTTAGGCCTAATTATGTAGTTGCAGTAGTACTCTGGGGATCAGAAGCCCAAGGCATAAGAAAACTGTCACGAAAATAATCGATTTATTGATTATTTTTGTTTTTATTTTTATGAAACATTCATAGAATGAAATTCAACATACAATGACAATGCAAAGAAAAATTCGTTAAGCAGCTGGACTTGAACCAGCAACCTCGGTAATCCGTACCACGCTCCACCAATTAAGCTATACTTAACTTTGGTGTACCTAACGAATTTTTCAATGCCTTGTGTCATATTTTATTTGGAAGATCTCTCCTCAGCGCCATCTATGAGTAGCTTAATCAAGCAGCTCACCCACTACGGAACTTCTACAGTTACGCATTAGTGGCAAGAAATGGAGCTATTTTCTGAATCAATGAAAATAATCGATTTATTGATTATTTTTGTTTTTATTTTTATGAAACATTCATAGAATGAAATTCAATATACAATGACAATGCAAAGAAAAATTCGTTAAGCAGCTGGACTTGAACCAGCAACCTCGGTAATCCGTACCACGCTCCACCAATTAAGCTATACTTAACGTTGGTGTACCTAACGAATTTTTCAATGCCTTGTGTCATATTTTATTTGGAAGATCTCTCCTCAGCGCCATCTATGAGTAGCTTAATCAAGCAGCTCACCCACTACGGAACTTCTACAGTTACGCATTAGTGGCAAGAAATGGAGCTATTTTCTGAATCAATATAAATAATCGATTTATTGATTATTTTTGTTTTTATTTTTATGAAACATTCATAGAATGAAATTCAACATACAATGACAATGCAAAGAAAAATTCGTTAAGCAGCTGGACTTGAACCAGCAACCTCGGTAATCCGTACCACGCTCCACCAATTAAGCTATACTTAACGTTGGTGTACCTAACGAATTTTTCAATGCCTTGTGTCATATTTTATTTGGAAGATCTCTCCTCAGCGCCATCTATGAGTAGCTTAATCAAGCAGCTCACCCAATTTTTCTTTCTTGAATTTTTCTTTGCATTGTCATTGTATGTTGAATTTCATTTTATGAATGTTTCATAAAAATAAAAACAAAAATAATCAATAAATCGATTATTTTCATTGATTCAGAAAATAGCTCCATTTCTTGCCACTAATGCGTAACTGTAGAAGTTCCGTAGTGGGTGAGCTGCTTGATTAAGCTACTCATAGATGGCGCTGAGGAGAGATCTTCCAAATAAAATATGACACAAGGCATTGAAAAATTCGTTAGGTACACCAACGTTAAGTATAGCTTAATTGGTGGAGCGTGGTACGGATTACCGAGGTTGCTGGTTCAAGTCCAGCTGCTTAACGAATTTTTCTTTGCATTGTCATTGTATGTTGAATTTCATTCTATGAATGTTTCATAAAAATAAAAACAAAAATAATCAATAAATCGATTATTTTCATTGATTCAGAAAATAGCTCCATTTCTTGCCACTAATGCGTAACTGTAGAAGTTCCGTAGTGGGTGAGCTGCTTGATTAATCTACTCATAGATGGCGCTGAGGAGAGATCTTCCAAATAAAATATGACACAAGGCATTGAAAAATTCGTTAGGTACACCAACGTTAAGTATAGCTTAATTGGTGGAGCGTGGTACGGATTACCGAGGTTGCTGGTTCAAGTCCAGCTGCTTAACGAATTTTTCTTTGCATTGTCATTGTATGTTAAACTGTCACGAATTTGGCTGTTTCTTTTCTAAATCATAGACAGACATATCGAGCTGACGTTTCGTATCGACATATTGTATTGGTTTTTGAAGACGATAATTGACTGTTGTAGTTACGGTTTCTATACGCAATATAGAGGACTTGTGAGTATGACATTGTGTAGATAAAAATAATAACCACCCAGTTATGACCTTCTATTTTCTAAACTATCAACTAAATCAATCACACAAACCCACGTGCCGATGCATATTCAGTTCTGGATGATTGTGAGGGAGTGGGGGGGGGTAATGCAAACAGCTGGTATTTGCATCCAAATCATGTGCTTTGATTGCTTCTAAGTTTCGATGTTGATTGATTGTTATAGGTTTGTGACTATTGTGACTCTGATGTTTACATGTGTGTAGACATAGACATAACTTTATTCGGCATCATAAAATACACTGACTCTTAAACTAATACAGAAAGTTACAAAAATTATACTTATATGATGATGTCGAAAAGGTATTTGACTCAGCATTATGCTGCAGCAGGTGCCTGCTACAGCGCTGGTTTTCAGGCAAACCCTTCATATTTTTGCATCAAACGCGTTGGTTGGTTGGTTGGGCATTGGGTTGGTTGGTTGGGTGTGTGTGGCTGAGTGCGCGTGCGTGTTTGTGTTGGTTGGTTGGGCGTTGGGTTGGTTGGTTGGGTGTGTGTGGCTGAGTGCGCGTGCGTGTTTGTGTTGGTTGGTTGGGCGTTGAGTTGGTTGGTTGGGTGTGTGTGGATGAGTGCGCGTGCGTGTTTGTGTTGGTTGGTTGGGCGTTGAGTTGGTTGGTTGGGTGTGTGTGGCTGAGTGCGCGTGCGTGTTTGTGTTGGTTGGTTGGGCGTTGGGTTGGTTGGTTGGGTGTGTGTGGCTGAGTGCGCGTGCATGTTTGTGTGCATGCAGTGCGTGTATTAGAAAGAAAGTTAGTGTCTAAGATGAAATACCTCCATGTTGTCGGTAATTTCCTCGACTGTCTTCTCCTCCTCACCGAAACACAACAGTGCAAGTACTGCTGTTGGCCGTCAGGATTAGCGAGTAAGATGGTGGTAGCTATCCAGACCCGTGTGTGTGTGTGTGTGTGTCAAATGAGACATGTTACGATTTTTTTTTTGCTTTTATTAATTAGTTTCCAATTTCCTAAAAATCGGAATTACCGAAACCGTACCTTCAGGTATAATGTTAATCCTATATCTGTATCTGCAGATCCGAAATTTCATATCCCTATCATATCTACTTATAAATCTTATAATATTTTTACCTTTTAATCCTCGAGACTGATTTCGGCAGGTGGCAACGACAACGTTATCACACTGAAGAAGGTGCCAACTGATTAATTACGAAAATTAAATGGCAAGCTGTCTTATAATTAAAGTCAGCCTTCAGGCGAACTGAATGCGATAATTAATAAGGCTGTTTATATAAGATTAGACTAGCTGTCGCTAGGCCTCCACAAGATGGAGCGACGACTTGGTAATGATCGCGGGAGCGCTCAAGCTCTAAGTTGGCAATGTATCCGAAAACCCCCCGAGTTTGCGGGTGTCTATGGGCAGTGGTGACCACTTACCATCAGGTGACCTACTTGCTCGTTTGCCTTCCTTGTCGTATAAAAAAAACCTATTTTAATGAAACTTAGCTAAAAACCATCTCTATTGAACAAGCTTTCGATTAAAAAAATCGCATCGAAATCGGTCCATCTCTTAGCTTTATGATGCCACAGACAGATACTCAACACACTCTACTCCTTTTTCTGATGTCCTGTCAATCGCCCGAAGGTTAACTGGTAGAGATCCCTTTAAGGGATAAGTTCGCCTTTGTACATTTGCTTTTGTTCTGTTATCTGTTATTTTTTGTTTTATGTGCAATAAAGAGATATACATACACACAAATACCTACACAGGTCAAACTCATAACACCCCTTAAAAAACGGAGAACAACGACTACGAATCGGTCCGAAACATGGCGCGCTAAGTTCAACTTTTACATGTGAGTGATTCCGTTATTTCACTATGTCTCATAAATCATATGCCACCCGGTAATGTGTCTGGTTCAACGACCTCTGCTGAGAATCTGTCTCGTCACTGATACACTAGACGAGGTATTGCTCAACCCACGTGTCCACGTGGTTTCATGTGGGCACTTTTGTTAAAGATAAGGTATACGTCATAATAATATATTTGTTTACATAATAAAAGAAATTTACAATGACAATTTATTGAATCAGGCGTTACTTGGATGGACCTACATATTTATGAACTAAAAACAATTACTTTGCTCACCCGCGACCACAAGTGCTTCGTTAATCGTCTCATGGAGAGTGCCGGAACGCGTCAGCGTTTAGTTTAGTAGTGGTGGTGATAGTTGGGTCTGTGTGGCATGTGTTGATCCGTGTAGCAGTGGAGGCGGAGGTGTTGTATGGAAACATAACTATTTTTCACTTGCGGTCGCGGGTGAGCAAAGCAGGTAATTGTTTTTAGTTCATATTTACAATGACATTAAATCTAAGCTAAAACTAGATTAACTAAAACTTAAAACTAAATTAAACCTTAATAAGGCCCCCGTGGCATGGTGCCTAAAAGGCTGGCAGCGTTGCCTCGCTGAATAGCGATACAGATTTTTTGAGAGAGAAAACTGCCAGCCCTTTGGTCGCAAGTTGCATCGACTAAGCGCTTTTGCAACTCTGAAATAAGCCTGTAAGCGCCGGGACCCCATGGAATCAGGGTTTCAAACCCGACAGCAACAAAATTGTAGTTCGGACCGAGAGTCTTGTACCTACTTGTATTTAGATATTTTTCTATTTTCAGCCCTTTCTGCCGCCGCACCAGGGTCGAGCACGACTTTTCGAACCCTGCGTAACGTTACGGTTATCGTATCTAGCTCCAGAAACCTCATACAAAATTTTACGGGCGGGCGCTGTTCCAAACGTCATACAAACTCGATAACGTTTACTGACTATGAAGCTTGAGGTCCCGGGTTCAAATCCCGGTCGGGGCAGATGTTTGTATGATGAATATGAATGTTTGTTCTCGGGTCTTGGATGGTTAATATGTATATAAGAATGTATTTATCTATATAAGTATGTTTATCCGTTGTCTAGTACACATAGAACAGGCTTTGCCTAGTTTGGGACTATGTCAATTGGTGTCAAATTCTCCCGTGATATTTATTTATTTATTTATTTAATCGATTTTACGTGACGCAGGTTTCGAATATTCGTACTCGGGCCCCTGCCTTTTGTGTGGTTCCCTGGAGATGTGACGGTGGGACTGTATCGACACATTAAATAAACTAACCAACTTAAAAAAAATGAAAAACCCCCGACATTGTCATTTCAAAGTTCAATATTTCAAAAACGGGTGAACCGAATTTAATGAAATTTAGCTAAAAACCATCTCGATTAAACTAGCTTTCGAACAAAAAAAACTGTATCGAAATCGGTCTATCGATAGATACACAGGTCAAACTTATAACACCTCTCTTTTTCGTCGGGGGTAAAAAATAATAATTGGTAAGTACGTAAATTCAAATAATTGAGACCACCTTGTTTGTGGTCACTTTTATAGATATGTATTAAGGTTGAAGGTGCCCCGATAACCTTGTGGATGTATCCCGCTTAGTCTCCCAATGTAGTTTTTCGGTGTTTTTTTGTGCGGCTTTCGCTGCCGCTAAGTTGTGCGCTCCCAGAGGTAGGACTACAGATTAGCACAAAACAAATTTTATTATTCATAACCGTCACTCAAGCCTTCATTAGTTAAAATAGGTTTTTACTTCTTCTTCTCACTAACGGGAATGTCAGTGGGACAAAAAAGGACAAATGAACTTTTACGGCATTCTAGTTAATAGTTGTTTATGCAACTGCTACATAATGAGTGTTTTAAGGCCTAAATATGTGGAGTTGCATACATTACTTTATCTACACACATATTATAAATACTTACTCTAAGATGGGTTCAGAAGCCGAAGGCATACCCATACCTGCCACGAATTAGATTGTTTTTTTTAAACCATAGACAAACATACCGAGTTGACGTTTCGTAAACTGTTTTTTTTTGTAAAAAAAAAACATATATCACATTATTAATTATACATGTCGGACTGAACTCGACTTATGTACGTGAGTGATCCGTTTTATTTCACTATGATTGTAAATTACGCTGGTTGTCAAATTCGAAAAATCGAATTCGATATCGAAAAGTCATATTACTTTACCGCTGGACCTGCAGGGCGGGCGGAGGCGCGATGTACTGCAATGCTGGTCATTTTCTACGGTTTCTGAACGCATTATAGAGGACTTATGATATGTGTGTAGATAAAATAGGTTTATGAATAATAGGGTTAATTTCTAAAATACAATAAAGATGGGCGCTATGGTTGTAATACAATCGAATCAACATGTTGGACTGAACTCGACATTTCACTATAACTGGTCCGCGCAACATTAGTATCTACCGGTTCGTTTCGTTACTTTTCCCGTGATCATGATGCATGTAACTGCATCGAAATAATATAAGGTAATCGCGGTCAATATCCCGTTTTCATTATGTCTAATGTCACTATAATTCTCATACCCGTTTAAACCCTAGACATTTATAAACTGTCTCTTAAATTATTCAGTCTCGCTGCGGTTACGCCGTACATTAGGTAGCGATTTTCCAGTTGAACATTCTAAAACGTTGTTAGTGCAGGCTCTAATTAAATCGGAATGTGTCTAGGGTTAACACGGAACATTTACATGTTGGAGACACTTGTCTTGCTACATATGTTTGTATATGTATGTGTCAAACTTAAATGCGCCTGGCGTGAAGTCTGTGGTCAGTGCCCTAAGCACGACTTGTCGAATCCTGCGTCACGTAAAATCGAATAGTAAACTCTAACGAGTTTGTATGACGTTTGGAACAGCGCCCGCCCGTGAGCGTATTTGGAACTAAAATTTAAAATTAAAAAAAAAAATTAATTTAAATAAATAAAATAATAAAATATTTAAAATTAATATTTTAAATTAATTTTATTTTTTAAATTTAGTATGAGATTTCTCGGTCTCGATACGATAACCGTAACGTAACGCAAGATTCGACAAGTCGTGCTTAGGGCACTGAACAGCTTCAGAAGCATATTTAGGTTTGAAGCGTAGATACTGTAGTTTTTAACCGACTTCAAAAAAGGAGGAGGTTCTACGTTCCACTGTATGTATTTTTTTTATGTATGTTCATCGATTACTCCGTCAATTACTGTAGACCGATTAAAAAAAAAATTTTTTATTCGAAAGTGTATACTCCTGAGGTGGTCCCATTGTCACCGAGTCATGATCTGATGATGGGATCCCAGGGAAATCGAGGGCAACCCTCAAATTTTATAGGCACGTATTATGTGTTTCATATATTTTTTCTAAGGCTATTCAAGTATTTGTGTCTGGTAGTCATCATCCCATGTTGATGAGCTGATGATGGAAGGTACAACTCCTTAACGGTTAGGAGTTGGAGGATAATTGTGAAAATGTTAAATCAACGTAAAATTGTGAAATAAAAATCTTTTAACAAAAAAGTAAAACCACCTTCAAAAAAAAACCTTAGAAAAAAAAAGTAAAAAAATCCTCTAAAATAATGATAAATAAATAAAAGGATTATTTTATGTAAATTGTGTTAGTGGTGAAAATCCCTGGCGGTAACATTTCGTAATGTTATTTGTAGTATAATAATACTTAATACAGAAAACTAGAAAAATGTGACTAATCCCGGGGATCGAGCCCGGATACTTCTTGACATTCCTTGACAGTCAATATTGCCACGTTTGACGGTACTTTAGGAGCCATTTGACATCAGTGCACGTTAAGAGGTAACATAGCCGTCAATTAAAAATTTAACGATAGATAGTCAGCAGCAGAAGTAGCTAAGCTACCGACGTGTTGACAATTATCTAAACACGGCTCTATTGTTATAGACATAAGAGCTTGTGCAGATTATTGTGAGCGCTTCGATTGCTTAGCTACTTTTGCTGTTGACTGTACAATACAATACAATACAAATATTCTTTATTGAAAACCACAAAATAGTACAAAGAGATTACAGAAAACAGGTATACTGTACCTATGTAAACAGTGCCCTAAGCACGACTTGTCGAATCCTGCGTTACGTAAAATCGAATAGTAAGCTATAACGAGTTTGTATGACGTTTGGAACAGCGCCCGCCCGTGAGCGTATTTGGAATTAAAATTCAGTATGAGATTTCTCGATCTCGATACGATAACCGTAACGTAACGCAGGATTCGACAAGTCGTGCTTAGGGCACTGTTACTTGCGTGGTAACTATAGCCCAAGATCTCTCATTCTGAGAGGAAGCCGCGGTGCCTGTGTGTGTAAACATAAATAATAATTGAAATTCCACAAACACTGCATTCGGTGATCGATCAAATTCGATTACAGGTCACTGCGATTAAAATTCATGAAATGCTAAACGTGCCTTCGTGCATTTTGCGACCTTCCACTCTGCCATAACCCAAAATAAGCCTATTTGGTGTAGAAATAGGGTTGTTTATGCTTCTAGCTACCCTTAGTTGGTACTGCCAATGCACATGCGTCGCTTTCTCTCGAGCCTACGGCGTAGCGGGTCTACGCTCAGACGGCGCTCGACCGCCGCTACAACCGCGCGTAGACCTGCTACGACCGTACGCGCCAACACTTCGAAACTTTCATACTTTTCTATGACAAAATTTTCGTGTGCTGTGAAGTTTTGTTGCTGACGTTTGGTGTGTTAGAATATGACGACTTAGGACTAGTTGGTGCTAAAATGGCTCCTCTAAGGATACCGTCTGGCGACTTCTTCACGAATGATGTGAGCGAGTTTTTTAACTTGTCAACGCAGCATCCCAGCCACGAGACGAGGCACGGGCGCCACAGGAATCACTCCCACCCCCACCACAACAAGAACCATATAGTGGACATCCTGTCGAATTCTATAATGGAAGTGATTAATACGAAATTCGTGCCAGAAAACAGTGTTTTGCCGGACTTGGAGCCGTTGTCTTCTCATATTGATATGGACCGAAATCACCCCTTAAAGATGAATATTACTATGAACCGGTCAGACTTTGGTGTGATGAATGACGATGTGATGTACCGCCACAACGGGATCATGACCGCAGTGTACTGTGCCGCGTATCTGCTCGTGTTCGTGGTGGGTTTGGTGGGGAACTGTTTTGTGATTGCTGTGGTATACCGTTCGCCGCGCATGAGAACTGTCACCAATTTTTTCATCGTGAACTTGGCTGTGGCGGATATTCTGGTGATCGTCTTCTGTCTCCCGGCCACGCTGATGTCTAACATCTTTGTCCGTGAGTACTTTAGAATTTAGTTTGGTACTGTTTAGTTTAATCGATGCAATTCCCAATTTCCCATGTCATAGGTACAATACAAACATAATGAAATCCGGAAGGGCACTACGTTTTTGAGGAAAGATTGACCGAAATAACATAACAAAATTATAAAGCAGGAACTAGGTAGATACTATAAATTAAAGTTAAAATGAAAATTATGGCATAATAGAAAATTATAACAATAGTTACCTGCAAATTAATTAAAATTAGGTTAAATTATCACTCAAGCCCTTTTAAAAATGAATTTCAAATTATGGCAATGTTTAATTAGTTCTTATAGTTTTTTAGATATTTATTTGCTAAAACGTCAGTGCGTCTTTTGTGGCTGAAATGCTTTTTATTGGAATTGCGTTTGCTGCTTTGGCTACGGAATTATTGTGTCATAGTTAGTGTGTCAATAATAAAATTATAGTGCCGTGAAATAAATATTTCCTGAAATGGCGCACTTAGTACCTACCAAATTAAGTAAATTATGTGCCTTATTAAATACAAATGCTGCAAGCCCTATTCAAATTATTTGCTGAATGAAACTTAGCGAACATCAAAAGCGTTTTATTGAGTTTATTAGGCCAATTAGTTTCATGCTAACGTTTAATGTATAATGTTGATTTCCATTCATACTTCTTATTCATTCACGTGACTACTTTCCTTTGAAAGACCGCCATTTTCAAAAAGAGACATTTCTTTGAGTAAAAATAAATCTTCTATTTTTTTATCTTTACTGTTAAAAATAAAGTCCGTGTTAAGTAGTAAGTTAAGAGGACGGTGTCCTGTTCCACTGTGATACAGTTCTTACTAGCACTGTTCCTCGCTAACATGCCACTAGGCAGCAGTGCTTGTACTGTCGTGTTCCGTTGTGGATAGCAAGACAGCCGAAGAAGTCACGGGCACAAGAGGCATTTCATCTCAGCCTAGCCTATCTCAATCTAGAGAGGTTTGTAACATATCTGCAATGATAGTGAAATAAACGGATCACTCACGTATGTCAGTCGAGTATAGCTTGACATGTTTCGGACTAATCCGTAGTCCTTCCTCTGGGAGCACACGCATCGGCAATGCTTCCGCGGTTAAGGGTGTCTGTAAGCACTAAGCAGTGGTGACCTAAGTGATCATTTGGTGACCCACTTGCTCACTTGCTCGTTTACCTTCGTTATCGTATAAAATAAGTATTGGGAACAGAAAACGCTTATTCACGGCACATGCAAATGTTAATATGTAGCGTAATGTCATTAACATCGGTACAAATGTTAGTAGCTAGTAATTAGTGACGTGAAATCGTTGAATGACCAACACCATGGACTTCGGGTTGGTCCAAAACGTCCGCACCAAAAGACAGAAAGAAATTTGCAAAAAAGGCCACTAATCGAGCGTCAGTCGGTCTTAGTTTGGTCGAACGACAGCGCTATGACGTATGGCATTTTTTTTTTGTTTTTCGTTTATTGACCGTTGTAAATGCTCTATGACTACCAAAAAACTTTTTCTTTTAATAATTCGCGACCTACTACTATATAATAATGTTGCTCTCACTAAATTAGTTATTCCTTTTGGAAAAACCTTGAAAATTCCAAATGCGGTAGGTATACCTTATTTTTCACCTACTGTGACACACTCTGTATACCCATTGGGTCAGGGGTTGTAACCCTCACGTGATATACGACGTAGGGAAGGAATTAGTCCACTGGTACCCGGAACTTCACAACAGTGATTAGAACAGTAATTTAAATAGGTAGTTAATTAATAAATGTCTGGAATGAACGGGTCGTAATAAAGCTTATGTGGTCGCAGTTTCAATTCCGAAGTTTCTAAATAACCTAACCAAACCAACTTAGAAAAGTCAAAAAAATCTCGACATTGTCATGTCAAAGATCAATATCTCAAAAACGGCTACACCGATTTTAATAAAACCATCAACCACCGCGAACCATCTCGATTATCTAAACTTTCCATTAAAAAAAAAACTGCATCCACCCGTTTGGAAGCTATGTTGTCACAGACAGATACACCCATACACAGATACACTGGCCAAACTTACAACATCCCCCTTTTTGAAGTCGGGGGTTAAATAGATAAGATTCATGAACACGTAACACTATTTTCCTGAGCTGTTAGGAATAAAAGATCTCTAATGCTGTCCAATTGCCCGCCCTTATCCTTCGTCTGAGACTCTTCATCTCTCCCCTCTAGGTTAGTAACTCATCTGTAATCCTACTAGTATTGTGGGTGTATATGGACAGCCGTGATCACTTGCCGTCAGGTGAACCACTTGCTTATTCCTTGACGTATAAGAATACTGCATGTCAAGTCAAAGTACATTGGACAGATTTATCTAACTACATCGAAAAAACCCGTACCCACTTCTCAAAGTAAATGTAATCAGAAAATGACGTCTCTGTAATTTTTTTTAGCTCTAAAATTTATTTCGAAAAGCACTCTAACCAATCAGCCTGCGGCTGCATTTCTACTCGTACTAGAATTCACTAAGCTGACTAAATGTGATTAAGCTAGTTTAACTTAGTTACTTCTAGCTCAAAGTTAGTGCTTCTAGTAATGAATTATATTTTTAATAAACCTATGCGCATAGGTGGCGCTAGTCACTGCAAAAAGTGATAAAAACGAGCTGAGATTTGAATACATAGGAAAAATTCGAGCCTTACCTAAATACCAATTCTGGTGTAAGGGTGGGCACGCGACCCGGAGTGTCGAGGTTCCGGGTTCGATTCCCGGGGTTGGTATTTTTTCTAAATACCAATTCTGGTGTAAGGGTGGGCACGCGACCCGGAGTGTCGAGGTTCCGGGTTCGATTCCCGGGGTTGGTATTTTTCTGTTTTTTTTCTGTGTATTCATGTTTCGGCGAGTTTATTAAAAATATAATTGGTACTCACGGGAAGACCGTAAAAATAAAAAATAAATTGGAAAAATAATAAAAAATACAAAAAGATTTTCCAATTGAGATCTTCTAGTAATGCTCTATTGTATTAACTGGTGGTTGCGCCGCAGGTTAAATATGTGTATTATGAACCTTTTCACTGTTGGCGGCTCCTGCCAAAATTTATTATATCTATTGTCAAAGAAGAAAAAAACATACGTCAAATAAATACGTTTTCATGAAAAATAACGTCTCATAAAAGTAAAATTCTAACCTATGATTAAACAACCGTATATTAACATATGATCAATCTACAGTCAACCTTTCACAAACCATACCTACTATATATCTAAAAATTTGTCTTATATGCATATATATATATGTATATATTAAGAATCATACACCACACACTCACACGCGCACGCTCACGCTCACACGCTTAAACAAACATGCACATGCATCAATTTTTTTTTTTTTTTAGAATGCATAGTAGCTACATGCCTAGTTAGTTTTGTTTAAACGATTGTTGTTGTATATCTTAGTTTTAGTCTCGGCCACCCTTGCCAAAGGGGCCGGGCTGGAAACCAGCGCTGGGAACCAAAACCAGTACTTGCTGAGATCGGCACCCATTGTCAAGGTGTACCAAGTTTATGCTTAATTCTTTGTATTTATACGTTTATATTATTATTGTTTATACTGTGTTGTTCATTATAATTGTCATTGTTTACACTATGGCAATAAAGAGTTTGAATTTGAATTTGAATTTGAAATTAACAAATAATAGTGGCGCAGCAGAGAAGGGGGCCCCCAACGACCTGAAGACGCCGTATGACGTAAGTGGTTATTCTTATATGTGTTGTGTTCGGTCACAGGAGTCGCCCCGATTTATAAAATAATCCAAACCAAAATTAAGACTCCCTGCGACGCTACTAACTGGTTCAATTTTATTGTTCAAGTCGTCATCATAAGCCTATTTAAGTCCACTATTGGGCACAGGCCTACTCTCAAAATGAAATGGCCTGAGCGGGCACAGTGCGTACTGCGTAATGCATGTAAATTAAAAATCTATTTCTAAACATTAATGGTCTCTGATTGACCGAAAATCGTCCAATCTTAAGATTTGCACAGGAGCGATGGCGCGCAGCGGACTTAAGTGGCAATGGGCGGGGCACGTTGCTCGCGAGACTGATGGCCGATGGGGTCAGAAGATTCTCGAATGGCGTCCACGAACCGGGAGACGAGCTGGCGGTAGGCCTCCAACAGGACGGATCTGAGCGGAGAGCCTTGGGGGAGGCCTATGTCCAGCAGTGGACGTCTTTTTGGCTGACATGATGATGATAGAGTTTATTTACATCTACCATGTCACATTATGCCAGTGCAAAATGTCTTCGACTGAACGCTGTTTTTGCGCAACTTTTTCTTGCCATTTAACTAGAAAGAGCTCCACATAATTATACCAACAAAGCGGGACAGTTGAAAAATAAAATAAAACCAGTGAAAACAGTTAGCGATGGCGTTAAGTCTTAAGACGGAGAGATCGCGCGAAACGTTTAGAAAAATGTTGCAATTGCTAGAATAGTTGGCGCGTATAAAAGATTCCGTATAAAGGATTTCGTAATGAATTCTGCTGAGAGTTGGGAGTTGAAATGAGAGAGATTCGTGCTTTAAAAATAAGATTTTTGTCAAAAAAAAACATTAGTAATGCATGCTTTTGTGGTGAATGAAATTGTATTTTCATGTCATCTACACAACAAAGTTAAATGTCTTGAATTTTAGTGTATCTGTGCAAAAACATATACCTTGCAAAATGTCTGTCTGTAGGTATCTATACGAATTAGTATTTTTCACCACACCAGCTCGCAAAGGGTCATTCGAAATCTTCGCGCAGACACTTTTCCGTTGATAAATTTCTTGAAATTCGAACGTGAAAATCGTCGTCAGTCAAGTGTTGCTATCGCGGCTTATTTTTTTTTTTGATTTGCCTCCATCCCCTTCCCTGGGCCAAGAGCTGGTTACGCCCTTGTTTCAAGGAACATCGATCCTAACGACGTATCAAGGTGTACCTACTTATTAACGTGGGAAACACCAGCTGTATTTGTTTAACGATTAATTTTGGTTAACAGTTCTGTTGTGATTAACGTTTCGTACCTGGATGTTAAGGGCAATGATTGAAAAAATAAAAAAAAAAAAACCACCGAGAGACCGCGACGCGAAGCGCTCCGTTTCAGCTCGGGCAAAAATGCTTTTGTTTATCTATCTGACTGTTCTCGACAGGTTGCATTTTTTTAACTGATTTTTGTGAAATTTTGTGAGCAAGTTCAACACAATAGACTAGAATTTAATTACAATATCTTAATGAAACTGCCGTGTGACACAATTAGAGCCAAATAAATGGAATGTGGCCTTGGCGCGCAGTGTGCGTTTCGCCGCCGCCGGGTCGTGAGCTCCCAGAGGAAGAATAATGAATTACCAAGAAAAATGTGGGACTGAACTCGACTTGACAGTGACAATTTAATATCTGTATAGTCTGTTTTTTTACCCCAAGGTCACCTAATGGCAAGTGATCACCACTGCCCATAGACTCCTGCAACCCCGGGGGGTTTGCAGATGCGTTGCCACTTGGCTGTCTTACTCTCCACACCGGCATTGCTGCTTAGCAGCAGGATTTGCGAGTAAGATGGTGTAGCCATCCCGACAGCCCCCATACTACGAAATTCGAAAATCGTTGTTCGTATCGTATCGTCCCGCTCACTCTCGTGTTAAATAATATTAGCTTGAGAGGGACGGCACGATATGAAGTGCGATTTTTGCACTTCGTAGTCGGGGGGGCAGAGTCCTACTACCCGCAAAAACAAAGCTCTCTCGCGTCGTCTCTGTTTAAACCGAGAGTGCTACCGCTTAGCACAAAAAGGAAAGTTTCAAACCCACTATTGGAGCTGAATCCCATTAGGACCTAGAAACTGTTTCAGCACTAGCTTTATAAACATGCTAATTCAATTTGAATGGGCGGATTAATAAATAAAGGACCTGTCGGTATCAGTTTTCTAGGATATGGGCCAAATTGTTTTGATCTTTCTCGGTTTGGGTTACCAACTGTTTATGTTTTCATTCGCAAACGGAACTGAGAGTTACGTATTGTTTTTTTACCCTCGATATCGACTCAAAACTGTATTTTTAGGGTTCCGTACCTCAAAAGGAAAAAACGGAACCCTTATAGGATCACTTTGTTGTCCGTCTGTCTGTCTGTCTGTCAAGACCCTTTTTCTCTGGAACGCGTAGAGGCAGCATGCTGAAATTAATATCCTGCGGTCCCTTGAAGCTGTGAAAAAATCAACCTTCTAAGTCAACGCAATCAAAAGATACAGTAATTAAAAAGGCCATTTCCATACAAATTGCCGATTTCCAAAAACCTAAAGGGTACTTCCAGATGTCCTAGAAACTTGAAATTTGGTATGAAGGTAGCTCTTATAGCACAACCACTCCGAAAAGTCTCAAAATCTTAAATTTTTATGTCTGTCTTTAGATTTCGCAGACCAGTATAAGTTGACCCCACACTGCGTACATTTTGCTTAGGAGCAGGGCTCTGCTAACACTGGACTTCCTAAAACACTGGTGAAGAGCGTTAAAATCTTTCTACGGAACCCTCGTGCGCGAGTCTGACTCGCACTTGGCCGGTTTTTAAGCATGACATTACAAGGACCTTGGTAATCCGGTTTTTTTTTTAGTTATGTGTGTGTGTGTCGCGAACACGATCGAGACGTTTTCTTGTGTAAAAAATAGAGCTACCAGACCTACCATCTAGCGAGTGTCTTAGAAGAGAGCTACCAGAGCCGTGTTTTATAAAGCTACAAGTTGTAATTTACAAGCGGAAGTCGCTTTCTAGCAAAAGGTGATAGAATGAGACTTCCGCTTGTAAATTGTAACTTGTAGCTTTTTAAAACACGGCCCTGAGGGTTAGGTAGCAAATTAACGCGAACGCGGTCGAGGCGTTTTCAAGTGTCAAAAATTACACTAGAGGCTGGTACTCCTTAGCGCGAACGCGATCGAGGCGTTTTCCCGTGTCAGATATTACACTAGAGGCTGGTAGCTCCTTAGCGCGAACGCGGTCGAGGCGTTTTCCCGTATCAGAAATTACACTAGAGGCTGGTAGTTCCTTAGCGCGAACGTGATCGGGGCGTTTTTCCGTGTCAGAAATTACACTAGAGGCTGGTAGCTCCTTAGCGCGAACGCGGTCGAGGCGTTTTCCCGTATCAGAAATTACACTAGAGGCTGGTAGTTCCTTAGCGCGAACGCGATCGGGGCGTTTTTCCGTGTCAGAAATTACACTACAGGCTGGTAGCTCCTTAGCGCGAACGCGAGCGAGGCGTTTTCTCGTGTCAGAAATTACACTAGAGGCTGGTAGTTCCTTAGCGCGAACGCGATCGGGGCGTTTTTCCGTGTCAGAAATTACACTAGAGGCTGGTAGCTCCTTAGCGCGAACGCGATCGAGACGTTTTCTCGTGTCAGAAATTACACTGCCGGTAGCGCCTTTACTCAAACGAGATCGAGACGTTTTCTCGTTGTGTCAGAAATTGCATTAGAGGCTGGTAGCGCCTTCGAGCGAACGCGATCAAGACGTTTTCTCGTTGTGTTAGAAATTGCACTAGAGGCTGGTAGCGCCTTAGAGCGAACGCGATCGAGACGTTTTCTCGTCTTGTTAGAAATTGCACTAGAGGCTGGTAGCGCCTTAGAGCGAACGCGATTGAGACGTTTTCTCGTCGTGTCAGAAATTGCACTAGAGGCTGGTAGCGCCTTCGAGCAAACGCGATCGAGACGTTTTCTCGTGTCAGAAATTTCACTAGTGGCTCGGATCGGTTTCTGAGGGGTACACATGGAAGCGTCCATTATGTAAAGATCAGTTACATTAGATTACATCACTTAGCAGTCTGTGTCAACCCTCATAATAAAGGCTTACTTAAATAAAACAAATGGGTTAATCTGGGTCGTGCGTTTGTACAAGCATGTCTCAATTAGAATAAAGGATATTATGTAACGAAAAGGTCCCATTGTAATCGGAAGAATTAAGCAAGGTAATTTTTTTGACCGAGAGAGCGAGAAGCGTGAGTGATGCGTCGCCGTTTCAGCTTCATCATCAACATCCTCATCATCATGTCAGTCGAAAGACATCCACTGCTGGACTTAGGCCTCCCCCAAGGCTCTCCACTCAGACCTGTCTTGTGCTTTCCGCATCCACCGCGCTCCCGCGATCTTTACCAGGTCGTCGCTCCATCTTGTTGGAGGCCTACCGACAGCTCGTCTCCCGGTCCATGGACGTCATTCGAGAACCTTCTGACCTCATCGGCCATCAGTTCTGCGAGCAATGTGCCCCGCCCACTACCACTTCAGTTTCGCATTCTTCGGGCTATGACGGTAACCTTAGTTCTACTGCGGATATCATTGTTTCTGATTACGTCTATCCGTTCAGCTTGGGCAAAAATTATTTCGTATGACCTATCCGGATGTTCGCATGTTCTCCTCTACAAGTTGCATTACTCAACTGACCCTCGTGAAATTTTGGGAGCAGGTTCGATAATTATATACAGGCTGTGTTTTAATGAACTGTCAAGAATTCAGTCAGGGGTTGAGTAAGTCTACATGCACACCCCTGTAAAGTTTATGTTTGGAAAAATAAATCTCCCATACATTCATTATACCGCTGCTGGTCGTCATATAATTAACGTAGGGTATGGGAGACGTTTTATTTTATTAAAAAAAAAAGACTTCACAAAGGTGCTTTTAACATGAAACTACCGTGAGACTCAATCATAGTGAAATAAAAACGGATCACTCACGTATATAAGTCGAGTTTAGCCCGACATACGAAGGAAGGACTACGAATTAGTCCGAAACATGTCGGGCTAAACTTTTAAACTTTAAAAAGTATGTACGTTTTTATTTCACAAAGGTGCTTACTTAAACTTACTCAAACTCTTACTGAAATCTCGATGGTTCGT
Source organism: Clepsis dumicolana (assembly GCA_963691665.1). Taxonomy (NCBI): domain Eukaryota; kingdom Metazoa; phylum Arthropoda; class Insecta; order Lepidoptera; family Tortricidae; genus Clepsis; species Clepsis dumicolana. The sequence continues at coordinate 986,176 of OY829515.1, read as the reverse complement.
TAAAACGCTCCTGTAGATATTGTTGTCGATTCGAATTTACGAAGATTAAAAAAAAAATTATGATCTTGCTAGGTCCATAGCTAACAAAGCCACTAGTATAAACTCCAGTTTCAATTTAAAAACGTACGTTCAAACGAAACGCTTGTCGTTTCAAGTAAATCAAGTAAAAGATGTTCATTACAGCAGCTAATGACTCTACTTCAAAGTACTTAAATGTGTTGTGTAAATGAGTTTAATTCTACGTGATGATAGACCTCCATTACGAGGTCCTTTATCTAAACGCTTTGTCGACAAAATTATGAATAACAAGGTTTAACACGAAATTAAAAAGATTAACTTGCGTTAAGGTGCGTCAATTTTAAATCCCCGTCGAAAAAGAGGCGTGTCATAAGTTTGACCTGTGTATATGTCTGTGGCATCATAGCTCCCAAACGGATAGATCGATTTCGATACGGTTTCGTTTAATCTACAGCTAGTTTAATCGAAATGGTTCTTAGCTAAATTTTATTAAAATCAGTTCACTAGTTTTTGAAAAAAAATACTTTGAAATGACAATGTCGGGGGTTTCTTAACTTTTCTAAGTATTAGTACTTAGTTGTATTACTTTAGTTATTAGTAGGTATTTGAGTACCTGTGCTCAGAGGTACCTTCCATCCGTGAAAGGTAATTACAAGTTATACTGATTTATGTGACTGAGCGTCAAATAGGTAGCAAAATCAAGTTTCACTACATTACTACGTGTGATTTCTTATTATTAGAAGGTGTTTTTAATAAAATTACCTGGGTACTAAAAGTATTAAGTTTTAATACTTTGAGCATAGTCAAAGACAGTAAATTTTTTGGGTAGAATCATGTTAAAACTATAACAGTTTTCATCTGTGGTTAGGTACGTATTGTAAAAGAATACTAGAAAAGAATACTTTGTGCCAAGTTTCTTGCGGCGCATTCTTCTTGGCAATCATGGTCTTTCCGAAAGCGCTGGTAGAGTCAAAAAAAATTAAGTGTAAAAGACCGTTCAACTGCCTATTTGCTGAATGAAATTTAGAATTTAGAATTGAATTTGAATTTTGCAGTCAATATCCCGTAGGTACTTAATATGTCTAATGTTAGAACTGCCCAAGATGAAGTCGGTTAAAAATCACAGATGAATTTGCTCTAGTTTCTGGTTGCATGTCGTGCCGGCGCAGTCTGCCTTGCACGCAGCTCTAATGGACGATACCCATTAAAAGGATTCCAGACCAGGCATCAAAACACCCCGTATACACGTGTGGGAGGATATCCTTGACACTTCTGCCCTAAAAGAAACAGAGTTTTTAGGTATTTAAACATCGATGTATGAAACATTAAATACAGGCCACGTACCACGCGACGACCGGATGGCCTACTGGTTAGCGACCCTGACTATGAAGCTTGAGGTCCCGGGTTCGAATCCCGGTCGGGGCAGATATTTGTAAGTAAGTAAGTAAGTAAGTAAACACTTTATTATACAAAAAATAGGATAAAACACAAGTTACAACAATAACATTTGAGTACCCATAGGCTTTGCCTAGTTTGGGACTAGGTCAATTGGTGTCAATTTGTCCCATGATATTTATTTATTATTTATTTATTTATTTACCTGTTCAGCGCTGACAAAGTGCGGCCCTCACTCATTAGCTGTCATTAGTCATTAGACTGACATAATGTCAAACAGCAAGGGATACGAAGTCACCGAATCAACTGTAATTGCTTGTCCGCGCGCAGTGAAGCGGTGGCGTATCTGTCTATATCAATGTATTTAATGGAGTAATTTTAAATAGAAAACATTCATTCGCTCATTCGCTGTTGCTCCCGAGTCCCGACTTAGTCTGCTTAGAATTCGGCTATCTTTATCCCGAGGGAACTTTGCGATTTCCCGGGATATTAACTCCATAGTGAAATAAAAAACAAAAATAATAAAATAAAATAACAAAATAATAATAAAGAAGAAGGACTACGAATTAGTCCGAAACATGTCGGGCTAAACTCGACTTATATACGTGAGTGATCCGTTTTTATTTCACTATGATTGAGTCTCACGGTAGTTTCATGTTAAAAATATTAACTCCATTCCAAATTCGATTGAAATCACTGCAGCCGTTTTCATGTGATTGAGTCACATACATCCAAATGTCTAGGCTCGTTGATTCGCCACCGCTTCACCGAGAAAAAGGGTCTTGATAGATAGACAGACGGACAGACAGACGGACAACAAAGTGATCCTATAAGGGTTCCGTTTTTCCTTTTGAGGCGCGGAACCCTAAAAACCGAGTTCAAATCGGTTCATCTGTTTAAAGCTACGATGCCACGAAGATGTTTATTTACTAACTCTATACTCGTACAAATACACAAAATTATACAAAAATTGCTTTTAACTCGTTCAAAGACGTCTTGATATAAAGTTTAATCTTTCTAAATAAAGTCTCCTTGTCGGTACCGGTCTAGACGTAATACGTTAGTTTTTCTGGCTCTGTCTGTAACATCTGTCCTGCTCCAATGCAGCTGTTTTAATATGTCTGTCTCGCGGCGTGTGTAATGGTGATGATTGCCGGAGATATATTTATTCGAACATTAGGATGACAGGGTTTTAAAGTTGCAAGGGTTTGTTGAAGTTCAGATGCAGTTTTTAAAAATGACGCCGTTGCAAAACAAGTCTTACACAGACACACAACTTTTTTTGTAGACGATAAGGAAGGCAAACGAGTAAGTGGGCCACCTGACGGTAAGTGTTCACCACTGCCCATAGACGCCCGCAACCCCGGGGGATTTGTAGATGCGTTGCCAACCTAGAGGGCTAAGATGAAATGCACAAGTCCTGTGATTACCTCGGCTGTCTTACTCTCTACGTCGGAACACAATAGTGCAAGCACTGCTGCCTAGTGGCAAACGCACCCTACGAAAATTAACAACTACGCAAATAATGCTATACCCATAGAACAGTCAGCGGCAGAAGTGGTTTCGTAACCGAAGCGTTAACAATTATCTAATCACGCTCATTTCAGAGTTGCAAAAGCGCTTAGTCGATGCAACTTGTGACCAAAGGGCTGGCAGTTTTCTCTCTCAAAGAATCAGCATCGCTATTCAGCGAGGCAACGCTGCCAGCCTTTTGGGCACTATGCCACGGGGGCCTTATTTAGATTTAATTTAGTTTTCATTAGCTTTAGCTAGGATTTAAATCACGGCTCTATTAATTTTTCACAAATTTCAAATTTGATGCGTAAATATACAGAAAAACCAGAAAAAATTGTTCTCGAATTGGGGTTCGAACCCAAACCTTTACCATACCGTGGTAACGCGCTAATCCAATTACGCTATCCGAGCAATTGGAAGTTAGCACGAAAAACTCCTATATATTAACGCATCAGATCTTGTTACTTAGCGATACTGTGGCAATAATCTCTGTACGAGACCAATACACCTTAGTATGAAACATCTACGTTCACCTACTAAGCGAGAGATGGCGCTAATCGTTGATTTTAAACACATTACTCTATTGTTATGGACATAAGAATAGAGACGTGCTTCGCTTCGCTTCCTTAGCAACTTTTTCTGCTGACTGTACTTTACCTATTAGTAATAGGTCAATTGGTCACACTGAAATAAACGGATCGCTCACGTATGTCAGTCGAGTACAGCCCGACATGTTTCGGACTTATCCATCATCCTGTTAAAGGTCATGTTTCATGCTAAAGGTCAATTGGTGTCAATTGTATCTCATTAACATTACATTTATTTATTCTACGGGTATTGAATAAACCAGGGTGTAATTTCAAGTCGTTTACAATCTTCCGGGTCCCCCGCTGTTTTCTAAATTAGCGAAAGCGGAGGTTGATAATGAACGTAATTAATTCTACTAATTTTCATACTCCACGCGGCTAACGAAGATAATTTATAGCAATAACAAAATTGTTTCTGTAATAATCTGTACCTATACTTACAGCCTCAATGACTAAATAAAGTTTCAGGGCATTTACAATAGTATTTGGGGTTTAGAAATACTTCAGCTGTGAATGGATGTTGTTGATATGAATTCACCCGAACCCATATACCTTATACATAATTGTGTATAGACAGGTCCTTCAGTACTCCGTTTTTGTTGCCATTTTTGTGGCACTAATTAGTGCCAGTGAATGTTGCTGAATTGAATACTTTCACATTTTTGACCCCCGACGAAAAAGAGGGGTGTTTTAAGTTTGACCTGTGTATCTGTGTGTCTGTGTATCTGTCTGTGGCATCATGGCTCCGAGTGGATGAACCGAAGCCTCATTATTAAAAAAGCCTTTAATAATGCGTGTTTTACAAAATGAACGAAACGTTACTAGTCGATTTATTCGGTTTACGAATAAAACTTAAGTTATCCGTCACTTAAGTACACCAAAGTTTAAAACATGGAATTTAATTTAAGTTACAGACAGAAAAAGAGTTTTAGTAGTTTGTTCACTCTCTCTAGAGAACGATCGCTTTTGTTTCCAGCTCAATAATAAGCCCTTGATCAAACCAATACGACTTTTAAGCGTTCGAATTAGGCAATTTCGTATTGTCATAGCATGCCGATATCAACCAATCAATGAAATCGACCCACAGATTTTTCTAATGGGAGAGCTATACTGAAGCTATTTGCTGTTGTACGAATTTGCCGGCTCGTCCGAGGAAGTATCACCCTCTTGAGTTCAACAGCTGAGCATCCCTGTTGCGTTTCGTTCGGTCAGTGAAAGTGCCGGAGGCCCGACCCCCGACCCCTTTCCTGTATCCGTTTCCCTCCTTAAAGGCCGGCAACGGACTAGTGAGTTTCTTGGGGTTGCTGGTTCTCATGGGTGGCGGTGATCACTTACCATCAGGTGACCCCTTTGCTCGTTTGCCTCCCTCTTTCAATAAAAAAAACATCCGCCCTCTTCTGGATAAATGCCTTGTCAATCTCATCCACAGTTTTCCAGTCGATGTAAGATTATTTAAGAATAATTAATCCACTTGATATTTGATTATGCTTATTTTTTTTAATCTGACTAGGGGTGTGAATTTATATCTGCATAACTGTAAATTAGGATATTTGTTTTGTTATTTTTTATTAACATTTTTTTATAGCCAGTGTGTAACCGCCATATGATAAATAAATAAATAAGAAAAAAAAATACGGGTATGGGGTAAAGTTTTTTTATGACACTACAGTGAGATTCAATCATAGCGTAATAAACAGATGACTCACATATATACTTAAGTCAAGTTTAGCACGACATGTTACGGACTAATTCGTAGTGCTTCCTCTGCTGGCAACACGACTCAGCGGCAGCACAGTTCCAGTTGAAAGTTTAGTCACGCGAGCAGATGAAGATTTACTATGAAGGGCAAATATACGATTTCATTCAACAAAGACTGCCAATGTAATCGCAACAAAATTTCTACATTCTCTTGAAGATAATTTCGCGGCGGAATTTTTCAACTGAACGATTTTAAATGCTGTGCAGTCGTTTCTGCTTGAACAAGGCTCAGCTCGTAAAATGAGCAACGGAATGATAGCTCTTCGACAAGCATGTTTTAAAAATACTTCCTTTTCTAGAAAAACCCTTTCAATGTTGTTAATAAAATAATAGTGACGTGGAGATTAGTCGCCGACTGGAACAATTTAAAACGTGTGTTAACATAGACCACTATGTCAGTATTAGGATGTTACGATTACCGACATACTGTATACTCTTTAGGATTAACCACTTGATAAAAAAACACTTAATCTGTAATAGTTTTATTTTTAGTAGCATGTGTACTTAGTACAATACATGCTACTAAGAACAGTTTTATATGATTCGCGGTTAAGTGCATTAGACATAACGAAAACGGGATAATGACCGCGATTACCTTATAGGTTTGATAAGCTCCCGATACCTCGATGCAGTTGCATGCAACCAGTTTGCCCGTGATCATGATGCATGCAACTGCATCGAAATATCTGGAGTTCATCAAACCTATAAGGTAATCGCGGTCAATATCCCGTTTTCATTATATCTAATGCTACTAAGAAGTTGGTTAAAAATTTGAATGCACAGATTCGAGCCTCTAAGTAGTGTAATTTTTGGCAAAAGAAAACATCTCGATTGCGTTCGCTTTATCCTCTCAATTACTACGAGAGAATCGGCAACATACTGTTGTCGTAGTTTTTCACACGTTAACGCGAACGAGATTGGGACGTATTTTCAGTCGTCGATTACACTAGGCGCTTAAAGAAAATGTTTAGGATCATTTTGTAAGAATGTTTCATTATTCACTGCCAGCACTGCCTTAAGAAATCAGTGCGTAATTTTATTTAGAAAAGGTTCTATAATAATAATTGTAATAATTCATTTTATTTCTAGTGATACCTAGAATGCTGTCTTACACTAACTTGTGGTCGCATGTGAGCAAATTAATTAAGTAATTAATATTTTTTCATTTATTTTATTCAGGAAATCAACAAGCCGTTATAACAATTTTACGCCTTGGTATAATGTTACATGACGAATAATAGGTTACCACTGTAGATAGATAACATAGTGACATAGATAGACAGTATAATTGTATTAGTTCATGGGTATGTAAGTAAGTAAGCACTTTATTGTACAAACAAGGATAAAAAACACAAGTAAGATTTACGATATGAATGGCTGATTCAATGAAACAAACGTTAACTTAATTACACATATTTTGCATTTTTTTAATAAGGCTACCATATCCATGGCTGCGGTCATCGTTTACTTTTAGTATACATCTTATTTTTGTTCAGCAAATGTTATTCACATTTATTTTTTCACTTTTGCAATGTTAATGCTAGACTGCACGTACGTACTATTATTTTTAGTTCACTCAGATTAAAAAAGGCACAAAATTTATGACAGATCGTCTGACAAGAACAAATCGCGATCGTGACGAGAGGAATTTGTTACGAAAAATCCCTTGCATATTTCATTTTAATAGGTGATTTTTTTTATTGTGTGTAAGCAATTTTATCTACACACATAATATCATAAGTCCTCTATAATGCGTTCAGAAACCGTAGAAAATGACCAGCCTTTCAGCACGTCGTCGACTGCTAGAATGCGATGTCGTTAAGAGTTTCAAATTTAAAACATTTTCAGAAACCAACATAATTTACAATAAAAAAAAACAGACTACGAAACGTCAGCTCTGTATGTTTGTCCATGATTAAAAAAACAAAAGAATTCGCGACAGGTATGGGTATGATATATGCCTTCGGCTTCCGAACCCATCTTAGAGTACTTATAATATGTGTGTAGATAAAGTAATGTATGCAACGCCACGTAATTATGCCTTAAAACACTCGTGTGATCCTAGTATGAAACTCAGCCTTGCCTCGTTTCATAAAAACACACTCGTGTTTTAAGGACTCTCATTATGTAGCAGTTGCATAAATTATTATAAGTTGCAAGTTGTTGGTGTTTGCCCGTGATCATGATGCATGCAACTGCATCGAAATATCGGGAACTCATCAAACCCATAAGGTAATCGCGGTCAATATCCCGTTTTCATTATGTCTAATTACAAGTTGGCGAAATCGTCGACTGTGATAGTTTTCCTTTTTAACTGCTAATGCAAAAAGAGGATTGAGGTAATATAAGTTTGAGTTTGACATAATGAGAACGGGATATTGACCGTGATTACCTTATAAATATCCCGTTCTTATTATGTCTTATGTTATTAACCGTGAATTATTTAAAACTGTTACAAGTTTGACAGTTTTAAATGATTCGCGGTTAATTGCATTAGACATAACGAAAACGGGATATTGATAGCGATTACCTTATTGGTTTGATGAGCTCCCGATATTTCGATGCAGTTGCATGCATCATGATCACGGGCAAACCTATCAAGCCCAGAGCTCTGCAGCAAAGAGAGCTTGAGTTTGAGAGGGGAGCTCATCAAACCTATAAGGTAATCGCGGTCAATATCCCGTTTTCGTTATGTCTAATGTTATAAGTTTGGTTACAAGTTTGACCTGTGTATATGTATACCTATGTTTGTATGGGTGTATCTGTGGTGTAGGTGTATCTGTCTGTGACATCGTCGCTTGTGGTTTTTTTAAGTAAGTGGAAACTCTTGTGGCTTATGTATTAACTTTAAGAGCTGACTATTTGTGTTATCTATGCTGTTTGTTTCCCATTGCAATAAATAAATAAAAATAAAAATATCTGTATGTGTAAAAATGCATTTTTATCTCTGAAAAAAGTCATGTTCGTGGTAAGTCGTACATCACTAGTCATAAAGATCTACAGTTTATAGCAGAACAGTATTGGTTTACAACACAACAGACAAAAGTCATGTTTTACAGTTACGACGTTTCGATCCGTCGCTTACTCGTAAAATTGTTATTGATATGATAGGAAAGCATTATGATAGGTTGAAATTGTTGACAATGTTTGTTTATAAAAGCTCCTAAGATTATAATAGTCAGTTAATTAAAATAAATCATTTGGTGAAGAGATTTATCATTGCTCTGGTTTATAGGGAGTAGAAGTGCAAAAAGCTAAAAGGTACTTTTTCCTAGCTCTTATTAATTCCACTAAAGTAAAAAATATCACGGGTTGATTTTGGCCTTCTCTATTGACACACATACCGGTCAATTGTCCTGATTTATTGTTTCATAGAATATTTGTTTGTCATAATCATAATTGAAATTGTATTGAAAAAAAAGACGCTTTTTAGGAAAGTTACAAGACAACCCTGACCTAACATAAATACGTAGTCAGTCGTACTCCGTACAAAATATTTTCGGTTCCAGCTGCAGAAAAAAAAATTTAGAAACATATTTACTCGTAAAAGGGTAACAGTTTCACAAGTTCACAGTGCCTTCGTCACAATGAAAGAATCTGTTCCTTTTTTTAAGTCGGTTAAATATGTCAATAACTTCTCAATTTGCTACTTCATTTTTATTGGTCTAGCTTCGCTCATAAGATACAAAGTGTCTTTGGAATGTCGCGACAGAGGAAAAAATCAATGCAACCGACTTCTAAAGGGATGTGCATACGTAACTATTTTTGTATAATTTGAAGTGACATAATTGTTTTTTCGCTAATGGACGGAGGAGACGGTGGATGCAGAAAACGCGCGACCGTTACTTTATGCAAGTCTTTGGGGAGACTTATCTATTATTATCTGCTTTTCATTAAGTAATTAACTGTCTAATCTAAGTAGTAATTTTTCACTGATACTCAAAAGAAAAAATAGGAGCCACTATTATTTTGATCGCTTGATTGATTATGACATAAATCTATTATAGCTATTATGCCAAAATGACACCAATGTAAACTTCCCTTAACATGCAAGTCAAAGATCCGTGAGATGTCTATAATTTTAATAAAATAGTCGAAGACAAGGGACTTTGGATCTTCTCTTCTCGTAATAGGGATGAAGGGACGACGCCACAGCTGTCAGTAACTGGATTAGAGCTTGATTTGCTACCTATTTGACGTTCAGTCACATACTGTGTAGCGTTGACAAGAAAAAGTTAAAGTAAGTAGGTATATAATAATATATAATATTTTTAACGTGTATGTCTCCTTTGTTGATTGATTTGGCCGACCGAATAGCCTAGTGGTTAGAGAATCTGACTACGAAGCTAGAGGTCTTGGGTTTGATCCCTGGTCGGGGCAAAAGTCTTGGGTGTTTAATGTGTATTATCCGTTGTCTAGCACTTAATACCCATAGTTACAGGCTTTGCCTAGTTTGGGAGTAGGTCAAGTTGTCCCCGATATTTGTTTATTTTTATTTATTATCATTTTATTCATAAAGTAGATTTCACGGAGGGACTTATTTTAAGAGAAGGTACGCTCTACATCAAATTGTTATAAGAAACTACAGAAGGTATAATCGTATATACGTTTTAAATGTAATTTTAATCATATTGGAATCAGAATAAGAAAAGTCTCGGAATTATTAGAAAACTATTTCGATGGTTGAAAAGTTAGAATTAGTTTCTTGGCATTTTTATTCTATCCCAAACGAATCAATCAAAAGTTGAAATAAAAAAAAATGGTGCAAAAAACTTCAAGGTTTGAACGGGTTGATGAAACTTAGCCGAAAACCATCTCCATTTAACTAGCTTTCGATTAACAAAACACGTCGTTAAACTTTCTGAGCTACGGTGCTGCGGAAATAAACAGATTCACACACTTTTTGCATCGGGGGTTAAAATAAAATATTTTGCGGACGGTGCAGGGCTGGATTAATTCTGGTCTCGTCGTAATGTACTGAGCTTGTAACTGATTACTTAAGACAAGTTTGTGAGCTTTTGCGCTGATTTCGAACTTTTACTGGACCATTGGTCGAGACCCATTCAGCTCGGGCAGCGAAGAAAAAACACATCACTGAGCGGTCTTTGTTATGTTCTTACGTTTCATACAAATGTTTCATATTTTGGAAGATATTTTAAGCTAACTACTTATATTACAAGCAATTTACAATGACATTAAGTCTAAGCTAAAACTTAAAACTAAATTAAATCTAAATAAGGCCCCCGTGGCATAGTGCCCAAAAGGCTGGCAGCGTTGCCTCGCTGAATAGCAATGCTGATTATTTGAGAGAGAAAACTGCCACCCCTTTGGTCATAAGTTGCATCGACTAAGCGCTTTTGCAACTCTGAAATAAGCGTGTAAGCGCTGAGACCCTATGGACCCAAGGTTTCAAGTTTAGGTCGAGGTATTTAAATAATACGTTTATTTTAACGTGACTAAGTAATCCAGAGTTTATCGTAATAATACATTTTAAATGTCAAAAACTTAATTCCAATTAAATTTAATTTGAACCCTAGAAATAGCATCTGAACAGTTAAACTAATTACCAACTATTAACTAGGCTTCTGTCTCCTGGTGATTCAAGCTGACACGCTGCCCCGTTGACCTGTCAAGAAGTAGTGCCAATGACAGCTTCACAAATACAATTTAACGTCAATCAAGAATTGAGATTAAGACATTGAGAGCGGAGTAATTGTTGGAAGATTTTGAGGGAGAAATTTTGAAACTTATCTGGTCACCTTATTATTTTCTGTAACGCCTGTGTGAGCAGTGGGGTGACGATGATATGTGTTTCAGCATAAACGTACTCGTAGCTGTCTTACTTCTGTAAGCATTCTGTCTGTCTTACTTGTTTTTAGTGTAGGAAGAGTCTGACATGATGCCAAATAAAATATTTTGATTTATTTTATTTGATTTGAGTCACATCATAAGGGTACTTTTACCGTTTTGGTACAGAACGTTAATGACAGTTTGAAATGATTCGCGGTTAACTGCATTAGATATAATGAAAACGGGATATTGACTGCGATTACCTTATAATAATATGTAGGTTTGATGAGCTCCCAATGGAGCTAACGATATTTCGACGCAGTTACATGCATCATGATCACGGGCAAACTAATAATCGGGAGCTCATCAAACCAACAAGGTAATCGCGGTCAATATCCCGTTTTCATTATGTCTAGAACTGTAGCAATGATAAAAAACCGGACAAGTGCGAGTCGGACTCGCGCACGAGGGTTCCGTACAAAGATTTCCCTGCTTTTCCCCAGTGTTACCTTTAATCCATCCTGTAATACCTGTTTTTCTGTAATCTCCTTGTACTGTTTTGTGGTTTTCAATAAAGAATATTTGTATTGTTGTATTGTGTTTTAAGTTGTCCAGTCCAATAAAAATTTAAGATTTTGAGAATTTTCTGAGTGATATATATAGATATAAGAGCTACCTTCATACCAAATTTGAAGTGTCTAGGATAACTAGGGCAACAGGGTACGGCAATTTGTATAGAAACAACCTTTTTAATGACTAATCTTTTGATTGCGTTGACTTGATATTAATTTCAGCATGCTACCTCTACGCGTTCCAGGGAAATAGGGTCTTGACAGACAGACGGACAACAAAGTGATCCTATAAGGGTTCCGTTTTTCCTTTTGAGGTATGGAACCCTAAAAAAGTGTTGAGCGAAATGCTTGTAAAATATACAATTACGTTACCCGAAGCGAGATATTCAGACTAAGGTCAATAACCCAAGCCCACAGTCTTCAATGTTGGCACGCCTGCTTCGTACAAAAACAAACTCCAAAGGAAGCGAAAATAGAAACGCGGGTACATTCACTGTTTTGTAATTATAATGTGTATACGGGACTTAAACTCGCTTCTCATTATGTCATTGGTTGTTCCAAAAAAGGGTGTTCGGTAACACGTGTCGTGTTACCCACACGTTTATTCGTATATAATAAAGTTGAATAAACTGAGCGTTTAGTGTAAGCAACTGCCAAAAGAAAACGTCTCGATCGCGTTCGCGTTTACTAAGGCGTGCGGCTGTGAATTACTATGGGCACATTAGCAGCGCCACTAGTGGCACGTATCGACAACAAACTCATCATCATCATGTCAGCTGAAGGACGTCCACTGCTGGTCATAGGCCTCCCCCAAAGCTCTCCACTCAGACCGGTCTTGTGCTTTCCGCATCCCCCGCGGTCCCGCGATCTTTACCAGGTCGTCGCTCCATCTTGTTGGAGGCCTACCGACAGCTCGTCTCCCGGTCCGTGGATGCCAAGAAACTATTCTCATACTATTTGACGCCCGTAACGCAAACGCGTTCGAGACGTATTTTTGGTCGGCGATTACACTATATACGCTCTGAGCCTACTTACTATTAGGTAATTTTACCGTAATCTAAATAAATCACTGTAAACTATCCGTATTTTACTCGCCTTTTTAACCAACTTCAAAAAAAGAGGAGGTTCTCAATTCGTCGGATTATTTTTTTTTTGGTAAAATTACTCAAAGCAACGCTAACCCAACTTTTAACATGAAACAACCTTGAGACTCAATCATAGTGAAATAAACGGATCACTCAAGTATGTCATTCGAGTATAGCCCGACATGTTTTCAGTTTACTTCTCGCCACCGGCTTATACTGTGCTCCCAGAGGAAGGACTACGGATAAGTCCGAAACATGTCCGGCTATACTCGACTGACATACGTGAGTGATCCGTTTATTTCACTATGGTAATCCAACTGTCCAGCTCCGATTTGATTTATTTTTATATACGTTAGAGTGTAGTCTAAAATAACGGACACGTATTATTTTAGCTCCTCAAACTCAACTCCGGAGAAATTGTCCTGCAATGTACTTAACTAGTGGCCCCTGTTTCACCAACTTCACAATTGTCAGTTTTCAATGACAATTCGTTATCAATTGCTGACTTGAAGAGCTCTTTTCGCGCTTAAAGAAATAGACTTCGAATTGTCAATGTAATCTGACAATTTTGTAAAGTTGGTGATATGTACGTTGCCTGGCTTGATTACAATGTTGGAGAACATGAAAAAATTATGGAATAACAAAACATCAGTAATATTTTTTATAAACTCACTGAAACATGAATACACAGAAAAAAACCAGAAAAATGCCAACCCCGGGAATCGAACCCGGATCCTCGACACTCCGGGTCGTGTGCTTTTCCCCTACACCACGATTGGACATAGAGGAAAGGCCGAATTTTTTCCATGTATTCAAATCTTAGCTTGTTTTTATCACTTTTTGCAGTGACTAGCGCCATCTATGCGATTACTTCGTAAACCGAAAACAACGCACCCTTTCGAAACTTATCAGTTTACCCAGGCTCAACAACGAGATGGCGCACTAAAGCAATCAATTCATGATCTCAGTAGGAGTATCTTTTTGTATTTTTTCTCCCAATTTTTTATTTTTACGGATTTCAGTTATACGTAATCACTCTAGTACAAATCCTCTAATTCACATGATATTATAATAAACACAGGCGCGTATAAAACACAATAGCATTGATCACAAAATAAAAGTGAAAATAATAAAGACTTACTGATTTGTTTCTGGAATAGCACAGAGATGATGGTAACCGTTGGCTGTCAAGTTCAAAAGTGATTCCTTGGTAACAATAAATCGTGAAACGAAACGTCAAACGGTTACTAAACTTGTCTCTATTTGAATGGGTGTAATTTTAGATAAAATTTCTGACCGAAATTAAAAAGATATTATTTTAACTATAAAAAATGATAAATTCACGACCTTTCGTAAAAATTTCGATTAAACTAGCTTTTGTGAGCTATGATGCCACAGACATATACACGGATACACAGACACACAGGTTAAACTTATAACACCCCTCTTTTTGCTTTGGGGACTAAAAACAGCCCTTTGAAACCGAAGACTTTCAGTTAAAAAGTTGAGAAAGTGACAAGTTTTGTTTTCGGCAAACAAGTGTTACTTTTCGTTTCGTACTTCAAAGAATATAAATGGTGAAGTCGAAATTTTGTTTACCTATTTATAAATTTCGAGGGACTAATAAACTGTAATAATAAAGCTTGTCTTTGTGTCCGTCTGTTTGTGACATCTTAGCTCGGAGTCGAATATACCGATATCTTTTACTTTATTAACGTTATTATTAATTTTCCAAATGTTTTTGCGAAGAAAAATGTACAGGATTCGAAAGTATTTTCTTGTGTCAACAAAACAAAAGAAGAACGAATGGCAAGGCGCCGATTCCCACAATCATTGCCATCAAATGGTAAATACGAATGTACATTATAAAGCAATAACTTAGCTAAAAGCATTATTCTCAGTAGCTGCAGTACCCTGTAACTACTTCATTTTTATTGCCGACATTCTTACCCGAATCGAACATCTCTTTCTTACTAATTAGCGAGTGAGAAAATGTTTCAGGTTTCTTAATCTTAAAGGGCCTCTTGTTAAGTTCCTGTCAAATAACTGATGGTCCCTTGGGGGTCCATGGACCACAGTTTAAGGAACGCCCTGTCCTAGGCAAACGATGGCTTTTCAAAATTAAAAAAAATCGAAATTCAGAATTTTATTCAGCGAATAGGCAGTTGAATGCTCTCTTACACGTAATTTTTCGAGCCTAACAGCGCTTTCGGAAAGACCATGATTGCCAAGAAGAATGTGCCGCAAGAAACTTGGAATAAAGTATTTTTTTCTAAAAACAAGTTGCAATAGCTCTTACAATACATAACCACAAATGAATTATACAAATAAAACTCACTATAATATTACAGTATTTTGGAAACAAGTGTCAAAATAATTGATGGAACAGCAAAACCGGAATACTACGTTAACTGTGTTTGATCAGATGTTTAATATAAAGGTGTAACAAAATTAGCTATCCATTTATTCACCACAAGTGGGCCGACAGATTCGGCTCGTCCCCCTCTGGCGCAAAAACTCCAGAACTGGGACGGCCTAATTGAAACTTTTCTTCCTCTACCTGGTCATCCATTAGGTTTTTAGAGGATAAAGTTGCTTGTGATTATATCAGACATAAGGAACATTATAATCAGTTTTTTTTAAGTTCCAGTGATGGGCATAGGGGTTTCAGAATGAGAGGGCTTTGGCTATAGTTCCCACTCGGGCCCAGTGCGGATTGGGAACTTCACATACAAGGTGATAAATTACGAAAGTCTAGAGTGGCAAGCCAGGACTGGAACCCACTACCCTCTGCTTGGGAGGCCGCAGGTCAAACCATTAGGCTATCACGGCTTGAATTATTGAACGGAGAGCTTTGATCGAAGTTATTTTTAGGGTTTCGCACCTCAAGAGGAAAAATAGAACCCTGAACTGCACGGAACAAGACCATTTTTTCATGATCTCAATTGGAAAATCTTTTTGTATTTTTTTATTTATTTTTCCATTTTTTTATTTTTACGGTCTTCGGACGGAGTGTCGAGGTTCCGGGTTCGATTCCCGGGGTTGGTATTTTTTCTGGTTTTTCTGTGTATTCATGTTTCGGTGAGTTTATTAAAAATATAAGACCATTTTTCTCTGGAATGCGTAGAGGTAGCAGTCTCAAATTAACATCGAATACTATCCGCAGTCCCTTGAAGCTGTGAAGTCAACGCAATCAAAAGATACAATTATTAAAAAGTGTGTTTCCATACAAATTGCCGTACTGTAACAACCTAAAAGGGTATTTTCGCTTGTTCTAGAAACTTGAAATTTGTTATGAAGATAGTTATAGCATCCACTCAGATAAATCAAAAAAATTGAAATGTTTTTGTCTGTCTGTGTATGTCACAGACCAATTTATAATATGACCCCACACTGCGTACATTTTGCTTGGATAGCTAAAAACTCTGGGGAATAGCGGGAATGATCTTTGTACGGGTCCGACTCGCACTTGGCCGGTTTTTTTTAATGACTACCGAAAAAAGTAGTTCCACTCAATTCAAAATAGTCCTTAACCGTAACATTTCGTAATAAAATAATGATTGCTTTAAGCAACACCGGGCCCTAATGACACTAACCCAGTACAAACATTGAGGCATATCGCCACTATTACGACATTATGACCTGCCCCACTAGTCCCGTACTGGGGCATTTACCCCCGGTTTAGCTAGGGCGGACCTTCGTTAGTTGGCCTAGTTCGGCCAACGTTTGGCCAAGGTACTCGAAGTCTGTAAACCACTTTAACCAAAGAGCAAAATGAAAAGGAAGCGTATTCATGCTTGAAGAATCCATTCGTCATCAATTTAAGACCACGGCAATGCAATCTACACAGCTTAACCGCTATAAAAAGCTTGGATGCCTGGCGCGCGCCGTCTATTTTAAAGATCTTTCGGCGCGCCTTGTAGAGAGCCCTTCACAAACACAAACAACAGCTGCAAAAAAATTGATATCGGTAAGTTTTAAATGACAACACAAAGTACACAGTTAACAAAAACCCAGTTTGACGAAGCCTATTGCTGATTTATCTCTGTGTCCTTCTCATTGTTTGTAATTTGTGTGTGTATTAATATGATGTTAACAATAAGTACAGCCTTAAACTTAATCCGGTACAAAGAGTATGTTCTTTCTGTGTCAAACTTAAGTGGCAGTGGGCGAGCAGAACTGATGGCCGATGGGGCCAGAAGGTTCTCGAATGGCGTCCACGGACCGGGAGACAAGCTGTCGGTAGGCCTCCAACAAGATGGAGCGACGACCTAGTAAAGATCGCGGGATCGCGGTGGACGCGGAAAGCACAAGACCGGTCTGAGTGGAGAGCCTCGGCGGAGGCCAAAGTCCAGCAATGGACGTCTTTTGGCTGACATGATACGTTACGCAGCATTCGAATACTCGAGCTCGGGGCTCTGTAAACATTGGCCGTGCCCGCCAAATGTTGGCCATGTCATAAATTGGGGGCTAAGTGGATCGTGTGAGAAGTGACAAGTTTGAGCGAGGTAAAATGTGTCACGCGTAAGTAGGCTGTACTTACTTTCGTGGACATATGGGCGTAAGCCGGTGTCAAGCGGAAATTGTTTTTTTTTCTTTACATTTCTGGGACGGCAAAAAGTAGAGCTAATCTTTATATATCAAAAAGTGTGTGTTTTTAACCCCCGACGCAAAATGTAGGGGTGTTATAAGTTTGCCCTATGTATCTATCTGTCTGTGGCATCGTAGCTCCTAAACGAATGAACCGATTTGGGAGCAACTTTTTTTAGTTTAGTTTAATCGATATTGTTCTTAGGAAAAGTTTAGCCATTTTCCACGACGTTTCGTGAAGTTTTAAATGAAAATATCAGAGACTTTACACTTCTCTAAGTTGGTTATGAATTAATACCGAAGTGCCTACATAATAGCTGGGTGTAGGTACTCAAACCAGTTAGATGTTTTAACTCTCTTAACTCTCTGTGGTACCCTGTCATAGGAAAATAATTATGACATTAACCATGACAAGTTTCTATCGGGGTCAATGATCTGGTGGTCTTATTGTTCGACTGAGCTTACATCATAACTTCTTGAACTCTACAAATATGGCTTTTGGTTCACAAAGGACGTCTTTTACCTACTCAATTGAAAACTTTTTCGGCCTCATACCAATAAACCAATTTTTTTTTTAACAATAGCTTCAACTAATAATAAAAGACGACGAGTTTGCCTCTCAGCGGCTTTCAATTATGTTTTTTATCGAAGCTGAACAGACATTGGGTGAAAAAAGATTGCCAATTCCTTCAGGCAATTGAAATAATTAAGGTACACTTAACCGTCGCATTCAGAGAGGCACAGCTTAGCTGCCGCACTCAGAGCGAAATTGACACGGAAGTATGCTCCTAGCGGTAGGAATACGGATTAGTCTGAAACGTTTATTTATTTATTTATTATCAAAACAATTTTACAGCATTACAGCAAAGCCAATGCGCTATAAAATTTAAATATAAACAATACACAATACAAAACAAAAGTACATAAAAAAAAAAAACATTACAACTATTTAGGGAGTTTTAAAAGTCTGGCTATACTCGACTGACATAAGTGACAAATATGATTGAATCTCATGTTAGTTTCATGATAAAAATATATTCACTTTCGTCATCTAAATAGCGTAGAAACGACATGAAACTAATTTAACGTTATTAACTAAATTCATTGTTGACATTGTTTGACGACCGGATAGCCTAGTGGTTAGAGACCTTGACTATGAAGCTTGAGGTTCCGGGTGCGATCCTAGGTCAGAGCAGATGTTTGTGTGATGAATACGAATGTTTGTCCTCGGGTCTTGGATGTTTAGTATGTATTTAAGTATGTATTTATCTATATAAGTATGTTTATCCGTTGTCTAGTACCCATAGTACAAGCTTTGCCTAGTTTGGGACTAGGTCGATTGGTGTCGATTGTCCCATGATATTATTACCTATTGTGAAAAGGTACCTCAAAGCGACACAGTTCCCTCGACTATTAACCGTGTTGTTCCTTCTTACAAAAAGTTTAGTACAGCTTGCAAATTGTTGCAAATTTATCAAAGGTGACTCGCGATTCTTATTCAGTTGGGCACTTTTACCCACTTTTAAGTGGTCGTGGGTTCAATCCCCGGTCACCTACTTCTAGTTTGACCCCCTGATCGCTCGTGTCCTCAAATAAGTTTGGATACGTAATCTTTTAGATCCCTTTGATTCTTTGCAAAAAGTTTTGTAGATCGCGTCTTTGAATCTGATTTCTAGTGACCAGTTCGGTTTTTGTAACGTAACACGTAGTTTGTTGAGATGGGAACGGAAAGTTCAGATGTAGGTGGAGAGATATCCTTTGAAAGTAGCACCTACAGAAAGGGGAGGACAAGAATGGGATTATGTAAATTCTAGGCCCTAGGTGAATTCGATAAGCTGCCTTGGAGTTTGAAGGAACAATTTGGACGGCGTTTTTCTAGTTCTAGTGTAATTTTTTTTTATGCAGACTTGACATAACAGCGCTCCGTTAGAATTCAACTCTATATAAACTATTAACGACATACATACACACATACAGTCACGCCTGTTTCCCGGAGGGGTAGGCAGAGACCACGGACTTCCGCTTGCTACGATCCTAACATACAACCTTTGCTTCCCTTAATGTCATAACATACTTTTTTTTTAACTATAAACTGACCAGTGGATTGACCCCTATCTCACTTGATGGAAGGTGCAGATGAGGTCTAAGGTGTAACTCACTGGTTCAGTAACAGCCTATTCACTCTAGCCTTGAAGAGCCCTAGATTGTATCCGTCCGGAAATACAGACGGTGGGAGCGAATTCCATTCCTTAGCAGTTCGCATTAGGAAGGATGAAGCAAACCGTCTCGTGCGGGCCAATGGGATGCCAACAACGTGTGGGTGACGACGCTCCCCCCGCCTGGAAGTCCGTTGGCAAAAAGAAAATGGAGCTATTAAGTCGCTATTATGGAGCTATTCTTCATACAATGCTCTCCGATTTTGGGTACTCCTGACCTGTCCTTTATAACTAGACGGCCGAAAACTTTAAACTTGACCTATCACACGGTATATAGGTTCTAGAGTCGCGACCGCGTACCGGAAGGCGAAGTATTGGTATCCTTGGGGAAGACATGTCCAGCAGTGGAATGATGATGATTGAAATAAGTAAAGGAAATATGTTCTTTTGTGAAAAAGCCGTGGTAGCCTAGTCGTTTGACCCATCTCTCATGAAGAGGGCCGTGGGTTTGAGCCGAGGTTTGCATGTCTAAGCCCTGTGGAGTTTATTTGCAAAATTACATCTGTAATTTTATCATGAGCTTTTTGGCGAAGGAAAACAAGTTCCTAAGCCGCACTGGGAACTCGTGGGAACTATAGCTTAAACCCTCTTATATTGAGAGGAGGCCTGTGCCCAGCAGTTGGATGTGACAGGCCTTATCTCACTGGCGATTTGCGAGCGAGTTTTGTAGTGAGGCGATCACGCAACGTGTTCGCTGCGAGCGATATTGATGAAGTACTCGCTCGCAAATCTCTAGTGTAATATAGTTCTTGTTTGTTACAGCCGTAACTGTCAAAATTTACTTACCATGATTTTATACATGCATACTTTTATCACGCCTCTTTCCCACGGGGGTAGGCAGAAACTATGGCTTGCCACTTGCTACGATCCTTACACACCTCTTTAGCCTCCTCCACATTCATACATCTCTTCATACACGTTCTTCATACAGGATTTTATAAATAGTGATAATTATTAACACTCGTACCTATTGGTAAACAAAAAGAGAAAACATAACAATGACTTTTTAAAAGAGCTTTGTATAGAACTTTTCTAAACAGTTAACTCTAATTATTACTGAAGTGGAAAATTCTCTAGACAATTAGAGATAAAAAAAAAACTTTACCAAATTAGTTCTTACGCTTTGTCTGGTCAAAAGGTGTCTGAAAACGTAGACATGGCAATAAAAATAAGCCAACAAGTTCAACAATGTTTATCGAAAACCTCCCTTCTGATAACACTACAAAAACAGCTTGTACACACACATGTATAAACGCTTACGCTGCACATATGCAGGTGTCACCGGTCACTGACCTCAGGTACAATCGGCATTAAAAGTGTAATTTAATCTTCTTTTTTTTCACGTCGTTAAATTTGATTGGGTTTCATTTAGTGGTAGTTTATTGCGGCGGGAAGAAAGGAAGTGCAGTGATACGTGAATGTTACTTTTTACGACTGGATTTACTAGTTTCCGATTGTTCTGTTAAATTAATGGAGTTTTCCGTCTAATTGGAAGTGGCACTGATAGCTTCAGTTCCATGTGAAAGTGCACTGACTTCATATTTCAGTTCACTGTCTGATAAATCATAAATGTAATTCCGCACATAAATTCCGAAAAGCTCAGAGGTGCGAGGCGAGATTTGAACCCACGACACTCTGCTTGAGAGGCCATAGGTCAAACCTAGTGGCTATCACGGCTCATAAATAGCTCATAAATATTGTAATATATAGATTATTATAGATTCGAACAACGAATGCGGTGGCGATGGGTGGCCTTTCTTGAACGTGTAAATCTCTAAGTATATTTTTTATAAACTCACTGAAACATGAATACACAGAAAAAAACCAGAAAAATGCCAACCCCGGGAATCGAACCCGGATCCTCGACACTCCGGGTCGTGTGCTTTTCTCCTACACCACGATTGGACATGGAGGAAAGGCCGAATTTTTTCCATGTATTCAAATCTTAGCTTGTTTTCGTTTTTGGGAGAAATACAAAAAGATACTCCTACTGAGATCATGAATCTCTAAGTAGCAAATTTCAGGCTCCTCAATATAATTACCGGTTTCTGTTATTACCTAGTACACAAAATTCACTAATTAAGCAGTAAACAAACCTATTATTCGACTTTACCTATTATTAGAAGGAGTAAGTATATTAATAGCATTTTTTCTCAAATTTGTTATTCTTACGGTTTTCCCTTTCAAATCTATTATTATATTTTACATATCCACTGCAAAAAGTGATGAAGGAGCTGAGATTTGAATAGATAGAAAAAAAATCAACGTGTCGTACTACGCTAGTCGCGTATACTGCACGCGGCATGGAATCCGGTTTTGATTCCCGGGGTTAGCTATATTTAAAAGTATCATCCTAACTAATATTATAAACGCGAAAGTAACTATGTCTCTCATCTCTCTGTCTGTCTGTTTCTTACCTCTTCACGGGAAAACCGATGTCTACCAAACATTAGACCTTATCTTCATTTGCACTAATATAATGAGAGCTAAATTTGTATTACCTGATAGTAGCTTGGTCTAATCCTTCAAACGTTCTAATCATTACTTGTTCTAAGTATCATATAAACTAATGTTTTTTACACTAATCATTATATTTCCTAATAATTGTCAAACATATAATATACTTATAATAAAACATACAATAAAAATAATAAACTACTCAGAAAAGAGATCTCCTTCGACCCTGTCACACAAAATAATCTTAATACTAACTATTTATTAACCTTGGGCATAGTTACTTATACGCGCTCTCTCGAAGGGGGTTCTAAAAATAAAATACGTACATGGATGGGCAGAATAGTAAAGGGGGGACGAGGAGGCGGAGCCCCCCACAGGGGGGGCTCGGGGGGCGGAGCCTCCCGCAATAAAAAAAACCTTAGAGCACACGAATGCTCAACTAATCTGTAGGTTAGGTTAGGTTAGAATTGTGGAAAGGCGCAAAGCGCCTTTACTAGGCGGAAAAGGAGCTAATCAGTTAAGGAGGAATCAATTAAGGTCAGAGAATTTTGATGTTTCCAAAAGGGACAACAACGAAGCAAATAAGTAAATTTTGGCACAAAAAGGCAAAATTTTAGAATAGTGATAGCAGTGTGAGCACTGATTTCCAGCAGCCGGTCTGCAGAATTTTGAAATTTTGAAACAGTTTTTGCGATTAAATCTGGAATGGCATCGTCGAAGATTGGTGACCCTAGGAGGCTTAAGTTTTGCTTATCGACAATTTTGATATTTGGACAAAGTAAATTAAAATGTTGGAAGAGATCGGATCGGATCGCGTTGTTTATGAACAGTTCGCATTTATTAAAGTTTAGATCTAAACCAATGGCCTTAAATTTATTTATAATTTCTGAGAGATCTGAAAGTACCGTAACTGCATCACCTCCTAGGGAACCATCATCAAGATACCATACGTTAAATTTGGACTTTAAATTTTGAATGATGGGGTTAATGGCTAAACTGAAAATGGCTGGTCCGAGGGGATCACCCTGCTGACAGCCGACTTCAGAAGATAATTCGTTGCTTTTGTACATTAATTTAGAAGGTTCATGATAACAGTTAAGTAGGTAATTATAAATTTCCGGAATATTATTCCTAATTTCTGTGAGCAAGGTGTCCCTGTTTACCGAATTAAATGCATTTTTGACGTCAATTTTGAGTAAAACCTCACACTGATCGTTATTAAGGTAGGTGCGCAGGGCATGGACTGCCGCTTCGCACCCACCTTTAGTACCGAAACCTAATTGAATTGGTTCAAACTGAGGTTGCAATTTTGAAACTATGTGACGAACTGAAATTTTAGAAGTTAATCGCCGAAATGTAGAGCCGACCGCAATGGGTCTGACACCTCCGTCTTTTTTAGTGAGCGCAATTAGGTTGGCTCCATAAAGAACGGGAACTATTTCGGGATTAACATTGCCAGACAGCATGAGGTTTATTAATTTTGTTAAAGCGAGGATTAAATGTTTGCCTGCGTCGCCCGCACAGTGAGAGGTAAGGTCTTTTAGGTGTTGGGGAGCAAGTCCGTCAAGACCTGCTGCAGAACCGGTTTTAAATGAATAGATTGCATTCACTGTGTCTTTCTCGTGAATGTTTAAACAAACATCGGGCGACGTAGGCGGGTCCAAAAAGTATGCGTTTGTAGGAGCTCGAGGGTGTTTAGTTTGTAAGGCCGAGAGTGTGTCGCTATTATCTGGAGATAGTACGTCACTGGAAAAAAGTAACCGCGCGGCCCCCTTCAGGTCTCCGTCGCTAACTTTAGATTCCACTTTGTTTTTAAAATAATTTTGATTGCTATTTTTGCCTGTACTAAAAACTGTAAGGCAAGGCGGTGAATAATTGGAACAATTGTTTTTTATTTTTTGGGTAAGAGAAATCTTAGACGATTTATCGTCTTTAACGTGAAGTGTATTAAATGGGAAAAGTAACAAATTCTGCCAGTCCGCATAGCTATTATTGTCCAAACATTTCGTTATAAGTTGAGCCAAATGAGTAGCGACGGAGATCCGGGCGCCACGGGGAATTCTTTTTATCACCTTAACATTGTTTTTTAAGTGGCTCAAATGCAGATGGAAGGGAATAGTGGGTGGATTAGTAGGAGTACGGTTTGTATTTGGGGAGACAGGATTTATGTACAAGGGGGGGGGCATTCTGACTTAAACATTTGTGCAATTTGGATTTGTGAATATTCAAACCTCTACTACTACTAAATGTTCTACTGCATATTGGGCATACATGTGACGTACCATCTACGGGTTGCGTTGCATTCTGCATATGATCTAAGGGCATAAAAACACAACACAACGGAAAACTAAATAGAAAAATAGTCTGACAGCCGCGACAAAACTGCACTGACGGGGCTCCGCCAAGAGCGGCGCGTGCGGGAGTCGCGGGGACTCAGGCCGGCGTGGAAAGAGGTCGAGGTGGCCGGGATGCACATGAAACAAACATTATTATTAGTATTTAATTATTAAAATATTTGGGAACTTTATTTGAACTCGTGTTGACGTTGACGTACCGTTTTTATTTTGTCAAACTCGACTTATATACAATGAGTGATCCATTTTATTTCATTATAAAACAAGAATATAACGAAAACCAGAAAAATATGACTAATACCGATTTACAATACAGTACAACACAAATATTCTTTGTTGAAAACCACAGTACAAGGAGATTACAGAAAAACAAATATCTACCTGACTATAGACTTTCAAAACTAAAATACTTTCGAGTGTAACGATTTTTCTTCCCCACAGTATTTCCGGTTAATCAAGATTGGCTTCAAAAAATTACGTCTTACCTGTGGGGTCGAAAGTTCATTTTACAATGGCAGAGGTTCTTAACACTTGAATAGGTCTGTAAGACCTGAGGTTTATTGGCCTTTTGTTGGCAATCCTCTTAATACAAGTTTTAATAGAGTTATAGGCGACAGTGGAGGTGTTAGCTTTATGTTACAATACAATTGAGAAAATTCAATAGCTTGGCACAGCGCTTTAATTTATTTTTCGAGTGACGTTGAGAGATTCGTTATTGCAATAACAAATGAAATAGGTATTTTGAAGGCTTCATCATCATCATCATCGTCATGTCGTCCACTGCTGGCCGGCGGCCTCCCCCGCGGCTCTCCACTCAGACCGGTCTTGTGCTTTCCGCATCCACCGCGGTCCCGCAATCTTCACCAGACTTTTGAAGGCTTACACAGTTTTTTTTCATACCACGCTGGTGGCAAACAGGCATGCGGATAGAATGGTGGTGGTGTTTATACAGACAATTATTGAATAATTTATTGAATCAGGCGTTACTTTGCGGAGGTCCATATTTATGAACTAAAAAAGAATTACTTTGGTCATTGGTATTCCGCTCCATACAACTTATGCCTTTCATTCTCCTCCAGCACCACAATAGATCATATCTCTTTCTCTACTACTTATAAATACTTTATTTACATAATAAAAGCAATTTACAATGACATTAAATCTAAGCTTAAACTAAATAAACTACAACTTAAAACTAAATTAAATCTAAATAAGGCCCCCGTGGCATAGTGCCCAAAAGGCTGGCAGCGTTGCCTCGCTGAATAGCGATGCTGATTCTTTGAGAGAGAAAACTGCCAGCCCTTTAGTCACAAGTTGCATCAATTAGAATGCCTAACATACAACTAACTAAAATGTACACAAATTTCACTTAATTACATGAGAAAAGTTGAAAAACCCCCGACATTGTCATTTCAAAGTTCAATATTTAAAAAACGGGTGAACCGATTTTAATGAAACTTAGCTAAGAACCATCTCGATTAAGCTAGCTTTCGATTAAAAAAACGGCATCGAAATCGGTTGACCCATTTGGGAGCTGTGATGCCACAGACAGATACACAGATACACGGATACACAGATACATAGATACACAGACACACAGATACACAGGTCAAACTTTCCCTCTTTTTTGACCGACGTTAAAAATTGTGCCTTCCGTCTCACTGAAACCAATGTCGAGTATAAACACCCATACCGGTTTGTATCTATGTAACGGTATAATGTTAATTCCCATGGAACAAGGAAGTACAGCGATATTTACACCACATACTGACAGCGTGACATTGATACATGTCATTACACGTTTCTTGGAAAATAGAAAAAGCGAGCCACGTAAACTGTTATCATTATTATGATCTCAGTAGGAGTATCTTTTTTTGTATTTTTTCTCCCAATTTTTTATTTTTACGGTCCAATCGTGGTGTAGGGGAAAAGCACACGACCCGGAGTGTCGAGGATCCGGGTTCGATTCCCGGGGTTGGCATTTTTCTGGTTTTTTTCTGTGTATTCATGTTTCAGTGAGTTTATAAAAAAAAATATAATAATTGTTATCATTATTACCTACAATATTTTACGAAGTAACAGTTAAAAATTTCATTTTTGGCTTTAAGATGTAACTAAGATGATGCTGCTGGAAACAGCTTTTTTTAATATCCTCCGTCAGAAATAGTTTGTGATGCAGTAGGTCTTTGAAGTTTACGAATCCTGCTTAACGTTACGTTATCGAAATCGAGAAACCTTATACCTACTGAATTTTAGTTCCAAACACGCTCACGGGCGGGCGCTGTTCCAAACGTCATACAAACTCGATAACGTTTACTACTTGATTACGTTACGCAGGTTTCGATTATTCGTACTCGGGCCTCGGACATGTTCGCTTTAGGCTTTACGGCCTCCGAGGCCGGACCTCGCGTTGTGTTGCCACTTGCATTTTTCTTGCAAGTCCAAACTCGGCTTTACAGAATAACACAACACACCAGAGGGTCAAGCACGACTTTACGAATGCTGCGTAACGTAAAATCGAATAGTAAACGTTGTCGAGTTTGTATGACGTTTGGAACAGCGCCCGCCGGTGAGCGTATTTTGAACTAAAATTTTGTATGAAGTTTCTCGATCTCGAAACGATAACCGTAACGTTACGCAGTATTCGTAAAGTCGTGCTCGACCCTCAGCTTTTAATGTTTTCGTCTTTGCAATGGCCTCGAAACAGACGCACGTGTCACGAGCGAAGCGTACGCTAATTAATTATTATTAGCAATTGCGTACGTTACGCAATATCAAACTGTTACATGTAACATTAATAAGGGTTACTATATTAATTTTAGTTCACAATGTAACATGTATGACATCTAAAATTAACCTGTTATCCCTTGACACAAAATAGGCGTTGCTATAAGTTTTAACATACCTACATATATCTACGTGACTGTGTGGCAACGTAGCTCTTGAACCGACCGTCAACAAGGACAACTTACAGTTTCGCCATTTCTGTCAGTCCGTGGCATAGCACAGCGATTGTTGTTACTATAGGAAGCTGTAATTTGGCATTTATGTATATTAATCACGTTGACAAAACGGTGGAATTATCTTGACACAATCTTTTGGGGTAGAGCGGTTTTTTTAAATCTATCTCATAGTGTGGGATGTCGTTGGGTAGACATTTCAAAAATAATGCGGGTGTGCTAAGATCATTTTTTTGATTCCTGGATCCGCTCGCGAAATATTCAGCTTTAAAGTGCTCATTTTCGTTAGAGTCAAGAGTGTCTCCCGGTTCGTTAGTAAGTATGTTTTTTTTTCAAAAACATTTCAGAAACCTTTCAGCCCATTTTATTATTCTATACAATGTTCTCACGTTTCCAGTTATCTTACTCCATGTTTTCTCCCATTTCCGTGAGATTCGATTAGATTCTATATCATAAAATAAACAATGTCAACTTTGAAACTGCAGTAGCAAATTTTTTCATACATTACGCGTTTCGCAGTCGTATCCTACCTTGGCCCGCGGCGTCAGTGTGAATACGGCGTTAAAAAGACGATCAGACGTGTACAGAAAAACTGAAGTCATTGAACTCGCACGCATTTGAGATGTGTAAATAAAACCAATGATCCACCGGGAAAGGCAACACGTGATTATCAGTTTCTGGGTCACGTGTGTGCAAACCCCGGATTGGGTTGCGGGTTGAGTGACATTCGTGCGTGTCACGTGACAGTCACTTGTAGAGGACAAACACTTACCTATTCCGTGCCTTTGAGCCGGGATGTTATTGACCCAGCAACCGTGAAGCGCGAGCGAAGCGTCTGTGTTTCAGTCACGTTTTTTTTTAAACGACAAGGAAGGCAAACGAGCAAGTAGGTCACCTGATGGCAAGGATCATGGAAAGTAAACGGATTGACAAAGCCCATACTTTGAATCGTTCTTATTTACATTCAACGCCATCTACCTTGCTTGAGTGACACATTAGAACCGCTGTTTTGTTATTATATGACCCACTGGCTACGACCTTGGCGCCATCTAGAAATTGCCTGAATTTTAAGATAACTGCGGGGAACGATTCGAAGAATGGGCTTTGACACTCCGTATACTATCCTCCTTGCCTGATGGTAATGATCGCCACTGCCCATAGACACCCGCGGGGTTTGCAGATGCGTTGCCAATTTAGAAAGCTAAGATGAAATGCCTCTTGTGCCCATAATTACACCGGCTGTCTTTCTCTCCACACCGGAACACAACACACAACACAACTGTCTGTCCGGTTGTTTTCCTCCACAGGACGTATTTCTCAAATTTCCAAAAAACTAATCCTCAGGGTCTAGTTGAAGGCACCCGAGCGCGTGGAAAGTCGCCTATGAGACGGACCGATCAAATGAAAGCTCGCATCCTTACGTTTTTTGGGCCCTAATCCCGGATCTATACAGTGGCTGGTGGTTCAGGGTCGAATCGAAAGCACCCGAACGCGTGGTAGGTCGCCTATAAGATCCAAAAACCCCGTCCAAATTACCGCAGTGTTTGAAGTCAAAAGTTTTTGACGAGTGTGTGTTGCCGGTGATGACTTACGGATCCGAGACGTGGGCGCTAACGATGGGCCTCATAAGGAAGCTCAAAGTCACTCAGAAGGCGATGGAGAGGGCTATGCTCGGGGTTTCTCTGCGGGATAGAATCAGAAATGTTGATATCCGCAGTAGAACTAAGGTTACCGACATAGCCCGAAGAATTGCGAAAATTGAGTGGCAGTGGGCGGGGCACATTGCTCGCAGGACTGATGGCCGATGGGGTCAGAAGGTTCTCGAATGGCGTCCACGGACCGGGAGACGAGATGTCTGTAGGCCTCCAACAAGATGGAGCACCAACCTGGTAAAGATCGCGGGACCGCGGTGGATGCGGAAAGCACAAGACCGGTCTGAGTGGAGAGCCTTGGGGGAGGCAGTGGTCGTCTTTCGGCTGACATTATGATGATGATAATGATGATGAGAGACACTCTTAAAATTAAATTTTGCTTGTGTCGGTTAAAGGCTAATGCTAAATTTTCAGATAAATAAATTTTGTCTACCTTTAACTACAATGAGCTTAACAAACATTTATGAGTACGGGATATGATTTTAAATTTAAGTAGGTAGTATTAACTGGTAGTCACATGAAGACAATGGAAACAACGCATATTAATGAAGATCTATAAATTAAACTATGGAATAGAATACAGTTTTATATAGCACCCTCCCTTTGGCTAAATGGGAGACAAGTTAAATATTTACGACCTTTGTCTAGTCTAGTCTAACACACAATAGACAATCCCGAATAGTGTATTGTGACAACTTATTTCCCAGTTGTGGGATTAACTAGAGTGGGAATAGTACTCAGAGTTCGCCGAAACCTACGCAAAAGCTTAACATTTGGGCCCAAATAGAATAACATATTCGACAATTTGAAAAACGCTCGGAGTGTGGAGCACGACTTTACGAAAGCTGTGTAACGTTACGGTTATAGTATCGTGATCGAAAAACCTCATACTAAATTTTAGTTTCAAATACGCTCACGGGCGGGCGCTGTTCTAAACGTCATACAAACTCGACAACGTTTACTATACGACTTTACGTTACGCAGCATTCGTAAAGTCGTGCTCGACCCTCTGTTATTTTTATCTCTACAGGTTCACTTCAATTAATGTTCATCATCATCATCACCAGACTCAGAATGAATGAGAGGGCTTGGGCTATAAAACTTGGGCAAATAAAACATAGATACAATACAAAATTATAATTATTCCTGAGTGTCCTACTTAACTCTTTTTCAAAGGAAGGCAGGCATTGTGTAGGTACTTAACATACTAAAATATAATAGAGCGTCTATAATAATATTTCGCCAAATAATCAAATTAAACACGTTTAGACTAAAACAACATATTTTTTGACTTTAAGCCATCAAGTAAAAATCGATCAGTTTTTGTAACTGATAAGGCTGCCATTTCTGGGCATGGATTACGCTATTTTAAGGGAAATGTCAAATGAGCACTCGTTGAAAGCAGTAATTTGAGGCACGAGGCTGTTTTACCATCTTATTCTATTTATTCCTTAAGAACTAGAACGAGATCGAAAAATAATCCTAATGTAGGTTTAGGCAGTGAGCTGTAAGCCAACGCAATACTGACAAATACCTTGACAGATTTACACAACTTTTTTGTCTTCTACGCCTAGAACATTTAATTAACATAATCGTTAAATTCATTGAAGGCTGATGTAATTTTTATCCATAAAATAAGTCTATTTTTATAATGGAATTACCTTATCTTTCTACGTATAAGGTGTATAAACAAAAATTAAATTTAAAGATGGTCCCTATGCAAGAATCGCGTCTCTTCGTTTTCTGATTCGAATATTATAATAGCAGTAAATTATAGGTACAAAAAAACACATAGAATTAAAGGTGGTATTGATATAAGAAACCTGGCCGGTTTTTTTGTCTTCACTACAATACAATTACAATTAAAACAATACAGTTAAAAAATATTCCGACGAATTGAGAACATCCTCCTTTTCATGAAGACGGTTAAAAACAGTGGTGTCGACGGAATTTGACCGAAATTCCGGAATTTGACCGAAATTCGACATTTCGAACTCTTCTTCTGAACAACCTTATCTAGTATTCCTACCAACGATGTTCTAAACCTTATTTTTCACAATTTTTTTGGATTCCACGCAACGCAAATCATTCGATATTTCCAATGCAAATCAACCGATATTTTCGTAGCAATCCGTCCGTAATGAACCAAATACGATATTCTGACGACTTCCCTTCAGTGGCAAGAATTACAATGTACAATCATAGAAAATATTTTTGATGCTTATTTTTATTCTGGAATTGTAGCAGAGATGGCGTTGTTAAGTTTCAATGGCAATCGAACGTGTACAGTCAAGGAATAAAATTTCCAACCCACCTAAGGTTTAATATCGTATAGCAAACTGTCACCATAAGAGCTAGACGTCACTTTGACATGTCGCCTTTACGTTGACATTTTCGACCTTAATGCATTGCGGATGTCTAACAACATTTCAACAAAATGGGAAGGGAATTAAATTCCTTGACATATTTATTACCCAGTGGACTTATTAGCGCTACAAAAGGTCCGAACCAAAAGACCACTAATTTGCAAAAAAGAGCATTAATCAAGCGTTAAATAACAACTATAGTTTGGTCGAACGACAGCGCTGTCATCGAAAGTGCCGTATTGTATTGGGAGTTGGGACACATTTTTTGATAATTTTGTATTAGACCCAAAATCCATGGTGTTAGCAAGTCAATGGTAGTTACGAAATGAATGGTACAGAGCAGAGATTGCTTTATAGTGAAACTAGCTACCTACAACAAGCTTACTATTTTAAAGAAACGCAACATTCGATAGCAGAGCCTTTCGGGTCGCGTAAAATTATTTGTCCTAAAGCAATCTTTGGTCGAATAATCGTTTCTCCTAATTTTGTCTCCATCTAAAACTGAAAATATTTCGAGAAATCTTTTACATAGGCTATAATAGGGGTGGAATAGGTAGGATAGGTTAGGTTAGGTTTATTTTTGCTGAAAAGAGAACATTTTCAGTGTGATCTCAATTAGCAGAAAGGATCGTTCGACCAAGCATTAAGTATATTAGGACAAACGATATTTATGCGAGATTCAAATTGAAATTGAAATTATTATTTTTATTGCGTTTCACGTTGTATAGTTACAAAGGTTCTTAAAGTAGGTAAGTATAGCGTCAATGCGAACCTAGTAAAGGCACAACAATGGTAGAACATGCGCAATTTTGCTATTTAACTAGTATATCACAAAGTTTTGATATCGTACTTCTCCTTCCTTGGTACTTGGTTCCAAGGTACCTTTAAGAAAGTACAAGTATGTGGCTAAATTTTGTTGACACCCACCATACCAACCCGCAAACGAACTTAAAAAAAACCTTCAACCCCCCCCCCCTCCACTTCAGCGAGCCGCGCGTGGCAACACTGTGACCTAATGACCTGGCCCTCGCGAGAGCTTCGACCGAGATGAAAGCTCAAGAAGTCCCGAGCTTTTTAAAGACATATTGCTTTTGAAATGGAGTATGAAGTCCGGGAATTGCCATAGTTTAGCGGTGACCACTTTTTAACCCCCAATGGGGTGGGGGTGTTATAAGTTTAACCTGTGTGTGGGTCTGTATCATCGTACAAACGGTACGAGATCGTGCAAAAAGAAAAGTTGAAAAACCTTCGGCATGGTCATTTCAAAGTTCAATATTTCAAAAACTTGTCAACCGATTTGAATAAAACTTAGCTAAGAACCATCTCGATTGAACTAGCTATCGATTAAAAAAAACCGCATCGAAATCGATCCATCCACTTGGGAGCTATGATGCCGCAAACAGATACACCCACAGACAGATACACAGGCACACAGACACACAGATACACAGGTCAAACTTATAATAACAACCCTCTTTTTGTCGGGGGTTAAAAAATATGGCAACTGCCTTTGACCTCTATTTCACCAACTTTACAAAATGTAAGTTTTCAATGTTTCGATGTTGCTGACTAGAAGTGTTTGTTCTAATGTGCTTCATATTGCCAAAGGAATGCAGATCGAATTGTCGTTGTCAACTGACTTTGTATACTTTAAACATGAATCTACCGTGAGGCTCAATCATAGTAATAATAATAATAATAATAATAACGACGCAGGGCGGCTTGTGGCGAGCTGTTGGGGAGTAGCGACCCCACGTACCCGAGTGCTCCCGGGGAAGCCCCTGTCCCTCATCTCCACCTTGCCTTTGTTGGCCGGGAGGAGTGAGCACTGACGAGGGACAGGACCCCCACCTCTGACTTGCCTTAATCGGCCGGCCAGAGTGGAGTCGCGAGAGCTATACGCTCGAGGGTAGATGTGGAAACGTAAGTGGCGAGTTGGCTATACGTTTAAAGTCCAGTGACACCTCTCTACCCTTAGCCCTCCGCACCGGCGTTGCTCCTAGGCCATTTTATATGTCGCTCATACGGGGGCACGTCTAGCGACAGGCGAGTCACCGTCTACCAATATTATTGAGACATTTTAATTCGGTAGACGTCCGGCGGTCTCAATGAATAGCCCAGTAGTTAGCCCATGATTTTCCTCCCCATAGTCCATTATACTTTAGGTCCCATCGATTTACAATAGTTCCTACACCTGGCGGGTGCTGTCTCTGAGTGTGTCCCTATGGCGCGGTCAAAGACAGCATCTGCTCAATGTATCCCTCGCGTTGGCTTTGGCTCCGCGCACGCCTCCCAAAGGTCCGGGACATTGTTGTCCCGTGAATGGGTGCGACATACAAAATTATAATAATGATAATAATAAAGTTTTATTGACAATATAGAATAAAATCAAATTGAAGTCCCTGACTTCTGAGCTAGGTTGAAACCTGTGTTACAAAAGTCAGTGTCCGCTCCCAACAATGCGATACATTTTGCCTTATATACTAGATGTGTGTGTGGTTCAGTGTATGTGTGTGTGTGTGTGTGTGTATGTTACGACAACTAATCTTAAGGTAACAGCGCTTCAGATTCTTCATAACTCAGTGTCAGTAACCATGCTTTTAGTTTATTATTACATTCATAGGTAGATAGAGAATACATAATTATGGTTTCATTAATTTTATTATACAAATAGATGGCCATGAACTTTTGCTGTCTTTTTGTAGTGAAATAAAAACGGATCACTCACGCATATAAGTCGAGTTTACCCTGACATGTTTCGGACTAATTCGAACATGTAAACATGTCGGGCTAAACTCGACTTATATACGTGAGTGATCCGTTTTTATTTCACTATGACTTTGTATAGTTGGAGATATAGGAGCCTGGTAGTGCCAGTTTTGTCAATACGCCTGTCACCCAGTCCATCACAAGACATAACCTAAATTTAAGTTCGCGAATCAATACAATTCTCGGAAGGTAAATAGTGAAAAGAATCGATCTTTGCATCGGAACCAGGTCACCCGTTCGTTCACCCATTACCTCGCCTCGCTGCAGACGTTGGTGGACGTTTGAGCCAACACGACAAAGGTTGGCGCCAATACGCCAATGTTTGTGGGGTTGTGCAGTTGCATCGGTCACTAGGGAAATGATGTTGAAGTTGAATTGTAAGCTAGAGTTGACTGGAAAGTGTAAGCTGTGGTGTAAGGTTTACAGTAAGTACTCTGGGAACAAATTGTATTATAATTATAATGGAAATTATAGCAAAACAACAACCGATTATCATTGACTTACTAACACGATGGGCTTTGGGCTTAGTACAAAATTCACGAAAAATGTGTCCCAGTACAGTCACCAGCAATAATATATGATTATGGACAGCGCTGCAAAAATATCTGATCACATTAGAAAGCAAAAGTATATGACGACACTCGACGGCATAAAGATCTAATGGGTTGCGGCCGGCATAAATATCGTTCTTGGTTAAGGGCATAAATATCGGACACTGAGTCGCTTAAAAATATCTGATACTCCACAAAATCAAAAAATAAATATGTTTTCACTTTGGAAGCAAAAACACCAGAACACACGGACGGCATAAATATCTGACATATTATAAAATCAAAAATATGTCATCAATCAGCAAATATGAACTTAATTCGCCTGTCTTACGAATCTAATTTGAATGCAGCTGTCTGACGCTTCTTGAAAAGTACTTACTTGTCACTACATAATGTCTATCTCACGTTTCTCGGCTTTTGAAATAAGAACAATACTTTTGTTTGAAGTTTTTTATTAGCCTTTTAACTCCTTGGTAAAATATATGGAAAAAAGTTACGTCAACAGGGTATGTCATATTAGAAACGAAGAACTGAATTTGTTGGATTTAGATAAAACAAAACATGAGACAGACATATGCAGTGACAAGTACGCACTGTTTTCAAGAAGCGTCAGATCGCTGCATTCAAATTAGATTCGTAATACTACTGAATTAAGTTCATGTTTGCTGATTGATCACATATTTTTGAATTCGTAAAGTATCAGATATTTTTAAGCGACTCGGTGTCCGATACTTATGCCGTTAGCCAAGAACGATATTTATGCCGGCCGCAACCCATCAGATCTTATTGCCGTCGAGTATAGTCATATGTTTTTGCCTGCTACCATGATCAGATATTTTTGCAGCGCTGTCCATAATCATATATTATTGCTGGTGACTGTAAAAATATCTGATCACATTAGAAAGCAAAAGTATATGACGACACTCGACGGCATAAAGATCTAATGGGTTGCGGCCGGCATAAATATCGTTCTCGGTTAAGGGCATAAATATCGGACACTGAGTCGCTTAAAAATATCTGATACTCCACAAAATCAAAATAATGTGACTCATCACCAGCATAAATATGTATTCACTTTGGAAGCAAAAACATCAGATCACACGGACGGCATAAATATCTGACACGTTATAAAATCAAAAATATGTCATCAATCAGCAAATATGAACTTAATTCGCCTGTCTTACGAATCTAATTTGAATGCAGCTATCTGACGCTTCTTGAAAAGTACTTACTTGTCACTACATAATGTCTATCTCACGTTTCTCAGCTTTTGAAATAAGAACAATACTTTTGTTTGAAGTTTTTTATTAGCCTTTTAACTCCTTGGTAAAATATATGGAAAAAAGTTACGTCAACAGGGTATGTCGTATTAGAAACGAAGAACTGAATTTGTTGAATTTAGATAAAACAAAACATGAGACAGACATATGCAGTGACAAGTACGCACTGTTTTCAAGAAGCGTCAGATCGCTGCATTCAAATTAGATTCGTAATACTACTGAATTAAGTTCATGTTTGGTGATTGATCTCATATTTTTGAATTCGTAAAGTATCAGATATTTTTAAGCGACTCGGTGTCCGATACTTATGCCGTTAGCCAAGAACGATATTTATGCCGGCCGCAACCCATCAGATCTTATTGCCGTCGAGTATAGTCATATGTTTTTGCCTTCTACCTGGATCAGATATTTTTGCAGCGCTGTCCATAATCATATATTATTGCTGGTGACTGTACAACACGGCATTTTTCGATGACAGCCATACGTCACAGCGCTGTTGTTCGACCAAACTAACTGACTGACGCTCGATTAGTGGTCTTTTGGTTCGGACGTTTTCAAGCTCTAACCCGAAGTCCATGGGGTTGGTAAATCAATGCCGATTATTATCCGAGAGCTTAAATTTGGTATTGTGTCTAAGTTCAGTAACAATAAAATACTAACTACTAGCCAGGATCGTCTCCGCAAGACGGTCTCTTCGTCGGTTCATGGCATAGACTTGAAATTTATAAAGATGTGTAAGTGGAGTGACGTACGTAAATATTCAAGCTTTTCAGATTTGTCTCATTGCAATTAGTTGTGTTATAAGAGCTACCTTCATACCAAATTTCAAGTTTCTAGGATAACTGGAAGTACCCTTTAGGTTTTGATACATGACACAACAGCAGTTTGTACGGAAACACCCTTTTAATGACTGTATCTTATGATTGCGTGGAGAGAAAGACTCTTGACGGATAGACAGACGGACTACAAAGTGATCCTATAAGTATGTTGGCGACTGGCTGCGGTGTGACCTTTTTATAGTTTTATTTGTCTGTTTAATATGCTTTTTTTCGGCTTATGTCAGTTGTGTTAAGTCGCTGTGATCTGTCGGTCTTAATATTCTAATTGTGTTCTATAGTATTAAATCTATATCAGTTAACCCGTGTTTCCATCAATACTCATAATAGTCTTCCCATACAGTCCACCACTATAAGGGTGACGTTTTTCCTTTTGAGGTACGGAACCCTAAGAATGTTCTCAATTCGTATTATGCCATCCCATCGAAAGGCTGAAATATTATCGCACTGACGATATTGCAAAACAGCCTACTAGGTATTGTTTGGGAGTTGACATACCTACTTTATGTCACCCACACAAGTTCTGCCTATTAATACGTTACGCAACATTCTCAATATCAAATTCCTTATCCTATTATTAGACCTTTAATTAGTACACGGAAAATATCCCTTTATTTTTAGAAGTAAGGGAGTGGGAGACTATAAAGGATATTATTAGTCCTGCTCTAGTGGGCGGAAGCATTGATATACAAAAATAGATAGATACGCCACTGCTTTACCGTGCGCGGACAAGTCTTTATTGGTGACTTTAGCAGCTGTAGCCCGCGATCTCGTCCGCGTAGATTTCGGTTATCGCTATCCCGCGACAACTATAAACATTTCCCGAATAAAAAGTAGCCTATATTATTTCTCAATATTCAAACTATCTTCGTGCCAGATGTCATCTAGATTGGTGCAGCGGTTTTCCCGTGAAGAGGTAACAAACAGACGGACAGAGACACAGAGAGACAGAGTTACTATCGCATTTATAATATTAGTTAGGATTAGTGTGAGTAAAACAATGCTTCTTGTCTTATGGTTTTATTAATCCTGACATTGCCATTAAAATAATAATACTTATATTAAAAAATACAATTCAAATCTTAAAGATAACAGGTCACCAGTGTTTGCGACAATTAGGTTATTCGGTGACTTAGTATCCCTTGATGTTTGACATTGTCAGTTTAATGACAGCTAATGAGTGAGGGCCGCATTTTGTCAGCACTGATCAGGTACGTGGCCTATCTTTAATGTTTTATATATCGATGGGCGGAAGATGTCAATATAAGTTATGTAAGATGGTAGCACACTCCTGCGAAGCGATTAAATGGTGTGAAGTTCCAACTCGCACTGGGCCCGCGGGGGAACTATAGTCCAAGCCCTCTTATTACGAGAGAAGGCCTGTAAAGTCACCTGCCCTCTAAAGCCTGCCTAGCAAAACTTTTAAGCACCCTAACCTACTTAAACTACTCTGACACATTCTACACAATTGGACCCTGACTCTTAACACGAGCGTAGGGACCTTTTCATACTAACTTTACACAAATCTACAGGCCTAATGTTTCAATTTCCAGCCCATTTTCGCGGCGACAAGGCCGCAACCGAGCGTTAGCTCGGATCTGGGACAAATCGAGTAACTTCCCCATTTTCTTATCTATCTCAGCCGCGTTGGAGCGAAATAAACCTTGTTTTGGTCGCGTTAAAGTCCAATGTTTTAGATATTGTTTATATAAGATATGAGTTTTCGAAGGTTAGTCGTAAATCCTTTTCAGCTAAGGAATTGGGCACGATATTGATATATTCTGTTCAAAGGCCTAAAGAGAAATCTGTAGGGACTCGGGTAATAAGTAAGTAGTCTGGAAGTGTATCACTCACGAGGGGCCAGTCGGTTAGGAATTATTGTAGGTATCTGCGGATTTTATCCTAACTAATATTATAAATGCGAAAGTAACTCTGTCTCTCTGTCTGTCTGGTTGTTACCTCTTCACGGGAAAACCGCTGCACCAATCTAGATGAAATTTGGTAAGAAGTTAGTTTGAATATTGAGGAATAACATAGGCTACTTTTTATTCGGGTAAATTATGTTCTCGCGGGATAGCGATAACCAAAATGTACGCGGACGAAGTCGCGGGCGACAGCTAGTAAGTTATAAAAATAGAATTACTACTAATTGTGTATTAGGCTTAGGCTTAGTGTTCCCTCTTTGGATGGCTATTAGGCTTAAAACCCTTGTCCAAGAAAGCTGCCAGCTCTTTGGTTTCCTGTGATATAGACTAGCCTCTTGGAGCTCAAAGCTCTAGGACCCCACGGACCAAGGGCATCGACGCCGAATGGGACAAAGTCATATTTGGAGCCATACCTGTATAAATGTAGGTTACGCTAAAAAATGTGTAAGTTACCATTCTATTTCTATTTGCCAACGTATACTTTTTCTTCTTCGAGTTTTCTACAAGGAATGCGTTCTTTTCTAATCACTTAAGATTTGAGATTCTCAGAGCCATCATTGCCTCATTATTGTGTTCTTGTGATTAATATGCACATTACGAGTAGCTAAAAGAATTAGCTCGCTGAAGTGGCGTTGAGCTGGCCACGTATGTCGTAGGAATGATTAACGGTGGAGCAGACGAGTCCTCGAATGGAGACCACGGACGGGAGAACGTAGAGCGGGGCATCCTGAGCCACGATAGACGGACGATCTTAAGAGGGTTGCTGGCAGCTGATGGATGCGAGGGGCCGAAGACGGAGTGTTGTGGCGCGCCATGGAAGTCTACGTTCAGCAGTGGATTGCTTTGGGCTGATGATGGTGATATGCGGATATTCATTTATTACAGTGGAGCGACGACCTAGTAAAGATTGCGGGACCGCGGTGGCTGCGGAAAGCAGAAGACCGGTCTGAGTGGAGAGCCGCGGGGGAGGCCGCCGGCCAGCAGTGGACTGGACGTTTTTCGGCTGTCAAGAATGAATGAATCATAGTGAAGGTTCCGTTGACATTTTAAATGCTCTTCTTGCAAGGGTGAGCCTCCAGCAATACTCCTAATTTATTTATAGAGTCAAGCGTTACTTTGTGCTCGTTCATTCAATGAACAGGTTATTTTTATATTCCTGTTCATTCACAGTAAAAGTAACAGTTTTCCTGTTATCAAGAAGTCATAACAAAATAACCAAGTTACACGCTCGATGTTACCAAACTTTAAGTTACCATGGTTTCATGAGTTAATAAATAGTTCCCAGACTGTCCAACTTTTCCCTACTTTTGCCAACGGAATAGTGAATATACAGAATATACACTTCCGCATACTGGATCAGAAATTGAATGTTACGCACATAGAAGTTTATGTCGGTCAAAGGCCGGACCACGAGTGTATTATAATGTTTCTAATACATTGCGATTGTCGCAAGTCAACCGGTCTACCGCGGGGGTCTGAACTAAGCAATGAACAGAGAATTTGCTTTTCACGTCACCGGTCTGGCATTCGTTGTCAAAAAGTTAGGAGTTTGCCTTACTGACCGCTTTCAGATGACAAAGATGCTTTTTCAGAACGGTCCTTCCACGACCTCATTACATTCAAGGTTATAGTTGTTAAATTCAATAGAATTTTATTATATGACCGACCCCTTGGATTCTGTTATTTATTGATCTGCCGAAGGGTATTCGGTTTTAGATAGTTGTGGGTGGTAGGAACTTGTGCGGGGTCGGTCCGGATCGCTACCATCATCTTACTCGCTGATCTTGCCGCTAAGTAGTGCTTGCACTGTTGTGTTCCGGTGTGGAGAGTAAGACAGCCAAAGAAATCACTGGCGCAAGAGGAATTTCATCTTAGCCCTCTAGGTTACGGGTGTCTATGGACAATGGTGATCACTTACCATCAAGTGATCCACTTGTTCGTTTTCCTCCCTTATATATTTTTTTGTTTAGCGTTAGCTTGAGGTATGGGAGTTACAAGAAGGTTTCAAGTTATACTTAAATTTATTTCTCGGCAGAAATTGTTAGGGTTCCAACAATTTCTGCCGAGGAATAAATTTAAGTATAACTTGAAACCTTCTTGAAACTCCCAAAAATGCCATAAATTCAACACCAAACACCATTCAACACTTGAGTACTTTATAGCTTTACGAGCATCACGGGTAAGCTTGAGACTCAACCAATACGTTACTTCGCAAGGTCGGGAACCATATGGGCCTCCTTAGGACCTTGGAGCCTTTAAGGTCTAGGATAAACTTCCAAGGGCAGGAAGTTTTAAACAGACACTTCCCCGGGGAAATATTTTGGAGTTTAAGTGTCAGTGTTACACGAGTGCGTATTAGCGTGTGATTGTAATTAAGTTGTTTAGATGTTAGATACAGGACGGGTGAGTTAAAGAGGGCGTCTGGTTACTAGTGGATATGTCATCGTGTTGAAATTTTCGTTGAAAGTTATTTTGTTAAGCGTTGCCGTATTTTTACCCGACTGAGAAAAGTAAAGGAGGGTTTAAAAGCCAAGCCAAGGTTTAAAAGGTATGTATGTATGTTTGTTCCTTTGTGGCACTAGAGACCGAACGCGTGGGCCGATTTTAATGATTCTTACGTCAAACGATTTGTGTTAATCTTGCGAGTGTCACTAAACACATGACAGTAATTTAAATCCAATTATAACGACCATCAGACGCCATTTTGTGAAAAATAAAAAGTCGGCAAACTATACCAAGTGGGGTATTATTGAATAGGTATTTGAAAACCAACTTTCTTAGGTTTCTTTTATCATTTTTAATTTTGAGTGACAATTTGTGATCTATAACTTTTTAAAGTTGGTTCGCAAACATTTTCAGTTTAAAATATGACTAAGAAGCTTTAAATGAAACAGTATTTAAAAACAAGAAACCCGACTGCAAAAACAGTTAAACAAAAAGAGAAAAACTAGCCCGTTATAAGTACTTGATACATAGGTAGCTTGAATATTATTTGGAGTGCAGGCGGGAAAAAAAAAATGACGAAACAGCTGTAACATGCCCCCACCTTCACTTTTCTTTTTAACCGACTTCAATTCGTCGGAATATTGTTTTTTTTTTAGTTAATTGTTTTTGTTTATTTATTTATTAATTGGTCAAGTCATGTACATATACATAAAGATGTTACATTGGTATAATAAGTCAGTCCATGACGCCCTGTAAGGGCACGCAATAATAATTAAAACTAAGTTTATCATTAAATTCTGTTGAGATTATGATTATAAAATTACATTAAAATATTGGCATGCATTGATATTATCAAATTTTCTGTTACTATTCTATGTTGGAGCTATTAAAATGTGATGTTTTAAATAATAATAAATGTTTTTCGATCTCCGCCGTAAATTCTACGGTTTAAAAGATAAAGAGGGAGGGGGACTCAATAATAACAATGTTTAGAAACCTGAAATTGCTTAAAAAACAGCTTTTGTTACATAGTAATTATAATATGGAGTGAAAATGGGTGTCGTTTTAATACAATACAATACAATAACTCTTTATTGAACACCACATAACAGAGAAAACAAGAAATAAGGCACAAAGAAAATACAAGGTAGCAATGAATGTGATTTGGCTGCGGTGAGCTCGAAGTCGATATTATTTTTAGAATCAAAGATGGCGTATTACAATTAGTTTCTCATTTTTAACGCAAAAAATTTGCTGCTGTAATCTCTTTGCAATTATAGTGAAAAGAAGAATGTACAAAACCATTAACTAAAATATATCCAAAATGCATGTTACAACTAGTTTTTAACCGACTTCAAAAAAAGGAGGAGGTTCTACGTTTCACTGTACGTATCTTTTTATGTATGTTCATCGATTACTCCGTCAATTGTAGACCGATTTTCAATTTTTTTATTTTATTTGAAAGGGTATACTCCTGAGGTGGTCTCATTGTCACCAAGTTATGATCTGATGATGGGATCCCAGGGAAATCGAAGTCAACCCTCACATTTTACAGGCACGTACTATGTGTTTCATATATTTTCTAAGGTTATTCAAGTATTTGCGTCTAGTAGTCATCATCTCATGATGATGAGCTGATGATGGAAGGTCCTTAGCGGTTAGGAGTTGGAGGATAATTCTGAAAATGTAAAATTATTATTCGAAAGGGTATACTCCTGAGGTGGTCCCACTGTCACCAAGTCATGATATGATGATGGGATCTCAGGGAAATGTTAAATCAACGTAAAATTGTGAAATAAAAATCTTTTAACAAAAAAGTTAAACCGCCTTCAAAAAAAACCTTAAAAAAAAACGTAAAATAATCCTCTTAAGTTATGATAAATAAATAAAATAAAAAAAATGCGTTTATTTCGGACAACAGAAACTAAAGCCTAAAGTTTTATGGCCTAGCATTAAGCAGCAGAATTATGAAGTCGGTGCGGTGCGAGCGGAATATTCTTTGAATGAAGCACCGACTTCATATTTCTGCTGTTAAGTGCTAGGCATTTTAGAGGATCGTTTTACGTTTTTTTTCTAAGGTTTTTTTTTAAGGCGGTTTTTAGTTAATGCTTTTTGCAGTCGGGTATTTTGTTTCATAAACAATTTTATTATTTATTTATATTTATTTATTACCTAATGCAATAGTGGCTTTAGTGTGTTGTGTGTGTGTATGTGTTAAGTGTGTGTGTTTTTTTTCGCGTGTTTTCTTTAAAGTTTTTAGTCCCTATGTTACTCCCACAAAATGAGACGAATTTAATGATCTCATTGAAATCCGTCAAACGGCTTAGGCCGTAGAGGGTGCCAAATAATTAGACACTCGAGTAATTACTCGTTCATAAAACCAATTAGGGCGTTTAATGCACTAGTTATACAATCTACTATTAGTAGCTTGCTTGTCCTGATTTATTTGACGGCCAAAATAAAAATGGTACTTATAAATACGGTCGGGGAAGAGGATTGAACGAACACCTGTTTCGAAACGAAGTTTAGGCAACCTGTGCAACTTTACGGTCTGTGTTCAGACAAAAGTCCGGTACGCACAGAACTGTACCTGGATAGAAGGAAACATTCAATTCAATTCAAATGATTTATTGCGTTTCGTGTTGTACAATGAGGTCTTAAAAGTAAGTACAGTTCAAAATATGAGCTCTGTTGAGCATAGCAATTTGTTAAAACTGACAGACGAATAAAGTTATGTCTGTGTCTAAAGACATAACTTTAATCGGCATCAAAATATACACTGACTCTTAAACTAATACAAAAAGTTACAAAAAATATATTAATGATACAATACAATACAATACAATAACTCTTCATTGAACACCACATAACAGTCAAAACAAGAAATAAGGCACAAAGAAAATACAAGGAAGCAATGGGCGGCCTCATCGCTACAGAGCGATCTCTACCAGGCAACCATAATGGAATAAAGGTAAGAACATATTAAAGCAGGTGGTGCTAATTAAAAAGGTGTGGAATTTATAGCAGGTTACTAGCAAAAAAAGGATACATGAAAAGCATAAAAAAACATATAATTTTAATGAAACTCGATAACAGATACATAATAATACAAAAATACTAAATAATAATAATAATAATAATTTAAAAAGTTAGCCAGAAACCTCATGTACAGTTTGACAG
Organism: Clepsis dumicolana; assembly: GCA_963691665.1. Taxonomy (NCBI): domain Eukaryota; kingdom Metazoa; phylum Arthropoda; class Insecta; order Lepidoptera; family Tortricidae; genus Clepsis; species Clepsis dumicolana. Next base: position 941,875 of record OY829515.1, on the reverse strand, counting down.
ATAGTGCTCCTTCAGCATAGTTTTAAAAATAGTCAAAGATTATGTCGAAAAGATATTCGATTCAGCATTATGCTGCAGTAGGCGCCTGCTACAGCGCTGGTTTTCAGTCAAACCCTTCATATCTTTGCATCAAACGCGTTGGACCGGAATCAGCACAAATATGTTTGCGTAGAAAGAGTGTGTAATAAATAAATAAATAAAGCGAAATAAACAAATAAAATAAGGTAAATAAATAAAATAAAATGACTAAATAAATAAAATAAAACAAATAACAAATTTGTCGGTTTACCAAAAAAACAGCAACATCGTATATTTACAGTCATATTTTATTGAAATTAAAAATTACGACAAGGTTTTTTTTTGTTTTTAAAACCTGACATTGCACGTGGGGGCTGGAACGGGTAATGAGGTTCAGCCGTTCTTTTCAGCACACGAGGTAGTACACTCTTCCTTTCCATCCAGATATAGTTCTGTGCAAGTATAACTGTGAGTTCATAGCTCTCGTAACTGGTCTTATTTTATCAATACCTTTTCTTGAAGTAATCCCTAACTGCATCAGGGGATAAAGCTTTCGAGGGACCATTTTGTGGATAAAGTTTCGCTAAGAATAATTGAAAAGGGCTTTATTGCAAACTAATATAAATTCTCGGTTAAAAATAGTTTCAACGTTAGACGTATTCAGAACGGGATATTGACTGTAATTATAATTAGGGTTTACGCGTGATCATGATGCATGTACCGTGGGAACCTTCTATATCGCATAATCTTTTTGCGCATAATGTATTATTACGCATAATCTTAATTTTGCATAATCGATTTTTTGCTGAAGCCGTAGATTTTTCAGAATAACTATAACATGCCTTCTGTCCTTCTTCTGGGAGCGCACGATCGAGCGGAAGCGAGATGCACACTCAACGAGACGTGATCTGTTTTATTTCACTATGATTGAGGCTAGACGGTAGTTTCATGTTAAAAGTTTTGTGTAGTGTATTTTATTCAGCCTTGCCCTAAAAATCAATTAACCCAAAAAAAGAAACAGATTGATTTTAAAGGGCATCTGCCAATTATATCTACAATGGAGAACCGAACCACGCATCGATAGCAATTATCGACAATTACTGAATTCCATCGTCCACAAAAACAATCCAATTTTTTCTCCGCACTCCTATTAAATAATTCAGGCGTAACCCTTTCGCTGCCCGCAACCTTGTCAAGTCGCTTTGTCCGTTTGACACCGGGCACGTTATACATGGATGGGCCTTAATCCATCTCTGGACTTGACCTTCAAGCAGTGTTACGCCATTTGCTGAATTTCTGAAATATGATCTAATCTGGCATCGAAGGCCGAAAAAGGCATAATACATAATTGATTGAATCAGGCGTTACTTTGCGGAGGAACTAAAAATATTTTTTGCTCATCCGCGTTCACACGTGAAAAGAGCTACGTCTGAGTGACTGTACCATACAGCCACACCATACAGCCACCGACCCAACTATCACCACCACTACACTATACGCTGACGGGTTTCGGCAATCTTCACAAAATTTATTTGAATTAGGTACGATTTCATTGTCAGCTATTAACACAACCTATATTATCGGAATACATGTTTATTATGTTTATTTATTATTAAATAAAAGGGTTAGTTTGGAATTCATTTTTTAAAAAAAGGGTAGTTTAGAACTTACATAAAAGGGTAGTTTGGAAATTATAAAATATTAGTGTGTACGTTGGTTTTGTCATTATCTAAATTGAGTAAGTACATGGTTTACATATGTCAGTAGTGGAAGTGGTAGCATGTTGAGCGGTTGTTGTTGTGCTTCGTTAATGGCCTCGTGGAGAGTGCGGAAACGCGTCAGCGTTTAGTTTAGTGGTGGTGGTGATAGTTGGGTCTGTGTAGCATGTGTTGATTCGTGTTGCAGTGGAGGCGGAGGTGTTGCATGGAAACATGCATTTGCCGCACAGATATAACTATTTGTCATTAGTGGTCCCGGGTGAGCAAAGTAATTGTTTTTAGTTCATATGTTATCTTGAAGAAAAGAGTTCATCAATTTGTATGGGAACCGAGAGTGTAGCATTTTGTGTACGTATTTTGTCGTCACGAGTGTAGTTTAGCAAGGCAATACTTCTACTACTTATTAATAGCTCCGACTTTTTTGATAGTCCTTGAACAGATAATTGTTGAACAAAAAAGGTATATTTGCGGTTGGGAGCTAGCACGCGTAATGAGTTTCTCAGCCATTATTTTCAGTACTAGGTATTCAATACGACCGAATAGCCTAGTGCTTAGAGACCCTGACTATAAAGCTCGAGGTCCCCGGTCCGATTCCCGGTCGGAGCAGATGTGTGTAAAATGAATACGAATGTTTGTTCTCGGGTCGTGGATGTTTAATATGTGTTAAAGTACGAATTTATCCATGTAAGTATGTTTATCCGTTGTCTAGTACCCATAGTACAGGCTTCGCCTAGTTTGGGAGTAGGTCAATTGGTGTCAATTCCGATATAGTTTTATGACTAGTTTTTAGAATGGTCGGTTGAGAGGTTCAGTACGAAAATGTGCGTAACCTTGCAAAGTCTATGGCTTTATAAGGTTACTCACTCAATTTTCAATTGCAATCTTCTCGTCAATATAAAAATGATTCTTTTAAGTTTTTTCTGTTCGCTTTTCCCAATATATTTTCATGCCACCTGGGAACATTCTCATCAGGTAACATTGTCATCTCAAAATCTAATAGAATACTGTATCGAGAGCTTACGAGAATGCAGAGTTCTACAACCTTTTGCAAATCTAACACCTCGCAAAATTCATGGAGTTTAAATGTATTTTTCCCTTCAGTTGCTGATTCAATTAGCGCTAATCCTGTTAAGCCAATAATCTTTAGTGAACGAGCTGAAAAAGGTTTGTTGATCGCTTTCGTTTCTATTTTTTTTTATTGAATTAATTGGTTGGATGAAGTGGTTTGTTTTTAAGGTTTTTTACCTCTGCATCGGCAATTTTACCTAACCACACATCTTTGTTGTATTCGACAACGTTTTCAAGTAATCTCGCTATTAGAGATCAATTCTAAAATGGTGATGCGGTTTCTCAAGCCCTTTCATCGAAACCAATTAAAATCATAATAGGCTTTAATATGAGCGAGTTCGAAGCACATTCGAGACTCTCAATAACTTTGATGTGCATTTTGACATAATACATTGAACAAAAACGACACTACGCTTGGATTCGCTTTGACATTCGCCATCTTTTTTGACAGAGCGAGCGTGAAGTGTCGTCTCTTTTTCAACTTGGTGATAAATTCTTTTGTATGTCATTCTATTCTCCTCTGCAGATCCCATTTCCCAGCCGGTTCTAGTTAAGTTTTGTGAGCAGATTTGATAGGTATAAAGTTCGTAAACGAATCATCATCATCATATCAGCCGAAGGACGTCCACTGCTGGACATAGGCCTCCCCCAAGGCTCTCCACTCTGACCGGTCTTGTGCTTAATTTAAGGTACAGTGTTCTTGGGAGAACGGTAAGGGTTTTTGTTCAGGAACTTTCGTACACGCCGTACAAGTGTTTGACCTTACAGCTTTTTATGTTTGCAGTTTTAATAATCTGTCGATTTTTTTTTTAATTTTAATCGCTTAGTTCCTAATGTTAATTTAGATTCATGGCTTGGTAAATACTATAAATTAAGTAATTAACTAGTAGAGGTATACTTAAATGATTTAACCATGTTTTTTTGAGATTTAATCGCAAATCGTAATTAAAGCGAAATATATAGATAGGAATAGCGGTGGATGCGGAAAGCACGAGACCGGTCTGAGTGGAGAGCCTTGGGGGAGGCCTATGTCCAGCAGTGGACGTCTTTCGGCTGACATGATGATGATGATGATGATGATGATGATGATGATATAGATAGGTATTTTTTTCAAAACTCCGTCTAAAATTAATATACTCAAAAAATCTTGCTCAGAATAAAATAAAGCTACTTTTCAAAGGTGCATAAATAGGATTCCTTTCACATCTCTGGCTAAGATAACGATAATAATAATAGTATTGTATTGTAATACTATTACAGTAGTACCTATATCACGAGTAAGTATCATTCATCAAACTATGACAGCATTTACATACACAACTCTATTAGTTTGCCCTGACCTTTCCCGTATGTATTAATTCGTACTATTAACATAAACATCTTGCTCACATTACATCAGATCACCATTACATTACATTATGTTTGCTATTATGCCAAGTAACGCTTGGCATTGGCATAATTTTGTTTTGGGGATAATAGTAACATGCTTTTGTGCCCTGATCCTAATAATAATTAGGTGTTTTGTGGATTTTATCAAAATATTGTGAGTGTGTTGCAGCGCTGTGTGTTTTCCGTTCGTTGAATCTAATTTACTTAAAACTTAAACGATAGTTTTGCTTTTATTGAGTAAAATTAATGTTTCGTCTTTATAATATTTTTAAACGTAAGTTCTAATATGAACCCATCCTCGCGAAATTTTGTGATCAGCTTCGGTAATTATAAAGATTTTTTGTCGATTTGTTTTTTGGAAATGAAAAAAATGAAAAATGTTTCTCGCGAGGAACTTACTTGCAGCTCACAGAGCCACGGGCAAAATTGCTTCAGGTTTATCGTCTATTGTACTGTCAGCAGAAACTGACAAGGGCCTTTTAAAAATAGCTGTGGGGCAGTAAAGCTCAAGGCCGAGGGATGCGTTAATCTTACGCTGCGATTTGACGGACGAAGGCTGCTGCTTTATTGGAATATCGGGACGCCTTCTCACGGTCATTGAAGACTATTGGCCCTATTTCACCAACTTTACAATTGTCAGTTTTCAATGACAATTCGAACTAGGTGACTTTTCCAATAAGAAGCGCGCTAAAACAAAAGCTCTTTAAGTCAGCAATTGACACCGAATTGTCACTGGAAAGTTAATGACATTTGTAAAGTTTGTGCAACAGGGGCATGGTGAGGCGCGAGAGTCCGTTACAGCCGACCTCAATAATATTAATCTGTCTCTTGTTTTGAGATCATAACTGTCTGTAGATACAGAGGCCCGAGTATGAATATTCTAATTCTGCGTAACGTAAAGTTATCGTATTGAAATCGAGAAGTTTCATGCTAAATTTTAGTTCCAAATACGCTCACGGGCGGGCGCTGTTCCAAACATAATACAAATTTTCTCGATAACTTTATTACTCGATTACATTACGCAGATTTCGAATATGCGCACTCGGGGCACAGCTAAGCGAATGGCACTTTATTGCGCAGACAATACGAATACTTGATCCAATGTAATTTTTGGGGTTCCGTGAAACAAAAGGAAAAACAGAACATTCGTAGCATTCTTTCGGCCTGTCTGTCAAGTTTTGACATTTGCAAGTGAATTAAAACAATATAGGATATATTAATATACATTTTACTGAGCGAGGATGATGAAATATTGACAAGTGCAACAAGGAAGGTCTCACAGCACAAGTAAATGAACAAAATCGACACCATTTTAGGTCATGATCTCAGTAGGAGTATCTTTTTGTATTTTTTTCTACCAATTTTTTATTTTTACGGTTTTCCCGTGAATATCAATTATATTTTTTATAAACTCACTGAAACAAGAATACACAGAAAAAAAACCAGAAAAATGCCAACCCCGGGACGATGCCATCTATGCGATTACTTCGTATTGTTTTCGGTTTACGAAGTAATCGCATAGATGGCGCTAGTCACTCCAAAAAGTGATAAAAACAAGCTAAGATTTGAATACATGGAAAAAATTCGGCCTTTCCTCTATGTCCAATCGTGGTGTAGGGGAAAAGCACACGACCCGGAGTGTCGAGGATCCGGGGTCGATTCCCGGGGTTGGCATTTTTCTGTTTTTTTTTTCTGTGTATTCATGTTTCAGTGAGTTTATAAAAAATATAACCATTTTAGGTGTCAAAAAAATTATGTTGTTTTAAAAGTTTCTTCTTCTTAAAGTGCCACTCCGTTACTGGAGGTTGGCCGTTAGCTTTAAAAGTCTTTAAAATGTCTCCCTGTCTCGAGCCACCCGGAACAGTTCCTCCGCACTGCTGATCCCGGTCCACTCCCTAATATTCCGCAGCCATGATTTCTTCCGCCTTCTAGGGCGCCGATTCCCCTGTATTTTTAACCCCCGACAAAAAAGAGGTTTGTTATAAGTTTGACATGTGTATCTGTGTATCTGTGTGCCTGTCCGTGGCATCATAGCTCCCAAACGGGTTTACCGATTTCGATGCGGTTTTTTTAAGCCGAAAGCTATTTTAATCGAGATGGTTCTTAGCTAAGTTTCATTAAAATCGGTTCACCGGTTTTTGAAATATTGAACTTTGAAATGACAATGTCGGGGGTTTTTCAACTTTTCTAAGTTGTTAGGTTATACCCATCAATATTAAGTTGCAGCAGCTGATATCTGTCATGAAAGTACTACTTACTAAGTACGTGTTCTATAATGTATTCTGTAGTTAGGCGCGGAAACCCAATGCGCAAATCCGACTCTCTCTTGTCCGGTTTCCCGTATCTTCCGGGTAACGCATTCGTGAAATGTTCCCAGATCCAATAACGTCGAAGGCCGTTGTATTTATCTTGCAATTCGCGAAGGTTGCAGCGGATTATTAGAATTTGGCCATCTTTTGTGGATGGATGATTAATGTAGCCTGGATATTAGCATACAGTATGCGTATGTTCGGATCTGATCGGATTAAGTCCTAGGGAAGACTGATGAGGTTACAAGTTGGTTTTATTCAGTCCAATGTGTTACCTACAGATGTAGCGTTTTGAGCGCTTTGCTGGTACAGTTTGTCAGATAATCTGGACCTAATAAGTGTTTGACATGTGACGTACCTAGCATAGCGGTTATGCATGACTATACTGCACTACTTCGTGGAGGAGCAAACTAAATTGGTTAGGTTAGGTTATGCATGACTATACTGCACTACTTCGTGGAGGAGCAAACTAAATTGGTTAGGTTAGGTTATGCATGACTATACTGCACTACTTCGTGGAGGAGCAAACTAAATTGGTTAGGTTAGGTTATGCATGACTATACTGCACTACTTCGTGGAGGAGCAAACTAAATTGGTTAGGTTAGGTTATGCATGACTATACTGCACTACTTCGTGGAGGAGCAAACTAAATTGGTTAGGTTAGGTTATGCATGACTATACTGCACTACTTCGTGGAGGAGCAAACTAAATTGGTTAGGTTAGGTTATGCATGACTATACTGCACTACTTCGTGGAGGAGCAAACTAATGTAATCCATTACTTGTAACCTGAACCTCCGCAAAGTTACGCTTGAATTTATACTATTTATAGAAGATTTTGTACTATTTATAGAAGATTTTTCAAAAACAACTGAGAGAGAATTGAGATTTGCGGTGCATTTTTATTTCGCAGTCTAGAATCTGTCTTCAGTCTAGCAAATTTATTTTCACGTTGTTGGGTCTACTAGTTTAATAGACCTAACATGTACGAATTTTGTATGTTGTTGTTGTAAATGTTAATAGGTATGTCAAAAGAACGGATTGTTAAGGAAAAGATGTGACCTTTCAGGTTGAGTACCTTTATTGCACTAAAATACACAAGTACAAAGTAAACAGTGTGACGTACACAGCGGGTGCAGCGTCAGCTCAAATGTTGGGTAAGTATCAATGTCGAGCATGCTCGTACACACGTATTGTACTTATATCAAGCACCATTTGGGTAATTTCGTGCGAAATACGTGAAACGAACTCAAGATTTTTTGCTTCTTCAAAACAAGATATAATGAGTTATTTATTTTCAGATACTCCCACTTCTAGATCTCCTTTTTCCTCGACACTAAGATGTTATATAGTGATTTATTGTGTTTTAGTGAATGGACTAAGTTAATAATTCATTACTTGGAGGTTTCTTGTTTCAATTTGGTGTTGACAATTCCTTTGCATTACAACTACAACATAGAAAAGTTGCAATTGGTGAAACTTAGACCAAAATGGCGATTAAACTATCTTAGGACTAAAAAAACCGGCTAAGTGCGAGTCGGACTGGCGCACCAAGGGTTCCGTACAAGGATTTTTGCCACTTTCCCCTAGCGTTTAATGTTGTCCAGTGTTAGCAAAGTCTTACTCCTAGGCAAAATGTACGCAGTGTTTTATATTGGTCCTGTCACATATACAGACAGACATAGCAATTTTAGATTTCCAGATTTTTTTGAGTGATTGCGCTATAAGAGCTACCTTCATACCAAATTTCAAGTTTCTAGGACAACTAGAAGTACCCTTTAGGTTTTCACGGTATAATACGCACGTTATACGCCGATTTGTATGGAAACAACCTTTTTAATGACTGTATCTTTTGATTGCGTTAACTTAGAACTTTGATTTTTTCACAACTTCACAGAACTGCAAGTTTGAGTATTCGTTATTAATTTCAGCATGCTACCTCCACGCGTTCCAGAGAAAAAGGGTCTTGACAAACAGAAAGACAGACAGACGGACAACGAAGTGATCCTATAACGGTTCCGTTTTTCCTTTTGAGGCGCGAAACCGTAAAAATATAGCTTTCTACACTTTTTCCTTGTACACTCAGTCTATTTATTATAGACTTTTTGCTACACGTGGTCCGCATGTCGTAATCCTCATTAACTATAACTTATATCATCAGAGACATGAAATTACGTTAAACATACAGTATCGCATGACGCCACATTTTACGGCCCATAAAGTGCTTCGCCTCGTCTTGACTAACGTTAGTCCATTAAATTAATACCACATTTTAAATAACCATTAAGTTAAGTAAGACTTAAGGGAGATAGTTATCAATTAGTGTTCATCATTTCTTAATGATACCTAAAAAGAACAGTTTCTGACCAGCATAAATTAAAAAAAAAGTTCAACTTTTTAGTTGAAAAGGCATATTGCTCAGTCCAAGAATACTCACCAGAAAGATTGGAATGCAGATAATAGTTTAAATTAATAACGAAACTTGCATGCCGTACTATTGGCTATTTGTACGCCTCAGGGCATATCATGGTGATATTAAACACATAAGACCTATGTATACAAAACTGTAATTACCTATGTTCTTTTTGACAAGCATATTTGATTTGAATTGATTATGCATTGCGGATAATTTAATAGGTAAGTACCTAGTTATGATTTTAACCAACATTTTCTGCGTGCAATGATTTATGACTTAACATCAATGATCATGTTTACTTTTACATCGACCGCATACTGTTTCTGTTTTTTTTTATTTATACTAGCTGTTGCCCGCGACTTCGTCTGGGTAGAATTCGGCTATCGCTGTCCCGCGGGAACTATACAATTTTCCTGGATGAATGCCAGGGTGAATAGCCTATGTTTTAATCTAGGGTGTAAGCTATCCCCATTCCGATTTCATCCAAATCCGTCAAGCCGTTTCAACGTGAAGAAGTAACAAACATACTCACTCACTCACTCACTTACTTACAAACTTTCGCATTTATAATATTAGTAGGATTAAGACCTGTTTGTAACGTATTCTAGCAAATAAATATTGTTATTTCTATTTAAATTTTATGCGCGTCATCACGGATTGTTTTGATAATGTCAGCACCGCCATTCAGTATAACTCGCATTACATCACATGGGTATGGCATGAATGGCTAATAAAATAGCTTGCTTACCCAGTATGGCAAGAAGTAGGCCGGCGCAGGCCAATATTTTAGTTCCGCCGCACAATTTATCAACCAAAGAGGAAATCACTTAGACGCGTTAAGGCTTTGGGACACAGGAGTCTGTTGGGTTAAAAGCTAAGATTTGGAAATAATAATGATATTAAATATCATGGTATCTATCTATATCTAGTCCCAAACCAGGCAAAGACAACGGATAAACATACTTATACCACAGTGTAAAGAGCTTATACCTACCAGTGGTCCGACGCCTTTGATGTTTGCGTAAATGCCGACACCGCAACCGCATGGCCAAAGCACCAAGGAGGGCGAAAGTTCCTAACTAATCGAGCAGTGGCGGCGTATGCAAGGGGGGTCGCCCTGCCCGCCCCGCGCCCCGCACCCCCCGCACGATTGACCTGTCTAGAGGCCTTCGTCGGACGACTGTATAGACTGTGCTTATACAGAATGTTACAAAAATACCCGTAAAGTCGAAAGAGAGTTAAATGGTCCAATATAAAGAATCCATTTACAATACATATTTGAATCACTATACGAAAAAAAATAATTTCTTACATTAAGCAAACCCTTGCCCTATATTTTTTACTTGTTATTTTGTAAGACGTTGTATAGATAAATACATACATATTAAACATCCAAGACCAGAGAACAAATCGTTTTCATCATACAAACATCTGCCCCGACCGGGGATCGAACCCGGGATCTCAAGCTTCATAGTCAGGGTTTCTAACCACTAGGCTATCCGGTGAAAGTTAAGATTTTGCGGGAGGCAGGACCTTGTGCGAGGTCCGAGTAGCTACCACCATCTTACTCGCTAATCCTGCCGCTAAGCATCAGTAAAATGGTTCGTCAAAGGGTTCCGCAGAAGTACGTGATTCAGTTTGTTCGACTGTCCCTCTTGTAGTCATACTAAATTGGGGTTAAATGGTTTTAAATTATACTTGAATCGAGAAATGTTTTTATACTTATGTCAGAGTGTTTATGACATTGACATAAGATCGATTTTTGCCTGACCTGTGGAAGAACTTCTTTTACTAGTTCAGTGGACAGTCAACCTAAGGATCTAGCGCTAAAGAGGCCACTCGGGAATTTCGTTACTGAAATTGTGTTACTCGAGCAAAGCTGCCAAAAAGCTAACACATCACTCAAGAAGATAAACACGGATGGATGTTCATCACACTATCCTATCTGCACTATACAATAGGTATCTTAAAATAATTGTACTATTAAACCAACTGAATCGAATTTTATTCAATTAAGGAATACCTAAATACCAACTAAATAATTGTAATAACTGATAAAATTTGATTAACGTATTGACATAATGTGACATTGAAGCTTATTGGATAATTTTATTTCAAACTTATTAATCGTATTAAAAAAAACTGTAGTAGCTCGACCTATGTTTAATATTATTTTTCGTCATTGTATGTTGAATTTCATTCTATGAATGTTTCATAAAAATAAAACAAAAATAATCAATAAATCGATTATTTTCATTGATTCAGAAAATAGCTCCATCTCTTGCCACTAATGCGTAACTGTAGAAGTTCCGTAGTGGGTGAGCTGCTTGATTAAGCTACTCATAGATGGCGCTGAGGAGAGATCTTCCAAATAAAATATGACACAAGGCATTGAAAAATTCGTTAGGTACACCAACGTTAAGTATAGCTTAATTGGTGGAGCGTGGTACGGATTACCGAGGTTGCTGGTTCAAGTCCAGCTGCTTAACGAATTTTTCTTTGCATTGTCATTGTATGTTGAATTTCATTCTATGAATGTTTCATAAAAATAAAACAAAAATAATCAATAAATCGATTATTTTCATTGATTCAGAAAATAGCTCCATCTCTTGCCACTAATGCGTAACTGTAGAAGTTCCGTAGTGGGTGAGCTGCTTGATTAAGCTACTCATAGATGGCGCTGATGAGAGATCTTCCAAATAAAATATGACACAAGGCATTGAAAAATTCGTTAGGTACACCAACGTTAAGTATAGCTTAATTGGTGGAGCGTGGTACGGATTACCGAGGTTGCTGGTTCAAGTCCAGCTGCTTAACGAATTTTTCTTTGCATTGTCATTGTATGTTGAATTTCATTCTATGAATGTTTCATAAAAATAAAACAAAAGTAATCAATAAATCGATTATTTTCATTATTTTTCGTTTTTTGTTCTTATTTTTAAAGTATTCAATTAATTTATTCAGCCGACATTATATTGTAGACGTAGATTATAAGATAATGTTTTGCATGCCAATGTTTCTGGTAAGACATGTCACTGCACAGGAGCACTATTTAAGATAAAATAAGATAAGATAATTTATTACAAAAATTGCGGTACAGGATAATAAATGATGTAAATGTTTTACAGAAAATTTTTGTAACACGTGTGCCTAAACTAGGATTACTAGTGAACTCTGTATCTCAGGCATAACGAACTAACATTTAAAAATTAATTAAGATAATCACTTGAAGTAAACAGTGCATACCGAAATTATACAGACAAATAACATTTAAAAGACATTTTATTTATACAATGTCTAAAGCAAAGCTAATAAATTTCATTTCATTTCATTTCGTGACCCCCGTGGAACCTTTTCGTAGAAAATGTCATGGTGAAATGGCATTGCCTGACAAGGTAAATCATTATGATACTTACTGTGAGAACGTTCTACGGTGGGTCAGGAATCAAATGATTCGACTGTATACAGTCAGTGCTCAAGTGGATCTCATTCTCACTCTCACTACGTTATTACCTTATAAATTCAGATAATCTAATTTTCCAGTCTCACAATCATAAGAAGACAACGTCGCGTCGCGGCGGTATTATTATATCAATGTTCATAGTTTCATTGCAACACAGTTTTGCTGTATCAGTTTTAAATGGTTCACGGTTAATTACGGGATATTGACCGCGATAATCTTAAACCTATTATGCTAATCGCGGTCAATATCCCGTACTGAATATCGATTGGGTCCAACGTATATGAACCAATTTACAAATAACCAGCTTAGAAAAGTTGATAAACCCCTGACATTGTCATTTCAAACTTCAATATTTCGAAAACCGGTGAACCGATTTTAATGAAACTTAGCTAAGAACCATCTCGATTTAACGAGCTTTCGATTAAAAAAACCGAATCGAAATCGGTTTATCCGTTGGAGCCATGATGCCACAGACAGATACACAGATACACGGATACACGGGTCAAACTTATAAGACCCCTCTTTTTCGTCGGGGGCTAAAAAACACTGTCACACTTTGTGGAATTTGTTGATTGCACAAAGTTGTATTTACATCGTCGGATTTCAGTGGATTCGCTTTTATACGTAGGACCCGTTATATCTAACAGTTTCGCTGGGACATAATTATTATTCTAAAGCTTCAGTATTTCTCACGACCTTGACCTCTCAAAGGGGTCGAACCTTTTAAAATTAATTTTTAAGTTGTTAAAAACGACTAGAACCGCAAAATCGTACCTCGAGGGTTGAATAGTCACAAAATAAAAGTTCCTTAAAACAGGCAAATTAATAAACAAACACAGATATAACCTGATGCATAAAATGTTATATAGGTAGCAACAAGTCTTGCCCCAGAACTGGCCTGACCCAGTTTCCGGCCGGGGGTCTGAACCTTCCCGACCGTACTGCGAGAGATCAGCTGAGCGGCTTGAGATTTACTTATTTATTAGAAATGTAGTACATTCCGTGTAATTTTAGTTGTTCGTTCATGTATGAATAATTTATTTAAAACAAATGTACAATGGACTAACACTACCTACAAAATAAATAAAAATATCAAAACGAAAACTAACTTAAAAAATTAAATACCTACTAAACCTGGACCTCTCGGCAGGGTGCCCATCACGCAGGCAGCATTCCCGCGCTGAATTGCAATAGCAATTCGCTTGTTATTCGTTGCGTTATGAGTGTGGTGGTCTTCTTATATGTAGCTAGCTTTACCTACTTACTAAGAAGATTTTACACTATGTTAATACAGTTTATCGCCAAAATGCCGACACACGTTTCTTTTCTGACTTATTTTCTTAACCTTTTGATTTAAAAACTAACATAACCTAAGTACCTGTGTTAGTTTCTTTCTCGGTCCGAACTACAATTTTGTTGCTGTCGGGTTTGAAACCTTGGGTCCATGGGCTTACAAGTTTATTTCAGAATTGCAAAAGCGCTTGGTCGATGCAACTTGTGGCCAAAGGGCTGGCAGTTTTCTCTCTCAAAGAATCAGCATCGCTATTCAGCGAGGCAACGCTGCCAGCCTTTTGGGCACCTTGCCACGGGGGCCTCATTAAGATTTAATTTAGTTTTTAAGTTTTACTTTATTTAGTTTCAGCTTAGATTTAATGTCATTGTAAATTGCTTTTATTACGTGAAATAAATTATTTTAACCTAACATATACAACAAACAACAAAATTTACCTGAAATTATCCTGATTTCAGCAGATAGCTAGCCTTCGATTAAATTAAAATGCGATGAAATGACATACCTATAACTGAACAGTCATGAAACGTTTGTCGACGATTCCAGAGACTTGAAATTTGTACATCATGGGACAATTGACACCAATTGACTTAGTCCCAAACTAGGCGAAGAGTGTACTATGGGTATTAAACAGCGGATAAACATACATACCTACTTATTATACATACTAACTGTTGCCCGCGACTTCGTCCGCGTAGATTTTGGTTATCGCTACCCCGCGGGAACTATACAATTTTCCGGGGTAAAAAGTAGCCTATGTTATTCCTCAATATTCAAACTATCTTCTTACCAAATTTCACCTAAATTGGTGCAGCGGTTTTCCCGCTTCCCTTTCCTTATGAGCGAGAATTGCGAATGTGTAATACAACTGTAGGGCTGTTGTTACGTACTGATTTTGTTTTCCTATTTTTGCGTGGAAAATCGACAGCGTGGACGTTTAAATTGTAATCAACTCCCTGTAAAAGATGGTTGCGCCTTCTAGCCTAATATTTAATTTAAACCAAAATAATAAGTAGGTGGTACGGGTTCAAAATAGCTTCATGGATTTAAAAGTCCCAAAAAGCACCATTAAAAACGCTCCAGTATATTAGGTATTTACAAAAGTAACTCCGTATTGTTTTACTCAAACGCCAGTAAAAGAGGCAGTTAGAATAACGGTAATTATTATGGTTATTGTTTAATTAAAGAGCATTGTTCCGTGAAAATAAAACATGGGACGGAAGCCCATGGCGCGGTTGTTTGCATTCATTATGAAGTATCTTATGAAGAGTCAGAAGGTTCTAGAATAGCGTCCGCGGACTCGGAGACGAGCTGTCGGTAGGCCTCCAACAAGATGGAGCGACGACCTGGTAAAGGTCGCGGGACCGCGGTGGATGCGGAAAGCACAAGACCGGTCTGAGTGGAGAGCCGCGGGGGAGGCCGCCGGCCAGCAGTGGACGTCTTTCGGCTGACATGATGATGGCGTATCTTGGCGTTTCAAAGGTGCTTTAGACCAGCTCGGTTTCGCTTTAGCATTTGCCCTCTTATTCTCGCACGATCTTGTACTATTTAACAGAAAAAGATGGCGAATGTCAAAGTGAAGTCAAGCCCATTAGACAGTAAGCCCGCAGTTGGGGGTAACTTTTGATTGTAAGGACGATTAAAGATTAACATTTGACTAATTGTTAATCGTGACCATAATAACTGACGATTGATTAAGAGGAAAATTGTAATTAACAAAAACCACGCTTTATATCTTAGGATATCTATTTTGTATTGCTTGGTGACAATTTTCATCACATCATCATTATTATGTCAGCTGAAAGATGTCCACTGCTTGGACATAGGCCTCCCCCAAGGCTCTCCACTCAGACCAGTCTTTTGCTGAAAAAGTTATTACCGTGATTTCAAAAAAGTCATTCCTTAATATCAGGACTTTCATATGACAGTAATTTCATCAGTGCCCGCTGATAGGTCAATTTGCCCATCCTTAAGCTACGACTTAATATTTGTTTCTGAAAGTTAACGTAATGGGCAAACACAATAGCGCAAACTCTTAGCTTCACAAAGTCAGCCGAATGATCTAACCTTTGTAGTTATTAACCTTATTACACAAGAAACCCCCGAAACTCAATAACAGGCCTACACGGAAAAGTTTTCAGAAAAAATACTCTATTTCATAGTCTGCTAAATAGAATAAAATTACCAACATTATTTTATTGGGCAAAGTTTGGCCGTATTTCTACGAGTTCGGTAGAGATGTTTGCCATGAAATCATGAAATAATATTGTGTTACGACTGTTGAAGACGTTTGCGTAATAAGACGCAGAATGCCATCTGTTGGGGAAGTTTGATCCTATTTTCAGATAGAAGTCTTTTAGGTAACACGGATATTATAATTCGAAAAGTACGGGGCTTAAAAAAACGTTTCGGAATTATCGAATCAAAATTTTATTACCGTGATTGAAAACACACTTATGGCACAAAGCTTTTTCTAAAAACAAGTTACGGTAGTACTTACCCAGAGCCTTTTCATATGACTCCCACTTGACCTAGTAATCCCATTTTGAAATTTCAAGACCCCCTTCCAACCCTGTTACATTAAAAATAAATGTTATTTTATATTTGCAAAACACTTTTTAAAGCCAATAGCAGTAGCAGTTTCTGAGATAACCAAAGACAGACAGGCAGACTTAGTCACACAACAAAGAGTTCCCTTTTAACACTTTCCGAGCAAAAGTAGTTAATAACAAGTGTAAAACAAGTAATTTTTCGCATATTTTGACTCCATTTCGGTATGTCATTAAAAGCTGCCAGATGTACAAACCGCTATAAATTGCGAAAACAATGTAAATTCTGGCAACACTGCAAAAACCCGCTATAAATTCCTTGGGGTGGTCAGCTCAAACGGCCAAAAAGTAATAAATAATATGGAGAGGGTGTCGACGATATGTATTTCGGCATAAAGCGGGATTCAAGGACACTTCATTATAGTTATAGGGCCCGGGACAGTTCTTGTTGGGATTATCCGGTCCCAGGATAGGTTCTTGTTCGAAATCGTTGTTTCTAAAATGCGGTTTTTTTTTTCTCTCTTTAGCTTTTAATGACAGAGTGAGGTTTCTTTGTGTAATTTGTCTGTGGTTACGTATTGTAAGAGCTAATGTAACTTGTTTTTAGAAAAAATGACTTTGTGCCAAGTTTCTTGCGGCGCATTCTTCTTGGCAATCATGGTCTTTCCGAAAGCGCTGGTAGACTCAAAAAAATTACGTGTAAAAGAGCATTCAACTGCCTATTTGCTGAATAAAATTTTGATTTTGATTTTGATTTTGATTTTGATTTCTGATTTTGAACTATTTATTGCTGTTAGACACTGGAACCGCAACTGCACTATTTATGAACCCTAACTAAGGTTGTACTAGTCATCATGTCTTCTCCCGTCGACCCGTGTAGGGGTCAGCAATTATCGAATTTCAGTTTTTAATTGTTTCTTCATACCCCGGCGCGGAAATTCCGGAAAATAATAATGAAGGGTACACAGAATTCATCTTAAAATGTAGAGCACTCAATATACAAGTCAGCACTGAGTTACCGATACAAATATTTATGTAACTTGTCTTTTTTATAACTTTAAAAAAGTTGTATCTACACGAAAGTTGTATGGATAATTACATCGTTTCAAACTTTCAAATCGCGATAACTCAAAAAGTTGTTAGCACGTGACTAGACATGTTGTTTCCGGGTACCTACTTTTTATATATTATGACTTATGTATGGTTTGTATTTTTATTTTTGTCTTCGAAGTACTACTAGACTAGAGGGGAGATGTTGTGTTTGCTACTAGATTTGAAAGGGGTGGACATTTCCTGTGGACCTTTGAGTAGTCATGTCCCGTCAAACTGAATTAGTTGGTTCTTCTTTTTGTCAAGATAAATTCGTACTTCTGTATCAACTACCTTATTACAACAAAACAAACAAAAACAAAAAGAATAATAATAACGATAATTAAATTTAGAACCTAAAATGGAAAACGTCCCCGAGTCCGCTACCTCGGGGCAAGGTGCCCAAAAGGCTGGCGGCGTTGCCTCTTTGTACAGCAATGCCTATACGTTGGCCGAGGAACGCGCCAGCCCTTTGATCACCAGTAATTTTGGTTATTTTTTTTCTTAAAAGCTACCTTATCAATATTTTATACCTTAAGTTTTTTTTTTTTTTTTTATACAACGAGGAAGGCAAGCGAGCAAGTGGGTCACCTGATGGTAAGTGATCACCACTGCCCATAGACACCCGCAACTCCGGAGGGTTTGCAGATGCGTTGCCAACCTAGAGGGCTAAGATGAAATGCCTCTTGTGCCCGTAATTACACCGGCTGTCTTACTCTCCACATCGGAACACAACAGTGCAAGCACTGCTGCTTAGCGGCAGGATTAACGAGTAAGATGGTGGTAGCGATCCGGACGGACCTCGCACAAGGTCCTACCACCCGCAAAGTCAATTTAAAAGAAGTTCCCAAACATGCTCAGTAAACTATTTCATTCATGGACATACCTATTATACTTAGTGTTAACTAGTGTTACTATTAGATACCTAGTTACCGGCTGGGCTATACTTAATTTGCTCTAAAGCAAGAAAGGTGATAAAAAGTTATCCGCAACTAAAAACTGATATTAAAATAAACAATGCTGTTAAAATGGAACTTGTTAACATTAAAGTATAGAGGCTCATAACCTTCGGTACATTTATTAGCCTTAAAAATAATTTAAATTCCGTTTTTAATACCTCGAACATTGAATAGGTACCTGAAGAACAGTTATTTCTATCACTCTTGCTTCCTGCTGCTATCTTTGTGTCCAACTATAATAGACATAATCAAAGTTTTTTAACAATTAGAAAAGTATAATATCCAACTGTCAAAGTTTGTACTAAACTTACTTAAGTATCGTTTGATTCGCGGTAAGCTTAAACGATTCCGAACCGACAATCTTCAGGTCAAGGCTATAAATATAGGTTATAAAGAAATAACTTCGAGTCACCATCATTAAAAGCAAATCAGTTTCATTATTAACCAAAGTTAAATCGATACAGCCAAAACCGTTGCATTCCGCCTTGGAAACAAATTCCAACTTTGTGTGGTAGAAATTACGATAGAAAATTAATTGGTACCGCTCTGTCATTTCCGACTTTTGTATTGTAATGCGTTGTGGTGGGGCAAGGCCATTGGAAAGGGATGGCGATTGCGGTTTTAGCGGGTGAGAAGGAGACGGTAGATTGCAAGGCTGAAGGCAGGTAGGCCACTGACCTGCCCCAGTTTCGAGTGCAGGGCGGGTAAATATTGATTCAGTGACCCGAACCAACTGTTGCGCGCCTCTGTAAAGATGCTATCCTGTTTTTTGTAATGAATAATTGATGGTTAGTTTCAGAGGGGATTTGTTTACAGGCAGTTTGCTGGGATTTGGGTCACTTTTGACTTACATAATGTATCTTTGAGAAATCAATAACGGTCGATACAAAAGTCTTTCAGTACTTATTTTGCTTAGATTTACATTTTGTCTAGTATCTATTTTTACTGGCGTTTCGATTTGGCTTAGCAGATTCTTGAAACAGCAGTTCTTGCACTGTTGTGTAAACTTGTGTTCTGGTGTGGAGAGTAAAAGAGCCGGGGAAATTACGGGCACAAGAGGTATTCCTCAGCCCTCTAGGTTGGAAGCCTGTTTGTCGATGGACAGCGGTGATTACCTAAAATCAGGTTACCAGTATTCGTTTGTTTTTCTCTTCCTATAGAAAAAGAGTGCTCCAAGCTTAGCCTCAGGTTAGGATTTAAAGCACTAAGAACTAAAACGCCTGTATCTTTCGCTATACAGTTTGAGGGAAGACGTCTTTGCAATTGCATTATGAACAGGCAATATGTTTTCAATTCAACATGGAATACACAAATCTTTTTTTAACCCAGGATGAAAAAAGAGGGTTGTTAAGTTTGACCTGTGTATTAGTGTATCTGTGTATCTATCTGTGGCATTTCGAATTTCCCTATGCCAAAACTCTAACATTACGTCTGACCAAAATGATTGGGGTCAGTTTTGTTTTAGTGTGAGTTTGTAGGAACGTAACAAATTTTGACATGAGCGCAGACGTGTGCTGTACGTGCGTGTATCTCATGCCCCTCAAAAAGTGGCAGAAAAGTTGTAGTGCATAGATAAGCCAAAGGCGCCTCCTGTCTGTCTGCTTTATGCTGAGTGGTAACTTATAGTCTGTTGAGTGCTCTAAACTTTGAGATTAAAACCTCGTTTTTAAAAATAAGTGACGTCATGCTCTTTCCGTCTACCCTTCAAATGTTCCAAAGGGAATAATATCCTGATGTTTATATTGATTCCCACTATAATTAAAGTTGTTTGTTTGTTCGCAGCGTGGGTGCTGGGTTGGCTGATGTGTAAAACGGTACCATACGTGCAAGGGTTGTCTGTCGCCGCCTCTGTCTACAGCCTAGTAGCTGTGTCTCTAGACAGGTAAGTCACTATATTAATAATTATTATTTTATTTTCAGACCAGGCTCACGCAGTTTAAAAAATCCAAAAAATACAAATTAAGTAAAAGAAAATGACACTTAGAGTCTAGAGGCGCGCATGCAACGGCTCAACATTAGGGCTGTCCAATCGCTCGGACAATGCCAATCTAATGCGCCTACTTATTGTAGGATTATTCCAGATAGTCCTGGCTACATTGACTTGTAATTATTATAATAGCGTATGGATGGGTCTTTGGGTAGGGGTACTCCGTTTTTGTTGCTTATTAGCGATATGAGCCGCACGCACCGCTCACTGCCTGCGGGCTCGCTCCGCAACAAGTGATTGTTTTTAACTTCTTCTATCTATCTTCTATACCTATAAAACAGTAACGTGACTGACTGACTGACTGACTGACATACAGACAACACACAGCCTAAACCACCGGACCAAGAGACTTGAAATTTGGCAAACGACGAGGAAGGCAAACGAGCAAGTGGGTTACCTGATGGTAAGTGATCACCACTACCCATAGACACCCGCAACCCCGGAGGGTTTGCAGATGCGTTGCCAATCTAGAGAGCTAAGATAAAATGCCTATTGTGCCCGTAATTACACCGGCTGTCTTACTCTCCACACCGGAACACAACAGTGCAAGCACTGCTGTTTAGCGGCAGGATTAGCGAGTAAGATGGTGGTAGCGATCCGGACGAACCTTGCACAAGGTCCTACCACTCGCAAAACCACATATTACCTTTAGTATCCTAGAGGTGCACTAAAAAGGGATTTTTCTGAATTCCCACGGGATAGGGAACTGGCCAATTTTTTAATACCTATTTCACGGGGGCAAAGCCGCGGGGCATAAGCTAGCATTGTATAAGCTTACAGTGAAAAAACTACGATACCCTTTTTATTGTCACAGAACTGTCTCCAACAATACCCTGGCGGTCCCTTGGCAATTGAGCAGCACCTTTCTCAACGACCGCAATCCTAACTGCAGCACCCTACCCTTATTGTGTGGGACTACGATTGTACCCGGTATTGTCCCTAAAAAGACCAAGGACGCATCGGAAATGCGCCCCGGATCCCTAGGTCCCCTTGACCTGGTAGTGCCCTGTAATATATCGGTCCGTGTTGACAATTGGGCATCCTTCGCATTCCGGCGACGGCCTCGCGTGCCGAAATTTGTCAGGTCTGGGATTAATTTAAAAATTTTGATCGATGGCCACACCTTTTCGCTGCAATTTGGGGAGCCAAGGCCGCTAATGTTTTGTCGAATTAGGAGGTCTTTCATTGTTTTCCTCGAAAGGCTTTTTGTATTTGTGTTCAATTCAAAACAACGTTACGATCGTTATAAATCTTGGAGCAAGAATTAGACAATGATGAATGCAAATGAAAATAACCTAACCAACTTAGAAATCAACTTATTTTTATGAATCGTAGCCAAAACACCTTCTCGATTACACTAGCTTTCAATAAATAAAATAAAAGGAGCTGCGTCCAGATCGGTCCATCCATTTATTAGCTGCGATGCTACATGCAAATAGATACAAATGTCAAAAGAAAAACATCCCTCTTCTCGAGTCGGGGGTAATGAGAGCAGTCACGTTTTAAACTTTTTTTCAACTTAAACATGTCAATAATTGATCGCACGTAAAATTCTGTTCATTTTCTACCCGTTTTCTATTTATGTCTTGCGAGCCTATGCATGTATGTCTGTCTGTATATTATACCTATACCTATACCTAAACCGTTTGACGTATCTCAATGTTTGAGGTGTCATTGGATTTGTCTCAGTTGTGGAAGTGACACAGGGTATATTATAATTGTTTATTGCGGCCCAGTATTGTAGTCGGGTTTTCTGTTTTTAATTACAAGTTAGTCAGGTTATTACTGTAAGTAGTTCACACAAGTCCCAAGCATTAAATAATCTGAGCTTATTTCTGACGCAAATATTAGTAAACAAGGTGTTGAAAATTCCTACGATGTAACGTGGAGATTATTCTCATCTCAATAAAGCTTACTCAATGAAGGTTCATGGAAGGCTTTCGTGTTAGTAACGCCTGGGGATCTGAAGGGGGCCTGAAGCCAGAATGTGATGTGAAGGTCACGTCAGGAATCGTTTGCGTGGCACGTTGGTGGAGCGTCTCAAATTTCTAGCAAATTTCAGACGCGCCGCGTTTGCGTTGGGGCGCGGTGCAAAAGATACGCATCAGCGTTTCTTATAGTAGTATAAGCAACTGTTACAAAATGAGGGTCCTTAAAATACGAGTGTGTTTTTATGAAAGGAGGCGAATCGAGGTGTGTTTTGAGGACTAATTATGTAGTTGCAAACATTACTTTATCTACACGCATATTATAAGTACTCTAAGATGGGTTTAGAAGCCGAAGGAATAACAAACCTGTCACGAATTTTGCTGTTTTTTTTTTATCATAGACCAAGCTGCGTATCGACTATTTTTTTTTATTGATGCTTATTTTTATATTGCATTTGTTTTTGTTTTTTATAGAGGACTTTATATGGTATGTGTGTAGATAAAAAAAAATCTTGTATAAGAATTACTGTGTTGAAATAAACATGCATGATAGTTCTCTAAATACCTATAACATGTCACTTACTTTTTATGAGACTATACTAGATAGGTAGGTACTTCCTCAGAGATAAGTCTACTTGAATTTAGTGAAACAATACGTTCTTTACGTAACGAAAGAGATGACCACATGAATAATCATTTGATAACCAAGCTTCATTTAATTTTACTGTATTATTTTTGTGCAGATCATAGGTAGTTTCTATTTCTCAATCTCATGTTTCTAATCTTCGACGACTTAGAAACCGTGTCCAAATCGGTTTGTCCGATTATTAGCTACAATGCCTCAGACAGATACATCAAACTTATAAGTAGAACACCCCATTTTTGCGCTAGGAATTAAAAAATATTGCGCTCACAGGCTTCTGACTTAATCCGCTGCAGTTTGTCACTTGCCTGTACAATAAGGAAGCGATTTCCTCGTTCAAGTCATTCCTCCCATTGTAGCTACGTGACGCGTAGTAATTATTTCACCTGAAATATGCGGCCATGGGGTCCAAGGCTGAAATCTCAGCGCTTAGTGACATTGCGTCGACCTTCACACCACAGTTTATTGACAGAATTGAAATGTTAGAGGACATTGGGAGTCCTCGGAACTTTGAAACTTTGACCATTAGATGTTTGTAATTAATTTGTATTGGATCGATCTGTTTGTTTGGGATTTCGGAATTGATAGAAGATAGAAGTGTGGTTCATGTCTGCCTAAAGGTATGTTTTGTTTCTGAATTAAAACTTGGTGAAACAAACGGATCACTCACGTATGTCAGTCGAGTATAGCTCGACATGTTTCGGACTAATAATAAGGCAGGACTACGGATTAGTCTGAAACATGTCACGTGAGTGATCCGTTTATTTCACTATGATTGAGTCTCACGGTAGTTTTATATTATTATTAATCGTATGGCAATAAAATATGAGGGCAATCAGAGAACAGCTTTGAGGTTGCTAAGCCAGGCAACTAAGTCAGGTGTCGGATTATAGAGGTGTTCACCAGATCCGGAGTAGGAGTGAAGGGGACAGTTTTATGTTAAAAGTGAATTAAAACTTCTTTTGGGAAAATTGTTTTATTAATCTTAACTTATTGGAACTAACGCGTTGTACCAGATACCAGGTAGATCATGGGCTTCCTTACAAATCACACTTGTAGATAACTGAACCATAAAATTTTATGGTTCAGTTATTTACAATTGTCATCAAACTTACATGTACTATACATACCAAATTTCAAGTCGATGCGAAACAAACATTGCAAGTTAAATAAAATCTTGTGAAAATACCAATTAAAAATGAAAAGAAAAAGAACATGAGAAAAATACGGTTCGAAATAATATCACAACCAGTCGAAAATTTTATTCGAGCTGTAGTTTTTTAGCAATACACAGATTTACACAACTTTCTAAGCAGAAGCAGAAAGCAGAGTAAATTCTGGCAAAAGTTATGTTGACAGCGATGACGACTCACTGTAAAAACTGATACAATATAAAGCATGGGGATAGCTCAAGTGGAATGTATATGAAATATAATAAAACCACAGACCTATATCCCTATGATACAAGTGACGACAGTAAGACAACAGATATAGATCATGCTGTGTAAGTTGTTGTAAATAAATAAATAGAAAAGGAATATATCAAAAACTATAAACCAAAAACAATTTTAAATGATTCGCTATTAATCGTACTGGACATAATGAAAACGGGATATTGACCGCGATTACCTTGTCAAACCTATAAGGTAATCGCGGTCAATATCCCGTTATCATTATGTCCATAAACCAAAACCTTTAAAAAGCAATGAAGTTCGCAACAGAGCTATGAATACGCAATCTTGTAACACCATAAGCATAAGCTTATTAAATCAGGATCAGGAATCACCACTCCATTCATCAAAATCCTCACTAACCCCATGGGAGCAATCCTTAGCCATTCCAGTTCAGGTCACGTCCCCCATGGCAAGTTATTGTCCTATTCGGGGTATTTCAGGATTCCCACCACGTAAACAATTAAATCATGGGAATATGTGGATCAAGGGCAGATTGGCGAAGAGTTTTCTTAGAGATACGGGTTATTCGGTCATCAGTTTAACTCATGGTGCAGCAATTAATTTGTCTTTCCGTGTTGTTTATGGTTTTTAAAGCATGGACGATTTGTGTCTTTCTGTAGAGCAACAAGGTGCAAAGGCGATAGCTATTAAGCTGACTGTACCTACCATAGCAATCAGTTGGCTTACTTTGACGTAGGTTTGTGGAGTTAGGACACACTGAATAATGTTTGACTTTTTTAAATTGACCGACGAAAAGGAAAAAAAACAGTAGGTAAGAAAATTTTAACTACTTATGAGCCATTGAAGTATTCCATTCCGTTCTAATACTGTGTTTTAAATTACTGTTTTTTCTGCATACAAACAGCACAAAATGACAACAGTGACAACAGGAACTTACGGCTACAAAAGCACATTCAGCTACATAACCTAACCAACTTAGAAAAGTTGAAAAAACCTATGACATTTTCATTTCGAAATCTACCTAAAAATCATTTCGATTCAACTAGCTTTTGATAAAAAAACCGCGTCGAAATCGATCCATCCGTTTGGGAGCTATGATGCCACAGACACAGATACACATGTCAAACTTATAACACCCGTTTTTTTGGGTTGGGGTTTAAAAAAACCCAACCTTGACTGCCAATTCAGCTGCGCCACGTCATCCGTCTCGAGAACGTGACCAATCCTCACCCCATGGACTTTCTATCACCCCAAAAATTACAAGCGATGTATCATGCAAATATCAGCGGCCTCTTACCATAAAACGGCTGCAATTTCCTCGGGCGACAAATCTCGGTCGCGGCCTTGGCACAGACATGTTGTACCGTCTGCATAATCGCGTGTAATCTTAGAGCAGAAAAGGAATGGAGATGTTAACACGCGATTTCTCCTCTGCCAAATCTCTAGCATTAAGTCTGATCGAAATGATCAGGGTCTGTTGACTGTGTGCGTGTTTTTGGTATTTGTGTGACAGTTTTGTTTTAGTGTGCGTTTGTAGGAACGTAACAAATTTTGACAGCAGCGTAGACGTGTGCTGTACGGTATGTGTTCCTCGTCCCCCTCAAAAAGTGGCAGGAAAATTGTAGTGCTTATATAAGCCAAAGGCGCCTCCCGTCTCTCTGCTTTATGCGTGTAACGGTGATAAAACGTTTTGGTTCATTTTGGCTTTGCGTTTTGGGCTAGTTTCATTTGGTTCATTTTGGCTTTGCGTTTTGGGCTAGTTTCATTTGGTTCATTTTGGCTTTGCGTTTTGGGCTAGTTTCATTTGGTTCAT
Organism: Clepsis dumicolana; assembly: GCA_963691665.1. Lineage (NCBI taxonomy): Eukaryota > Metazoa > Arthropoda > Insecta > Lepidoptera > Tortricidae > Clepsis > Clepsis dumicolana. The sequence continues at coordinate 915,821 of OY829515.1, read as the reverse complement.
TTTGGCTTTGCGTTTTGGGCTAGTTTCATTTGGTTCATTTTGGCTTTGCGTTTTGGGCTAGTTTCATTTGGTTCATTTTGGCTTTGCGTTTTGGGCTAGTTTCATTTGGTTCATTTTGGCTTTGCGTTTTGGGCTAGTTTCATTTGTCTTTGGTGGTTTTAGATTGCTGTTTTTATCAACTTGTTTATTTTCCTCAGCTTGGTGAATATTTTGTGTAAGTAATGTTTCATCGTCATTATCGTCATCATCATCAAATTTAGTGGGTATGCTCTTGTTTGTGGAGTATCTTCCATCAGGTGTACAGTTAGCAGCAGAAGTAGTAAGCAACCGAAGCGTTAACAATTATCTAAGCACGGCTTTATTGTTATAAACATAAGAGCTTGTGCAGATCGGTCGCTTAGCAATTTCTGCTGCTGACTGTTGTACACCTGGAGTCTTTAGCTGTTTTCCAAATTGTTTAATTAAAAAATGTCCATATCTCCATTATTCGGAATGTATTGTGCGGAATTACATTTGTAGTTTATCATGAGCTTTTCGGTGAAGGAAACCATCGTGAGAAAACCTGCACACTCCTGCGAAGAAATTCAATGATGTGTGTGAAGTTACCAATCCGCATTGAGCCCGCGTGGGAACCATAGCCCAAACACTCTCATTCTCATTGTGCCCAGTAGTGGGGTATAAAAAAGGCTGGTGATGATCTCCATTATTCACAGTAAAAATGGAGGTATATTTGACTCACATACAACACATCCTGTATCCTTACTGCTATTACTGAGACTACTGTATTGACAAGACACATGGGCGTCCTTGACTAAGATTGCTCCCATTCTCTCGTGGGGAATGTAAATTGCGATCTGAATTTAATTGCAAACAATAGGAAGAGGATGACAGTGGAATCACTTAACGAGCTCGTATACTGTTTCATCGTTGTTACTGTATGACTTTGCATAACAAAGGTTCATGTTTGGGGTAGCATGGATTTGGTGGACAATTATTTACGTCTGAATGACGGGTTACGCGTTGCGCACACTTTGTTTTTCTTAGCCTGTTGAAGTATTCCATTGCTGGGACACATACCCATTCAGTATTTGTACTGAGAAGAATAAGGGAAACGTTAAAAACGAATGTAATACAGTTTTGAATGAGACAATGATGTTTAGGTATGTAAAATGACGCGCGTCAAACGCGTCGCGTTTAATATAGCATTTGTGGCATACGAAAAGACTATAAAGTGAATTGGCCAAAAATGTTAGGTAAATCAATAAATTTATTACTCGTTTTATGTTCTTTATTTAGTTATTTTATTTTATTTATTTAGCATACACTTTTCCTACGCAAATTTAATTCATCATCATCATCAGCCCACAGCAGTCCACTGCTGTCCATGGCGCGCCACAACACTCTGTCTTCGGCCCCTCGCATCCATCCGCCGCCAGCAACCCTCTTGAGGTCGTCCGTCCATCGTGCTTCAGGACGCCCCACACTACGTTTCCCCGTTCGTGGTCTCCATTCGAGGAGGAGGAAATTTAATTATTTGTGCTGATTCCGGTCCAACGCGTTTGATGCAAAGATTATGAAGGGTTTGCCTGAAAACCAGCGCTGTAGCAGGCTCCTACTGCAGCCTAATGCTGAGTCAAATACCTTTTCGGATTTTTTGTAATTTTTTGTATTAGTTTAAGAGTCAGTGTATTTTCTGATGTCGAATAAACTTTAAAAGTTGTCTATGTCTATGTAAAGAAAGAGAAAAAGGAAAATAAATTGAATAAAATTAAACATAGTTCCATAGAGGTCTTGAAGAATATACGTAAGCCAATTACGGTCCTTCTACGACTATTCTCATTTCGAATAATTTCTCTATTCATAGCACACTCGAACGGTTCATTTGCAAGACTCGCAGTGTATTGAATATGACAAAATCAGGGCCTCGCAATTAGGGCTGCCACTACCGCGAATCCCTCAAGGATAATTACAAAGGGAAGTTACGAGGCACATAAATTTTTGACAACCTTGATCCCGCCTAATGATGCGTTGATGACGAATTAATTGTTGGGTTAAATTTAAGGCCTTTGGGTTAACTGTCGCTTAATGGGGTTCGTTCAAATTGTGCAGTGTTTTGATTCAGATTTATTGAGTCGATTTTCTGTTTGAGAGTTTTTACGTCATTAAATTGTAACAGGTCATTGGATGTGAGAAAATTTATTGTGATCTGAATTCCCTTGGACGACGTTGCGTTAGATGTTTTTCATCAAATGATAACAGAAACATCCCAACCTCTTTTATATAGCTTTCGTATTCTTTAAACACTTTTGTGTTATTAAACCCGTTTCCGCAAATGATCGAATAAATGTTGGTCAAATTTGAAATAATGATAATAATAATAATGTCACTTTCATCGACTTTAAGCATTGCCAATTAATACGTGCATGTAGAAAATCGCGCGTAAATTCAGAAAGTCGCGGCCGTTCACAGAACTATGTCGGGATAGAAGGAAAGAGTGCATGTACCTCGCGTGCTGAAAAGACGGGCTCAGAACCTCATTCCGCGTTCCAGCTCTCAACCGCTATCCGCGTGCGACGTCAGGTATTAAAAACATAATAAATACCTTGATGTTCAACAATTAACTGTCCAAAGTTGGAGCTGTTATTCGAGGTGTATCCTCGCTAAATTACACTCGTGACGTCAAAATACCTACGCAAAATGTTACGCGCTCGGTTCCCATACAAATCAATGATCTCTTTCCTTCTATCCCGAAATAATCATGTGTGGCCGTTGCTGAGTAGGTACTTACATTTTGTAACAATTGAAGTACCTATTGGGAATGGATACGTAACGTCAATTTGTTAGTTTTGGATGGAAGACGTTGTATTTAGCCATGTTCGATTTGTTAAGGTAAATAAATAGTACGTAGGACTAACGTTAATAATACGAGCTCTGCATTCGAGGAGCTAAGTCATCACCGTCATCATCAAGTCAGCCGAAAGACGTCCACTGCTTGACTTAGGCCTCCCCCAAGGCAATCCACTCAGACCGGTCTTGTGCTTTCCGCATCCACCGCGGTCCCGCGATCTTACCAAGTCGTCGCTCCATCTTGTTGGAGGCCTACCGACAGCTCGTCTGCCTGTCCGCGGACGCCATTCGAGAACCTTCTGACCCCATCAGTTCTGCCAGCAATGTGCCCCACCCACTACCACTTAAGTAGAGGAGCGAAGTAGTCTCTTCTATTTATTTGTATGTTAAAAGGATCTGAAAATTACTGTTGAAATAATCTCGCAGAAGATAGGTGAGTCCGTTTTCTGTCTTGAATTCTAAGCAGGTGATAATATCAAACAGGAGTTTTAGGCTAGCGACCACGTACAACTCTGCTAGATTCGCAGCCTAATTTCAACTTGCTTCAATGTAAGAAAGACACGAGACGGGATTCATTAATATTGTCATTCGTAGTTAAGTATAACACGTCTTGATGCTGCGAGCACAAGGATGACTACACGGAACTACACTATAGTTTTAGGCGCGCTGGCCTGACTAATGTCAATTTTCAATGACAATTCGGTGTCGATTGCTGACAATTGAAGAGCTTTTGTTTTAGTGCGCATTTTACAATGACAATTAGAACTACATTACGGCAGAATATCAGCGCTGCGGCAGTAATGCCGGCAGCACGCGCTGAGTTGGCGCCTTTTCGCGGCTATGCCGTAATAAATTACCGTGTGTGTACAGCTTCTAAGATAGGCTGTTATACTGTAGGCATTTGTCATAGTCATGGTTGTCATGGAGAGCCTTGGGGGAGGCCTATGTTCAGCAGTGGACGTCTTTCGGCTGACATGATGATGATGATGATGATCTATCTATCTATCTATCTAAAGTTGGTGTAATAGTGTCCTGGTTTGCTCTGTATTCTGAGTTTTCACTACTAGACCTCCTGTCAACCCAAGCGACCCTAAGCCAAATAACGGTCAAACAACACAATCCTTTTACCCAAACGCATGGAAAACAAACTCAACCTACAAAAGTTACCAAGGCCCGCAAACACTTACTGGAAAAGCTATGCATTTACTTAAGCCCTGTCCTTGAACCTAACAATCGTCTGAAAGATTACTCCCTTTCCTAAAGAGTCATATCGGGAACGTAAACTTCTTGTAAGGTTGCGGACCCACCAGTGTTTTGATTCACTGAGCCTCTATTGTAATTTTTTACGCAAGTTCAATTACCTACTATGGGCGAATCAGCAGCATCTCTAGTGTCAAGTATTGGCAACGCATTATTCTCATAGTATTTTAGATGCTAATGCGAACGCGATAGAGACGTATGTTGCGACGTGAAATTTACACACTTACACCATGGCCTCAGAGGGTCGAGCACGACTTTACGAATGCTGCCTAACGTAAAATCGAATAGTAAACTTTGTCGAGATTGTATGACGTTTGGAACAGCGCCCGCCCGGGAGCGTATTTGGAACAAAAATTTAGTATGAGGTTTCTCGATCTCGATACGATAACCATAACGTTACGCAGGATTCGAAAAGTCGTGCTCGACCCTCTGTAGGCCGTGCACGAAGTTTACGAATCCTGCGTAACGTTACGTTATCGTATCGAAACCGAGAAACCTCATACTAAATTTTAGTTCCAAAAAGGCCCACGGGTGGGCGTCGTTCCAAACGTCATGCAAAATTTATCGATAACGTTTAGGTACTACTCGATTACGTTACGCAGGTTTCGAATATTCGTACTCGGGCCTCTGGCAAATCTGGCATAGCTAGGTAGATCCGCAACCTTAGCATCCAGGGCAAATGAGATTTCAAGGCAATCGATGTTTTGTTTCAAGTAAAAGGTTTGGATCAAGGCTGAAGGAACAATATTCTTCGGTGAATTAGGTAATCCTAGCTTAGGTTTGATTTCATGGAGTTGTTTACGGGGCCTTCGATTGTTTTGGTCCAGAGTAGGCAAGTACTTTGTTACAATCTTTACTGGTAGCAACTACAGCGTCTACTTTCGTTGGAAACTTTCAAATGAATTTAGTTGTATTTATTGAATCAGGCGTTACTTAGGTCCATGTTTATGAACTAAAAACAATTACTTTGCTCACCCGCGATCACACGTCGATTTATGTCCACGATTGTTTTGGTGCTCCGATAATGGCCTCGTAGAGAGTGCAGAAAATCCGTCTGTGTGGCATGTGCTGATTCGTGTAGCAGTGGAGGCAGAGTTGTTGGATGGAAACATACATTTGCCATACAGATTTAATTAATTATTTTTCATTGGTGGGCACGGGTGAGCAAAGTAATTGTATTTGTAAAGTTCATAGGAAGTGTAAGGGTTGAAGTTGTATCTTATATCTATTCAAACGTTGCGAGTTACAAGAACATAATTTAAAATGCTAAGCTTATGACTCTACAACATACGTGTTTTATGAGTTTTTGGGCAAAGTATAGTGAAATAAGACGGATCCTCTCCCAGAGGAAGGACTACGTACTCGATTTATATACGTGAGTGAATAGTTTTATTTCACTAGTAGCTGTTGCCCGCGGCTTTCTACGCGGCTTGACAGGTTCTGTTTTTACCGTAAAAGTTAAAAGTATAGGTTAGGATGGAAAATTACTTTGTTTGCTAAACTGGTAAACAACTTTTGGGTATCGATGCACCCTTTGAAGGTCGAAAGCTTTTAGGTGCTGACATGTGACACTTTGAAAGGTTGCCACACTAAATTACCTAAAGGTGAATAGAATGTTTTAAAAAATTGTAATGGCATTTCGTTTTTTTTTATGCACACTTTATTTTTTTTATAAAACATTGCGCTACAGATATAATAAAAAAGTGATGATTGCAGTAACGGGATTATTGCAAAATTCTTTCTTAATACAATCTAAAAAATCTAACAAAAATGATAATAAAAAGAAAGTACAAAAGTAATACTGCCTTGAAAATTTGCTGACTTAAATAGAATTATCAGATAAGTATAATTGATTTCAGGTTAACCCACGTAAATAAAGGAAGAGGTTCTCTATTAGACGTGTACTTTAATGTTTTTTTTTTTCATATGCAACAAACTTAGCATTTTTTTTTAAATGGCAAGATCTTTCCCCAAATACTGTACTTAAAAAAAGGCATAGGTACAACTAAAAAATACAAAAAAAAAAAGAAACAAATAAATATTATCGTAGCCACGTCTATGCCAAGTCTATGGTAGACTTTGGCATAGGTACGTAATTTTTTTAAGTTAAGTAATAAACAAAGCAATAAGTTTAAGTAACTAAACGTCGAAAGCCCTATTGGCCTTATTGTCTCAAGCTGGCAACCCACTTGGCCGTATTTTGGCCGTATTCGTGTTTCACTTCTAGTGTAATTTTTGACACAAGTAAACGTTAATGTCTCAATTACCTACTATAAGCACGTATTGGTGACGTATTATTCTGAGCCCTCTTAAATTTCGCATAGCAACAATCATTTCGATCGAGTTCGCGTCACCGTGTCAAATACTATAGGCCTTATTCATAAGCCTAACCTATTTTACTCACACCTATTTTAGCTAATGGTAGCTAAAACAGGTTTTGTCTTCTTCTTACTAACGGAAATGTCAATGTGACAAAAAAGGACAAACGAACTTTAACGGCATTTTAGTTAAAATAGGTTTATGAATAACAGCGTATGAGAATAGCACGTTGCCAACACGTGCCACTAGAGGCTGCCAAATTACCCATAGTAATTAAGACGTTAACGTGAACGCGATTGAAACGTATGTTGCGACGTGATATTTATACTTATACCAAACGTTCCGAAGAACAGAGCAATGACAGACATTAAGGAAAATACGGAAAAGAGAAATGCCAGCTTTGCGCACGCGCCCTCATAATCGCTCAAAACCACAAACTTTTATCGTTTAACAGAAATGGACAATGCGATTATGATGCCGTGTTAGGCCATAGGCCTTAATAGTGATACATTCAAAATTAATGATGAATGATGACCGGATGGTGCCTCACAACGGGCACGATGGGTGCTGCGTGTACTATCGGGGCAGGATGGACCAGTGGGGCCGCATGGACCAACGGGGCGTGATGGACCAGCGGGGCGTGGACCACGGGGTGGCCGTGATGGACCACGGAGCTGGTGTGGGTCACGGCGACGGGGGCCACGTGGGCCACAGGGACCACGGGGGCGATCACACCGGCCTGTGCGCACGCGACGAAAGCGAGGAGGATTGTCTGGAAATAGAGGAAACACAGTTGATACACATTGGCCTCATAACAAATATAATATCGTATTTATTTACATAACAAAGGCAATTTACAGTGACATTTATTCCAAACTAAAACGAATTAAACTAAAACTTAAAACTAAATTGAATCTAAATAAGGTCCCCGTGGCATGGTGCCCAAAAGGCTGGCAGCGTTGCCTCGCTGAATAGCGATGCTGATTCTTTGAGAGAGAAAACTGCCAGCCCTTTGATCACAAGTTGCATCGACCAAGCGCTTTTGCAATTCAGAATTAAACTTGTAAGCCCATGGACCCAAGGTTTCAAACCCGACAGCATCAAAATTGTAGTTCGGACCGAGAAAGAAATTAAGCGAAGGTTTTATTATAGCCACAAATACTATTATTTTGGTAATATCGAAAACAATAAAAATCTCCGCGTCAGCAAAACCTCCGTTCATACCTAGACTCTAGCTAGACTTGCTCCAATCAATCTCGCCTACTACGAAATCTATCCAAGTTCAAAATTTATCCACCATGTACCAGTATCATGTTAAGTTCATCTAGTCGGGTGAATGCACTACTTAGATCAAAATCATATGAACCCACGCATAATAAGTATATCTTCGAGTTTCAACCGAACAATCCTGTCTGCAAGGTTTAATATCACATACCTCGGCTCAGAGAATATTTCAGGGAAATTCTAGCTTTAATAAGCAAAATATATTGTCATTTCGTGAAAATAAGATGGCTTAGTAGATAAAGTTTCTTTATTAGAATCCTTGTGGGAGTAAGCTCGATATTTCGTTTGTCAATCATTGGTCATTTTGTTGCTAGGTATCTGCAAAGTTGAACCACAGGTCAACTAGCTTAGCTTTAGTTCAGCAATGGATTTAAAGACTTTTCCTTTATTTTAAGTGTTTAATATATTGAGATGTACTGCGAAGTCCATATGAAATAAATATATTAGCATTATCATTATTATCATTATCATCATTATCATTATTATCATTATCATTATGACATTAACAACTTGACTTAACCTCGTAAGGCCCACGTCAAATTTCGATTCGTTTGTATTTGAAATTGAGGTAGTTACTGAAATTGACTTTGACATTTTGTGTTAAATTTAGAACTTTGGGCTTAATTCAAATTGGTCAGCGAGCACAGTCTTCCACACACGTTTTTCGGCAGTTAGAAGATAAATGGGAAAATGTGATAACGTTTATTACTGGTCTTTATTATGTTTTCCTCATAATAGAAGTTAACACGTCGAGTAGGAACTCTCCTATTTGCAGGCACGTCGAACACGACTTTACGAATGCTGCGTAACGTATCGAGATCGAGAAACCTCATATTACATTTTAGTTTACGCTCACGGGCGGGCGCTGTTCCAAACGTCTTACAAACCCGACAACGTTTAACCCTCTGATGACAATAGCCAATAGTTGCAGCGACATGACAGATATTTACTATGACGCTATGACCCACTCAGCACACTAATTAGAGCTACCCTACAAAGCTCTTGAATCCACTTGCCCAAGCTAGAGGTTGTTTAGTTTAAGTATAGTTGATAGTAGGTATGTCTTGATAACGTAATTTAGTATGTAAATTTAGTTTTTGAGCTTCAATTTTGTTTCGCATGCGGTGTTTACCTATAAGCGATTTTGGCACTTTTTTCACATGTTTACGCAAGTAGCAAATTCTGATTGTATTAGTGCTAACAATTGTTGGTGAACCTAATCAAATAAATAAATAAACGTAATAAAAAAAAACCGTTAATCTTAAAATAAACTCAGTAAGTATTAGTAAGTTACCAAATTAGTTCTCCGATTTTAATAAAGAATTTAATTTTTGGGAAGCATTTCACAGATTTTTTCATCCAAAGCTGTTAGGTCAATAGATTAGAATACTAATTTCGACGAAGCCTACGGGAATCTTATGATAAAGCCAGCTGGCTTAATATCACTTTTTTAATCATTTGCTTTGAGTTTCTTGAAAAATATAAGTGCCCAGATTTATTTATTTCTCGTAGTTAGTAACGTGAATATTTTTACTTAAGAACGTAAAGTCATTGAACTGTACTGTAAATAATACATTTTGTTACATTTATTGAATGCTAGCTTTTAGAGAAACGCAGTGGTAATATGCACAGATTATTTAAATGCACGATATATTTACTGACTGAACTGCAATATATAAATCGAACTTATTTTTTCATAAAAAGTAAGAGAATGCATCAATCATAATAGTACTGGACAGAGAAATCCCTTCAAATCATTCATTCATTTTTGATCTCACAAAATGGATATTAATGTAAAGTAAGATTCAATCATAGTGAAATAGCCCGACGTGTTTCAAAGTAATTCGTAGTCCTTCCTCTGGGACCGCATGACTTGGTGACAGCGAAAAGTAACACTCACCAGAGGGAGGGCTATGAATTAGTCCGAAACCCCTCGGGTTGAACTCGACTTATAATATGCGTGAGTGATCCATTTATTTCGCTGTAATACCTTTGCAATTTACATAAACTTGAAGGACATGTACCTAATCCTGTTCAAAGTCGTATTAAATTATATTCTTCTTCGTACAATAAATTTTATGTACAAAAGTGTGCAATTAGGTAATTTACAATTTGCATTTAGTTTGTAAATTCTCTTATTAACTTCAGTTTGTTTTCGGCTACGCAAATTGTTTTCAAAATAAATAATTTTGTTTGCGCTGAAACTAACTCTCACCTGACTTTAAGTTTATCAAATTTATATTCAATTGTTTTGAAAGTTAATTTCAGGGGGAAAGTTTCTATCGTTATCTAATGTTGAGTTGGATTTCGTAGTTGATAGGCAAGGACTTTAATGTTTTGCGGCTTAATTACTTGATACTATGTTTTTTCTCAAATTTCAAACTGAAAGGTAAATAATACAGAAAGACCAGAAAAAATAGTTCCCGAACTGGGATTCGAACCTAAGACTTCCACCATACCGTGACATCTCGCTACCAACTGCACCATCCGAGCAATTATTGGTAGCAGCAAAAAAATTCCTATCTAATATGTTCACGTTTCAGTTTTCATTCAAATTACTTAGCTGACTATGATTTTTTATTACTCTCAAAACCACCGTAAAAATTATGACCAAAACGAATTTATTACACAATCATAATAATTTTGATTATATTTATTTATTCATTGCCATTCAAAAAAGAGTAATTCCATTTCAAAAAAGGGTACAATCTAAATACCCTAGTGGTTAGAGACCCTGACTATGAAGCCTGAGGTCCCGGGTTCGATCCCCGTTCGGGGCAGACGTTTGTATGATGAATACGAATGTTTGTTCTCGGGTCTTTGATGTTCAATATGTATATAAGTATGTATTTATCAATATAAGTATGTTTATCCGTTGTCTAGTACCCATAGTACAGGCTTTGCCTAGTTTGGGACTAGGTCAATTGATGTCAAATTGTCCCACGATATAAGTTTGACATGTGTATCTGTGTTTCTGTGTATCTGTCTGTGGCATCATAGCTCCCAAACGTGTGGACCGATTTCAAATATTGAACTTTGAAATGACAATGTCGGGGGTTTTTCAACTTTTCTATTGGTTAGGTTATTCATAATAATTATACACTTCACAATGTCTCACCAGTTTGAACATCTTGTCTGGTTCTCTGTGTTGCGGCAACTTAGTTGTTCCGAGGTAAACTGTGTACACTATAGACCAGGACCTGCCCTTTTATAGTCCAACGTGTTCTACGGTCTAGGTTATGCATCTTGGTGTAATAAATCTCACGTGTTTGGTAATACGCAACCTAAGTATACGATTAAATAGCGACTTTAGTTTGAATTGGCCAGTGAGAAAGATTATCAACATGTTGATTATCAACACTATGGCCTTTGGGTCTAGTTTTAGACTTGACGAAAAATGCAACTCAGAATTATATTAACAAGGTATTTGGGTACCTATTTTGCTTTTCGGAAAAAAAAAACCGGTCAAGTGCGAGTCGGACTCGCGCACGAGGGTTCCGTAGAAAGATTTTAACGCTATTCCCCAGTGTTTAAGAAGTCCAGTGTTAGCAGAGCGCTGCTCCTAAGCAAAATGTACGCGGTGTGGGGTCAACTTATATTGGTCTGCGAAATCTACAGACAGACATAAAAAAATAAGATTTTTAGACTTTTCGGTGTGATTGTTCTATAAGAGCTACCTTCATACCAAATTTCAAGTTTCTAGGACATCTTGAAGTACCCTTTAGGTTTTTGGAAATCGGCAATTTGTATGGGAATGGCCTTTTTAATTACTGTATGTTTTGATTGCGTTGACTTAGAAGGTTGATTTTTACACAGCCTCAAGGGACCGCAGGTTTGAGTATTTGATATTAATTTCAGCATGCTACCTCCACGCGTTCCAGAGAAAAAGGGTATTGACAGACAGACAGACAGAGAGACAGACAGACAGACAGACGGACAACAAAGTGATCCTATAAGGGTTCCGTTTTTTCCTTTTGAGGTACGAAACCCTAATAAAAGCAATTTACTAACACCTAAAACTAAATAAAAGTGCCCAAAAGGCTGGGAGCGTTGCCTCGCTGAATAGCGAGAAATGTGTCCCAGTACAACACGGCATTTTTCGATGACAGCCATACGTCATAGCGCTGCCGTTCGACCAAACTAAGACTGACTGACTGACTGACTTTTTTGCAAATTTGCGGTCTTTTGGTTCGGACGTTATCGAGCGCTGACCCGAAGTCCACGGTTTTTTTTATTATTATTTAAAAGCCATAAATTGTATGTATACAGTCATATTGATACTGTGTAATGCAAAATGAATCAATACAGATTTACCCATGTGTAGCTACCCACATATTAAAATTGAGAAAGAACACAAAATTATTATTGAGACCACTGACCATTGAGACCATTGACCAATGACCATTGAGACAGTAATTGATACCTAATAGAGATCACGAAGCTTCAGTCGTTTTACAATTTAGCAATATGTGAAATGACAAAGTGCTTAATAATTCCAACATGGTACATTCGTTTGATTTCAATAAACATTTTAATTGATAATGCAGTGCCCTTTGATTGCCAACAATAAAAGTGATTAAAATAAAACGGTAACTGAAGCAATTAAGCTACCACAAACTAGCGCGGTTTTGGTAAATTATAATTATGTAAACTTTACAGACTACATAATCTCAGAGTTTGTGGTTCTAGAAGTTAACAATAATTTGAGTCTATCAATTTTCATGAATGAAATACCTAAATTAACAAGTGAAAGTTCAGACTCGGCTTTAAACGAAGATATTCTTGGTAATAAATATTATGTTAATATTAACATGTGTATAGATAAAGTTATGTATGCAAAACACTCTTGTAAAAGTGGCATAAACTATTATTACAAATTCAAAGAAAAATGCCGCTCAAATGTACAAACGTCAATTTACACTGGCATTACTGTACACTTAATGCCGTGAGTGAGTCAAGTTGCGCACGCGCTGTCGTCGCTAATTTAAAACCGTTAATTGACTAACAAAGTAAAATATATTATAATAGTACTACCAATTAAGTGACCCCACGCTGCATTCATTTAATTTAGGAGCAGGGCTCTGCTAACACTGGACAACTTAAAACATTCGGGAAAAGCGGAAAAAATCCTCATGACTCGTTTCTCGTGATAGGCTAACTATTTACATACCTACCACTTCGTGCGGGACTCTGGATGCGCGATTACGACTCGCACTTGACCGGTTTTTTCGAGTCTACCAGCTCTTTCGGAAAGACCACGATTGGCCATGTACTGACTGACTCGCGAGGCAGCCCATTTCATTACGCCTTTGAACCTTGTGTCAATTAAAGTCACGCCTCAAGTACTCGGCCATTGCCAAGAAACTTGGCACAAAAACAGCAAGCTTATTATTCTACCATGTCCTATTCTGGATTATAATACCAGACCGGTATATTAAAAAGACTTGATAACGAAGCATCCTATTTACCGAAGGTCCATTTATAACACCGGAACAAGTCGGCAGCAACGCGGACGGTATATAGGCCCTTATTAGGAGAGCAAGGCCGAAGGTAATACAGGCTCAACTTTTTCTATCTACCATCGCAGTACATGGAAGTATCACCCTTACGCAGAAGATCGGCGTGAAGCAACAGCTCACCCCAGAGGGTCGAGCACGACTTTACGAAAGCTGCGTAACGTTACGGTTATCTTATCGAGATCGAGAAACGTCATACTAAATTTTACTTCCAAATACGCTCACGGGCGGGCGCTGTTCCAAACGTCATTTTTTTATTTATTTTTTATTTGTTTTATTTCCAAACTTACAATTATCTTTACAGGCTCCGCCTAATGCGATAATGTAGCAAACAATAGTACTTATGTTAAATAATACCTCTCAATTTTACATTGCAGTAGCTAGGTACGTTAAGTAGCGTAACGTTTTAAACAGTGCAATTTTTGTGAATTCGCTCAAAGCACAAAGGAATAAGTACTGATCCTCTGCGATAAGGTTGAGAGTGTGGAGCGCGCGCGTCAGCGGCGCGTCGCGCAGCAAGTTGGTGCGCCCGCGCGGCACGGCCATCAGCAATACATACAATCATACAAACTCGACAACGTTTACTATTCGACTTTACGTTACGCAGCTTTCGTAAAGTCGTGCTCGACCCTCTGTTGCATTTCTATCGGTCAGCGAGAGTGCCGGAGACCCGATCCCCCCCCCCCTCTTTCCTCTACTAGTGACTCTCCGTGATGTAGTTCTTTATCGAAATGTATCAAATTATTTATATTGTTGGTGGTACATTGGGAACAAAAATAAACAACGAACTTTTTTATCTTTCAAATTTATTTAATGTTATCTTAAAGGGAATTTAATGTGTATCAGATGACAATCTTGAGCTCTGCCTTTGACCTTTGCCTTAATAGATAAACTGAAGGTAATAAGGTACAGCCGCTGACATCTGTAATGTACAGATAACCTATCATAGCCTTTCAAATACTTGTAATACAATGATAATTATTACTTAAACAGGAAGTAGGTAGCTAAGAATACGTGGTATTTATTATATTATTATTATTTCAAATAATACACTAGCAGCTCATAGAGCTGATACGTGTATATCACTGCACTTGTGTTTTAATATTTTTTAAATGACTGTCCAGTATTTAGTGGTTTAAATTTTATTTTTTACTTTTCAGTTCGACTTAAGAAGATGCAGTCGTGTTTTTAATTTTTTAGTTATTATTTTTTATTAATTACTGTTTCTTTTGATTGCGTTGACTTAGAAGGTTGATTTTTTCACAGCCTCAAGGGACCGCAGGCTTGAGTATTTGATATTAATTTTAGCATGCTACCTCAACGCGTTCCAGAGAAAAAAGGTCTTGACAGACAGACAGACAGACAGACAGACAGATAGACAGACAGACAGACGAAAATAAAAGTAAAAAATAATGCAGTGCTGTTGCCCGCGACTTCGGAAGAATTATCTGTATTATCTAAGCGTGGTCGGTGTTGGGGGATCGCTAAAGTCAACCACAGTTATTCTTTCTATAAAACAACACATACTTTAGTTTGCGGTTGACTAATGATCCCCCGACACCGCCTTAAAACACTCGTGTGATCCTATTATGAAACTCGTGTTTAAAGGGCCCTCATTGTATTTGTAGCAGTTGTATAAACTACTATTTTCATACGCAATTTACCAGGAACGTAACATGTTTTTTAACCCCCGACGAAAAAGAGAGGTTATAAGTTTCACCTGTGTATCTGTGTATCTGTCTGGGGTATCGTAGCTCGTAAATGGATGCACGGATTTGGACGCGGCTTTTTTTAATCGAAAGCTAGTTTAATCGAGATGGTTCTTAGCTAAGTTTTATAAAAATCGGTTAGGCCGTTTTTGAGATATTAAACGTTTAAATGTCTCAAGTTCAGATCCCGTTGATGTCATCAGTATGGCTAAATTCGGAAATTCGTAATCCGGGAGCCCGTTGATGTTTTCAGTATGGCTAAGTTCGGAAATTCGTAATCCGGGAGCTCGTTGATGTCTTGGATTTTTTGTTGAATTAAATAATAAAATATATTGTATTGTGAAGTGAATGTAAAAAACATGAAATAAAAAACTTAAATTTAAAATTTAAAAAACCCCGGACAAAAAAAGCAGACAAAAATAAAACTAAAAAAGTAAAAAATAATGCCTAATATTATATTTTGTTAGTATGGATGGATAGAAGTATGGATTAGCCCTTTCAGTTCAGTATACCTAGCAAAATTTTTATCTAAGCGTTGCTGGTGTCGGGGGATCGCTAAAGTCAACAGCAAACTAAAGTATGTTGTTTTATAGAAAGAATAGCTGTGGTCGACTTTAGCGATCCCCCGACACCGACGACGCTTAGATAAAAATTTTGCTAGGTATACTGAACTGAAAGGGCTAATCCATACTTCTATCCCTCCATACTAACAAAATATAATATTAGGCATTATTTTTTACTTTATATTAGGTTTTTTTTGTCGGCGTTTTTTGTCGGGAGTTTTTTAAATTTTAAATTTAAGTTTTTTATTTACTCTGCGATTTTGGGTATTTATATTACCATAATATTATATTTTAGGTTCTATTGGCCATTCCCGGAATAAAAATATTTCATTTCGTTTCATTTCATTACATAAAAGTAAATTTTATATATCACCATCATCATCACTTTTGTGATAAACTTCCAAACCGTTACTACTCGTAACTCCGTACAAACAATCAACTGGAGTTATTAATTATCCTCCTAAATCATCCACTTTTCCAACTGCCATAAATATTTTCACGTCATTGACAAATATGAACCCCCCCCCCCTCCTAATTGGTAGTACCTAAGTGCTTCAAGTGTCAGATAATTAAATGGGAAGCCATTACACGTGAAATATCTGCACTCTAGACGTGAGTGAGATAACTGACTCTTTACAGGATGACTAAAATAGTTAGGATTATGATTTCTGGGGGTGCGGAAATAATGATTTAGGTAGCTTGAAAATGTATTGTTTCTCCTTTGCGGCTGGCGTGTGGTTTTTGTCCAGCTGCTTAACTGGTTTTTCTTTGCATTGTCATTGTCATGTTGGTTTTTAACCCCCGACGAAAAAGAGGGGTGTTATAAGTTTGACATGTGTATCTGTGTGTCTGTGTATCTGTGTATCTGTGTATCTGTCTGTGGGATCATAGCTCTCAAACGGGTGGACCGATTTCAATGCGTTTTTTTTTTCAATCGAAAGCTAGTTTAATCGAGATGGTTCTTAGCTAAGTTTCATTAAAATCGGTTTACCCGTTTTTGAAATATTGAACTTTGAAATTACAATGTCAGGGGTTTTTCAACTTTAATTTTGTAACTTGGTTAGGTTATTTATTTTAACAGTTTCAAATGATTCGCGGTAAATTAGGTACATTACATAATGAGAACGGGATATTGACCGCGATTACCTTATAGGTTGTAGACAACACTAAGGACGGTATCATCAGTCTACTTACGTCCCACTGCTGGGCACAGGGCTCCTTTCAGGATGAGAGGGCTTGGGATACAATTCCCACGCAGGCCCAGCATTGGAGTGGGCATTGGCAGTGGGACGTAAAAAAAAAAGGCTGGTGATGATGATGATGATGATGACAACCATTGAATTGCTTCGTGGGAGTGTGCAGGTTTCCTCACGATGTTTTTCTTCACCGAAAAGCTCATGATATATTACAAATGTAATTTCATACATAAATACCAAAAAACTCAGGGTTTGAACCCACGACCTTCTGCTTGAGAGGCCATAGGTCAAACAACTAGGCTATCACGGCTTTTTTTAACCTAGTTACAAATAAAACAAAACACAATACATCAATTAATTTATTTTCCAAACAAATGGTAGTGAGTCTTCACTTTGTAACTGACCGGGTGAACTGAATGTACCAAAGGTTCATGGTACACCGGTGTATGGTACACCGGCTGATGTACCACTGGTGCTATAATAGGCGCGTGGTACGTGTGGTACGGTTCATGGTACACCGAGACAGGGTGTACCAGAGGGGCTGCATGGTATGATGAGGTGTGGATATGGAGGCCAGGCACAGGCTGACCTGAAGTCAGGAGAATTGTGGAGAGGATCTGTAAATAAAGGTGGAATAATTATTAAATTAGTGGCTCAGTTAGCTGTTAGACCTCGTGACCCTTATTTTCGTTTTAGGGTTCCGTACCTCAAAAGGAAAAAACGGAACCCTTATAGGATCACTTTGTTGTCCGTCTGTATGTCTGTCTGTCTGTCTGTCTGTCTGTCAAGACCGTTTTTCTCTGGAACGCATGGAGGTAGCATGCTGAAATGAATATCAAATACTCAAGCCTGCGATCCCTTGAAGTAGTGAAAAAATCAACCTTCCAAGTGAACGCAATCATAAGATACAGTCATTAAAAAGGTGATTTCCATACAAATCGCCGTACTGAGAAAACCAAAAGGGTACTTCCAGTTGTCCTAGAAACTTGAAATTTGGTATGAAGGTAGCTCTTATAGCACAACCACTCCAAAAAGTCCCAAAGTCTTAAATTTTCATGTCTGTCTGTAGATTTCAAAAACCAATATAAGTTGACCCCACACTGCGTACATTTTGTTTAAGAGCAGGGCTCTGCTAACACTGGATTTCTTAAAACACTGGGGAAAAGCGTTAAAATCTTTCTACGGAACCCTCGTTTAATAAAAAAAAAAGAAGTTGACAGAAAAAATCCTGAATCTGATCAAAAAGTTCTCGAAGATTCGTTCTTTAAAAAAAAATCGATTGTGAAATGTGGCCTATCGATTACGTTTCCCATTTTGTTTTACTGAGAATTAGTTTCTTGTTCGTTGAGCCAAAGTATTTCGGACTCGGGTTTCATATTTATAGCCTCATTATAGTAACGGACGTCCGCTACACGATTCTTAAATGGGAGCAGACAGTTCTCCGTACCCCAAAAGGAAAATAAAAAACCAACGTGACATGACGAGGCGGTTAAGTGAATGTTCTTTGAGGCGGTTAAGTGAATTTCTTGAGTCTATCAGCATATTGGAAAGACCACATGCTTGCCAAGAAGAATGCGCCGCAAGAAACCTGGAAAGTTACAACAACTTTCACAATACATACCAAAAATGAATGAAACGGAACCTTTGTAAGATATAAGATCACTTCGTTGTCAGTCTGTCTCCATCTGTCTGTCAATCAGAATTAAACGTGCACTATTAAAATAAAAAAATAAAAAATCCGACGAATTGAGAACCTCCTCCTTTTTTGAAGTCGGTTAAAGAGATAATGTCTAAGGAAAATAGCGCCTATGGAAACAACAGTCTTTGTGAGAAATTAAATGTGAAGAAATGACAATGGAAAAATTATATAGTATATTATATATATGTTTTGCCGAGGCATATTTTATGCGTGGTCTTTCCGAAAGCACTTCTGGTTAGACTCAAAAATGCTTTTAAAAGAGCCTTTTAGAGGCCTATAAAATGAAAGCGCTGGTTAGACTCAAAAAATACTTGAATGAGCCCTTTAGAGGCCTATTTATAATAAAAAAAAATTATTCACTTTTACACTACAGCTTTAACATAAGGTTATTCTCTCACCACGACCGCAGGTAAAAACGTCGTCATGACGCCAACAGACCTCTGGCAAATGTCACACGTCGAGTTCTCGCTCTATTTATAAGTATTTTCTGTAGACCTAGGAACAATAGAACTGACGTCAAATTTATTTTCCATTGCATCTATGTCGCCTTAATGTATAATAGGAGTTTTCCTTGTTTCCCCACTGAAACTAGTATTTGTAAAGACGTAATTATTGTTTGTTGTTAATACAAGTTCATATTACGCAACTTTTATGGGAAATTCTAGATCATTTTAAAGTTGGCATGTTGGAGTGTACTTGTTCTTCGTTACAACCTTTTGCGGCTTAATGTTATTCTATCTAAATAAGGTGCTCCCATTTTTAACCCCTGACAAAAAAGAGGGGTGTGTATCTGTGTGTCTGTGTATCTGTGTATCTGTCTGTGGCATCATAGCTCCCACATGGATGGACCGATTTAGATGCGGTTTGTTTTTAATCCAAAGCTAATGTAATCGAAATGATTCTTAGCCAAGTTTCATTAAAATCGGTTCACCCGTTTCTGAAATATTGAACTTTAAAACGACAATGTCGGGGGGTTTTCAACTTTTCTAAGTTGGTATTTACTTTTGTCTTTGATATAATCTGACAAACTGTAAGGAAGTTTGTTTTATAATATTATGTAGGTAGTTATGTACTAAAAATACTTTCACTTTGGTTTATTGCACAAGTAGCTCTCATCTATATGATACCTATAAAACAGTACTCTGACTGACTAACTGCCAGACAACGCACAGCCTAAACCACTGGACCTAGAGACTTGAGATTTGGGAAACATGTACCGTGAGTATCCTAGAGGTGCACTAAGAAGGGATTTTCCGAAATTCCGACGGGATAGGTAACTAGCCCATTTTAAAATATTCCACGGGGACAAAGCCGCGGGGCCTAAGGTAGTTAAATAAAGATGTTGATTGAACAATGAACAGCATTCCTTTTATTTTCCTGCCTAAATAAATTATCTTGCCAATTCTCTTGGTAAACAGTAAGACGAAGACGAAGTTTTGGCGGAAAAATTACCAAACAGCGTTGGAGTAACCGAAGTAATCCAAGTCTCAAAGTTATCAGATTTAACTCGCTAATTCCATTACAAGCTTCTTATCATAATATTTACCGATAAGTAAAGTGGCGTTGGATTATATGTTTATTATATTTCATACAAAGGTCATCAGATCGTATCCCTGTGGTAGGACCTTGAGCGAGATCCGATCGGATCGCTACTACCATCTTACTCGCTAAGCGCCGCTTAGCAGAGTGGTTGCACTGCTGTGTTCCGGTGTGGAGAGTAAGTCAGCCGGTGTAATTACGGGCACAAGAGGCGTTCCATCTTAGCTCTCTAGGTTGGCAACGCATCTGCCAATCCGCCTGGTGTATTTGGGCAGTGATGATCACTTATCATTAGGTGACCCACTTGCTCGTTTGCCTTCCTTGTTGCATGAAAAAAAACCCTATCAGCGGGACGACGTAGTCTGCTTAGAAGTAATCTAAGCACACTTTGACACATGCCGCAAAGATACCGCGTGTGCTTGACAAAAGTGCCGAAATGATCTACTCACGTCATAAGAAAAATATGGTGTGACCTACCTCCAATATTTCTAAGTCTATTTCCGTACAAACGACAGTGTTAAGTTAGTTGTACTAACATATTTTTTTAAGGATGTAACTAACACGACGTAATATGGGATTTGGTCGTGTAATAAATGATACATAATATTTTTTATTTTATTAAAATGTTACTTTGGCCAATGTTAACTCGTGTCATATAGTTATAGTCATAGCCGTGTCCCAAATATTTGAACTGCTACAAAAAGCGATGCACCAGGCCAGGCAGAGTTCAGTTTGATGCAAACGCCGGCTGGTCGAGTCAGTGTCGCCTAGCCC
This sequence comes from Clepsis dumicolana, assembly GCA_963691665.1. NCBI lineage: Eukaryota > Metazoa > Arthropoda > Insecta > Lepidoptera > Tortricidae > Clepsis > Clepsis dumicolana. Next base: position 895,115 of record OY829515.1, on the reverse strand, counting down.
AGTAACGCGGTCACGAGCAATTAGTACAAGCATTCATGTACTGGTCACTAGCAAAGCAATTAGTACAAGCATTCATATACTGGTCACTAGCAAAGCAATTAGTACAAGCATTCATGTACTGGTCACTAGCAAAGCAATTAGTACAAGCATTCATGTACTGGTCACTAGCAAAGCAGTTAGTACAAGCATTCATGTACTGGTCACTAGCATAGCAATTAGTACAAGCATTCATGTACTGGTCACTAGCAAAGCAATTAGTACAAGCATTCATGTACTGGTCACTATCATAGCAATTAGTACAAGCATTCATGTACTGGTCACTAGCAAAGCAATTAGTACAAGCATTCATGTACTGGTCACTAGCAAAGCAATTAGTACAAGCATTCATGTACTGGTCACTAGCAAAGCAGTTAGTACAAGCATTCATGTACTGGTCACTAGCAAAGCAATTAGTACAAGCATTCATGTACTGGTCACTAGCAAAGTGCAGGCTAGCATTGGCCATTACGCCACCGTTGCGACGCTCCGCATCATCCATCTTGGCCCCTATTTCACCGTCTTTACAATTGTCAGTTTACAATGACAATTCGAACTACATTTCTTTGCTAATATGAAGCGCGCTAAAACAAAAGCTCATTAAGTCAGCAACTGACACCGAATTGTCATTGAAAACTGACACTTGTAACGTTGGTGAAATAGTGGCCTGAGCGTGATAGCGGGCAGGTTGGACAGCCATTATGTACGGTCGAGGAAATTAATTCCTGACCCACCATGGAACCTTTTCACAGTAAACGTCATAGTGACATTGCATAGCTTGACAAGGAAAATCGTTATGATGTTTACCTACTATGGAAATGTTCTACGGTGGGTCAGGAATTAGTTTCCTCGACTCTACATCACTGGGCTAATTTGCATCGTTCCTTGACACTTTATGAGCCTAACTAACTAACATAGTATATAAGTTATGATACTAACGCAATATGGATCCAAAGGTTGTCCGATATAAAGGTTTTTATTTATTTATTGGGAAACATTAGGACGTTGAAAAAACCGGTCAGGTGCGAGTTCGACTCGCGTGGAGAGGGCTCCGTACATTAATAATTTATATTCCAATTTCCTGTTACTCTTAAATTTAATGCCATAGATTTGTTAATCTATAGACAAAGAACTATTTACTGTATTTTTTTCAACGGCTCTGTAGTTTCGAGTTCGGGAGGGGAGGGGGAGGGGCGCCGGGGGGGGGGGGGGGGGGGGATGGTCAATGTTCGCCTATTTTATTAAATCGACTCGAATAGACTCAAAAAATGATTTTCGGGTGAAGAATGAATTTTGAAATGGGTTCAGGATTATCGCATAGCATGAAGGCTTATGTTCATCAGTGGACGTCTTTCGGCTGCTGACATGATGATAATGAGTCTGAAGTTTTTATTTTCGCGGTAAATGCAGAATATTTCAAAATTACGAACAACACTTTTGAGCATACGTGTACTAGAGTACGCATAAAAGTTGTAGCCCTATAACTTCAACGGCGTGTTGACAGGATTACATTTTACGAGACTAGTTTCGCTACTATGTTTTCCTTCTTTTTATGATAGTTAAATTTAGGGCTTTACCTCGTTTTATTTTACGTATCTTTTTCACTATGCTTGCAATAATAAAAGACAACCTTTTTACCAACGAATGGAACAGTTTTCAAATAAGTTTATTGTAATTCTTTAATGATAAGCTAAAGCTTAAGATAAAGATAAATAAAATAAACACAAAAGGCTACGTGGTTCTTTTTTTTAACCGACTTCAAAAAAGGAGGAGGTTCTACGTTCCACTGTATGTATTTTTTTTATTTTTTTTTATGTATGTTCATCGATTACTCCGTCAATTGTAGACCGATTTTGAAAATTCTTTTTTTATTTTAAAGGGTATACTCCTGAGGTGGTCCCATTGTCACCAAGTCATGATCTGATGATGGGATCCCCGGGAAATCGAGGGCAACCCTCAAATTTTACAGGCACGTACTATGTGTTTCATATATTTTTTAAGGCTTTTCAAGTATTTGCGTCTGGTAGTCATCATCTCATGATGATGAGCTGATGATGGAAGGTACAACTCCTTAGCGGCTAGGAGTTGTAGGATAATACTGAAAATGTTAAATCAACGTAAAATGGTGAAGTAAAAAACTTTCAACAAAAAAGTAAAACCGCCTTCAAAAAAAAACCTTAGAAAAAAACGTAAAATAATCCTCTAAAATAATGATAAATAAATAAAATGAAATAAAATGCGTTTATTTCCGACAACAGAAACTAAAGCCTAAAGTTTTATGGCCTAGCACTAAGCAGCAGAAATATGAAGTCGGTGCGGTGCGAGCGGAATATTCTTTGAATGAAATATAAATTTCTGTTGTCGGAAATAAACGCATTTTATTTCATTTTATTTAATAATCATTATTTGAGAGGATTATTTTATGTTTTTTTTCTAAGGTTTTTTTTTGAAGGCGGTTTTAGTCTTGGAATTAAAAGGTACGTATTTAAAAACTGTAATTGTGCTATGTATATTACAAGTCTTTGCTCCCAATTTTCCCCATTTCGTTCAAAGTTTAGCCTAGTATGAGTCACAAATGAGCATAGTTAGTACTTACTACACTAGGCACTTTGTATTGCGATATTAACTAGCAATGAATGAACAGATTGACAAACATGATGCAATTGTATTGTAATGCATAATCACAATCGCCTTGACACTCGACTAACGAGCCGACTGCACTTGACTTATACCGTTACTAGCTTATGCCCCGCGGCTTTGCCCCCGTGAAATATTTAAAAATAGGCTAGTCTAGTTTCCTATCATCATCATCATTAGCCTTTTGACGTCCCACTGCTGGGCACAGGCCTCCTCTCAGAATGAGAGGGCTTGGGCTATAGTTCCCACGCGGGCCCAGTGCGGATTGGGAACTTCACGCACACCATTGAATTGCTTCGCAGGAGTGTGCAGGTTTCCTCACGATGTTTTCCTTCACCGAAAAGCTCATGATAAATTACAAATGTAATGTCGCACATAAATTCTGAAAAACTCAGAGGTGCGAGCCGGGGTTTGAACCCACGACCCTCTGCTTGAGAGGCGATTGGTCAAACCACTAGGCTATCACGAGTTCCCTATCCCGTAGAAATAGCCGATTTTGAAATATTTCATGGGTGCAAAGCCGCGGGACATAAGGTAGTTAGAAATATTTTTATTTTTATTGCAACAGGGTCTGAAATAGTCTTAACATAAACTTGAACCAGGCACAACTTGTCACACATCTATTCCTCATTTAACTAGCTGTAAAAATCTCATAGAATATGATACAAAACCTCCTTTCCCGTCACTTCATGGATTCCTTTCCCGTTTCCATCAACATTTTCCCCGTCTGTTTACGAAAGTAAATGTAAGATAGTGATCTCACATTTACTCTATTTTACGCCACTATGTTTTCGCAGTAAACCTAAAATCCACTTGACATCTTTCCTAAGTCCTAGGCTATGGTATAAAGGTTACTAGCTGAAGTCTAGGGAACTCTCTTTACTGCATGATTTATGCTTCCGCAGTCAAACATTGACGCCAAACTATGTTATTAAATTGATGTTGTTTTATGAGTTTTCGATCTTTCGAAATTTTTGCGGGTGGTGGGACCTAGTACGAGGTCCGTCCGGATCGCTACCACCGTCTTACTCGCTAATCCTGCCGTTAAGCAGCAGTGGTTGCACTGTTGTGTTCCGGTGTGGAGAGTAAGACAGCCGATGTAATTACGGGCACAAGAGGCATTTAATCTTGGCTCTCTAAGTTGGCCATGCATGCAAGCCCCCGGGGTTGCCGGTGTCTGCGGGCAGTGATGATCGCTTACCATCAGGGTCGTGTTTTATAAAGCTACAAGTTGTAATTTACAAGCGGAAGTCTCTTTCTAACAAAAGGTGATCTATCACCTTCTAAAGTCGGACTTCGGAAGTTCGGAAGTCTCATTCTAACGAGACTTCCGCATGTAAAATGTAACTTGTAGCTTTATAAAACACGGTCCTGGTGACCCACATGCGCCTTCCTTGTCGTATAAAATAAAATTTTCGTATATCTTCGACAGACAACACTCATCACCAGCCAATTGTGTTACGTCTCATTGGTGGGCACAGACCTCCTCTCAGAACATAAGGGCTGGGCTATAGTTCCCACGCATGATGCGGATCGGAAACTTCACACACACCGTTTAATTGCTGCACAGGAGTGCTACCTTACGGTGTTTTCCTTGACCGAAAAGAATGTATTTCGAAAAACTCAGAGGTGCAAGCTGGGGCTCGAACCCATGACCCTCTGCTTGAGAGGTCATAGGTCAAACCACTAGGCTATCACGGCTTTTTTATCATGCGTTTAGATGTTGATAGGTACTATATAAAACAGCAAAAGTTGCTAAGCAACCGAAGCGGTCACATCGATCTAAGCTCGGCTCTATTGTTATAGACGTAAGGGCTTCTGCAGATCATTGTGACCGCTTCGGTTGCTTAGCAACTTCCGCTCCTGACTGTACTTCTACTACTACTACTACCTACTCAATAATAATACTCTCTGCATCAAAAAATTTATGAACAAAAGCTCTACCAAGACGACAGCTAAAACACGACGATTGAAAATGACTGTTATTATAAAAAAAAGTGTTTAGAGGTGTGGGTTTCTTAGAAACGTAATGTAACTTTTACGAAATGCTTTAATACTCATCACAAGTCACAACATCCATTTTGCGTAGCCATTTCAAGATTACATCGACATTCGTGAAGGTGTACTTATTAAAAATAAATAACTGTTTACCTCTATATTGAATTAAACGAACCAAAAGGAGCTAAATACAATTTTTTAATAAGCCTGTCTTTTTACTGTTGTAATTGTTATAAATCCAGCGTAGATACATTCAAATGAAGTCAAAAGGTTCTTTTTACAAAACAACTCATTTCGACATGTCAAAGTTTCAAAATGGAGCGAGTGCTATTCGAATAAAAAAAACCCAAAAAACAGTTGACTGCCAGGCAGCGTCAGCAAAATCCATTAAACATTCTAAACAGCCTTACAAGTATCGGAAAACAACGGACGATCGGCGCAGTGTCACATTAGAACAGAGGTGCTGGTACTATTGGTGCAGCGGGTAAGACTCGGTACGGCGAATAGGGTAGCACAGGGTGATGGTTTAGCAGTGTGCTGACGTGGGAGACGGCCACTGGTGCAGGGTAGTGCAGCGGCGCGGGGTAGAGAGGAGGGGAGTACACAGGCGGGTGGTACACTGATGGTGGGTAGACCACCACCGGTTTTGGGGCCGGCGCCGCCGACGCCGTGGCGATGATGGCGAGAACTGTCAACTGTGGAAGAAAAGAAGTCGGTAAATACGCTGGTTGACGTAAGGGCGTGGTAGTGGAACCCGAGAGACGAGCTGTCGGTAGACCTCCAACAAGATGGAGCAACGAACTGGTAAAGATCACGGGACCGCGGTTGATGCGGACTACACAAGACCGGTTTGCGTGGTGAGGCCTATGTCGGCTGACATGATGGTGATGATGATGATGTGGTAGTGGAAGAGGGACGTGGGTTCGAGCCCAAGCTTGCGCCTTGCGCTTGAAGGAAATTTCCAGTTCTAGAAAAAGCACAGTTTAATCGGCATCAGAACTTTAACTGGTACGTGAATCATTTTCATGGCTTGACTGTACTTTTGATACAGGTCCAAAGTATACTCCAAAAAGTCTAACTTTCAGGTATAGCAGGAATAAAATACTGAAAACGTGTTTTCCTAATTTTCGCTCTCATACAAACTTCTAATTTAATCATCAAAGTTTTAGACCATGTTTGTTTCGAAAGGAGTATAGAATCCAAATAAGCTCCAATTTATGATAAGCTTTCAAGATATCCGCCTCCGCCAAATAAGGTTCGCCTCGAGTTTCAAAACTCAGCATTTCTTGAGCTGTGCTAAAGTTTTCCAGGTCTCCATAAAATAGGAAAGCTTACGGGAACTAAATCAGCAGGATACCTTATTGATTCTTGTCTTATTTTACTTAAGTAAATTATCATTAGTATTTCATCAAGGAAAGTGGAAAGTTTATACATAACTCATTTTATATCACTCACTCTGACGACCGGATAGCCTAGTGGTTAAGAGACCCTGACTATGAAGCTCGAGGTCCCGGGCTCGATCTCCGGTCGGGGCAGATGTTTTTATGATGAATACGAATGTTTGTTCTCGGGTCTTGGATGTTTGGTATGTACATAAGTAAGTTTATCCATTATCTAGTACCCACAGTACAGGCTTTGCCTAGTTTAGGACTAGGTCAATTGGTGTCAATTGTCCCATAATATTTATTTATTTATTTATTTGCGGTTATGTATTGTAAGAGCTAATTGTAAGGCAATCATAGTCTTTCTGAAAGCCCTGGTAAACTCAAGAAATTACGTGTAAAAGAGCATTTAACTGCCTATTTGCTGAATTAAATTTCAATTTTGATTTGATTCGGGTTTTGACTTGTTTTTAACTTCAACAGGAAGAAAAACATTTATTGAAAAATGCACCTTAATTTTCGTGGTCGATCTGGGTAGCTGTTATCGTAGTTATATTAAGTATATCACTTTCATTGTTGAGGCACCATTGGAACACTGTCATAATTAATACATAAGTAATATAATTTCTGATAGGTATAGATAGTGTTTGTTAATTCTTGGGAGAGTTTTTGTCCCTTGTTGAAATTTACATGCTTAAGAGAAATTTAAAGTTAAAATTAGTATGAAGTTTGCTGACTGTAGGACGCTCCACAAGGTAGTTACAGTTACAAATGTCAACTGACTTTGTCAATAAATATAGTCTGAGTTCTTGAAAGAAATTTAAGTACTAAACAAAGCGTAAAATATTGACTGACAGAATTAAGTAAAAAAAAACTTTTATAAGTAGCTTCGAAATTGACTCACCAATTTGAACATTTTTCCTTATGTTTTTCCTTCAAAAATTACCTCAAAGCAATAAGCATAGGTCCCAACTGAAGCACTAGACGCCGGCCCTTTAATATATAGTGTCCCAACTATTTTGTTGCCGAACTATTTATGGTCAAGAATTTTTCTAATCCCCCCGTATTATGTGAGAGCCAGTGAGCATGCTTAAGCATTTACGGGGAATTTTATTTGATTGAATTTTAAGGAAATTTTCGTAAACGAATTTTAAATGTTGTTTATGTTCGCGAGTCGTGGGGCCAACCTATTACGAACGTCTGCCTGTCGAAATAAAATACCTAATAGGTCGCCGGGTGAAAAACCTTTTGATGGATAACCCTCTATATTCTGTTACTGGGTTTTGAGATATTATTTCTTGACACTGTTTTATATTGTTGATTTTGTTCCTAATGTAATTAATTATGCTGTGACGATTCCAATTGGAGATTTTATTTGTAGTGTTTTTATAAAATTATTTTATTAACTTCATTAATTTGTTTTTTGCCTTGACAACTCCATTCTGGGGACAAAACTATTTTTGGCATTGTATTTATTATTCATTGTTTTTTAACCTATTATTTTCGTTTGTTTATGGTTTTTTGACGATCTCAACAAAAATTCTTATATTTTGACATGTAGTATGTATAATATAATGTAATTTTAATGTTGAGTAAATAAATAAATCTAAGTCTATAAGCCTACCAGTATTATGGCTAAAGCGATTTGACTGTGTTCAGAATAAAGGATTTTTGGTATACTTGATTCCAATAAACAACGTTTTGTCTTTGTAATTTGGATGTACAGTCGAGGAAATTAATTCCTGACTCACCATAGAACATTTTCATGTTCAAGGAAAAAATGGTGGTCGGTTAATTTTGCCAGTGAGTAGGTATACTTATTATTATGAACTAATATTGTCACCCTACACTCGTGTAGCACGCTTGCTGGAGTAGTTTCCCTGCCCTCACAAACCACATGGCTCGCGTTCCGTGGCATAGAGTAATAAAGTAACTTAGAGAGATGCTAGCAATAAGTTTTTTTTTTATACGACGAGGAAGGCAAACGGGGACGTGAGTCAGCTGATGATAAGTGATCACCACTGCCCATAGACACCCGCAAGCAGATGCGTTGCCAACCTAGAGAGCTAAGATGAAATGCCTCTTGTGCCCGTAATTACACCGGCTGTCTTACTCTCCACACCGGAACACAACAGTGCAAGCACTGCTGACTGCTGCTTAACGGCAGGATTAGCGAGTAAGATGGTCCTACTACCCGCAAACTAAAATGAAACTGAAGACCGACAGACTGACAGACGGACAACAAAGTGATATAAGGATTCCTCCTTCAAGTGCAGAACCCCGAAAATCTTACGCTGATTAAAAGCAACATTATTTCTTATCGACCTGAGCTACTTTCTATAGCAGGATAGTGTAGGTACGCAGACCAATGAGAGTAACATCTAGTTTTAAAAACAACAAAACTAATATTTACCACAATTTAAAAATCTAAATTCTAAACCGAACGCGACGTTCACAATAAATCCTCGTTAAAGCTTTCCACGCCCATAAATCGGTGTCCTTTTAACAGGACCACTAAACGTTAAACGTGTTAATTTATATCCACCCTAGTTCTGCTTAAAGGCTTCACAAGTCCTAATGTGCGGCCTATTCGGGGGTACAAGTTGATTACTTAATAAATTAATGATCTTTAGGCCAATGAACTCGGAAGTATCAGAGAAAAGGTCTTTTTCCGTTAAAAGTTGGCGAGTACTTCCTTTTGAAGTTTCCCAACTAAGGGCGTGACCTTTGAATTTTTCTTATAAAACTGGATGTTTTGTATTTAAATGGGAATTTAAGTATAATTTTTGACCGGTTACTTTTAAAGCCCAAGTACGAATATTTGAAACTGCGTAACGTAATCGAGTAGTAAACGTTATTGAGAAATTTGTATGGTGTTTGGAACAGCGCCCGCCCGTGAGCGTGCTTGGAACTAAAATTTAGTATGAGGTTTCTCGATCTCGATACGATAACCGTAACGTTACGGAGCATTCGTAAAGTCGTGCTCGACCCTCTGAGGCCCGAGTAAGAATATTTGAAACCTGCGTAACGTAATCGAGTAGTAACGCTATCGAGAAATTTGTATGACGTTTGGAACAGCGCCCGCCCGTGAGCGAATTTGGATACAGAATGAGGGCTACTGAGAGTCCAAAATCGGATCGCTAGTCTTGAGGTCTAGATTGTCATGTCGATTTCCAACAATTATAGGCCAGCACCTTTTTTTTAATACAATGAGGAAGGCAAACGAGCAAGTGGGTCACCTGATGGTAAGTGATCACCACTGCCCATAGACACCCGCAACCCGGAGGGTTGGCAGATGCGTTGTCAACCTAGAGAGCTAAGATGAAATGCCTCTTGTGATCGTAATTACACCGGCTGTCTTACTCTCCACACCGGAATACAACAGTGCAAGTACTGCTGCTTAGCAGCAGGATTAGCGAGTAAGATGTTGGTAGCGATCCGGACGGACCTTGCACAAGGTCCTAGCTTGTCTCTCATTAGTGGAGAATGACAGATAATGCAACACTCACTTCTTAAACTCCATGACTCCATAAAGTTCTCGAGGTATCGCAGAGAATAAAAAGCCTCTATCACTCACCACTCAACTATAATGTCACACTGGCATTTTAAACTTAACAAATTGCCGCAAAAACTGGTATGATGCGCCCGCGCCATGACCTGATATGCCTTAAACGAAATGCGATGCTCATCTGTATTCTAGGGCCTTAATTAATGTGCATTATTAAATTAAATGAAGCTATTTATTTTTTTTATAACGTATGTGTCGATGATATGATAATCTTTCATGTTGACGGGATACTTTTTATTTTATTTAGTCTGCAATTGTGTCCCACTGCTGGGCAAGGACCTCTCCTCTTGACTTCCACATCTCCCTATCCTGAGCCGCATCTGGCCACCAGAATTAAAAGACAGGATACTTAAGTTACAAAAATTTTATTTAGGTCTCTCCTTCTGGGTTAATCTTTAGGACAACTTAAACACTGGGGAAAAGCGGGAGAAAAAATCTGGACTCTATTCCCGGGATAGACAAACTATTCACATAGCTACCTAAAAATTTGCACGGATTTCTCGGTGCGCGAGTCCGACTCGCACTTTTTAGTGTTATTTCTAAAGATAAATATTTTAAATTTCCTCCTAACAGATCCTCAGTATCCAACCACTAATTTCACTCAGCACCAGTTGCACCGTCATTAGCACACTAAATTTTTATCAACCACATAAAGCATTCGTCCCTTTCTAACAAGTATGCAAGTGCAAAAGGGACATATGCCGTACGTCGTCGATAAACGTTTGTGTGCAGGGGTCAGGCGTAACCGGGCTGCAGTCATCAAGCAATTACTCAGCAACATAAATGACAAGGTTTATCGTAATGTCACATTTTATCGCTTAATCTTATCGAGATAATTTAGCTTTATGCGCGCTTTATTTCACTTGCACAAATTGCCCGAAAATGTGACTTTTTTTTGTGGTAGGGAACCGTTATTATTGAGGTTAATTTTGACATTGTATTATAATGAATGAAGTTTAAAATAAAGGTTTTGTTGTAATATTTTGTGTAAATACGCGACATTATGAAATATATCGTGTGTTGAAATATGCCAAAAAAATCGGTCTAACCAATTTCGATGTGCTCATAACATAACTTAGAACATTGAAGACGATAGGCGTTTTCAGTGAATCATTAATTAGTTAACTATAATTGGCAGTCGTCACAAAACTGACGGGCAATGTCAGACATACCTACATTTCGTCACAAAACTGACCATTAAGACTTGATTTTAAACATAACTTAAGTAACGTTTGACAGCACAAGTTAAATAAAAATGCCCTAATACGGGGTCCCTTTTTGTTTCGTCGAACATTTTTAGTCATAATGTAATGTTTGTCATAATACATCACTAGTTATAACTCTTCCGTAACGTTTCAGTAATTTTGTAATGGTCATTCTGTAAAACTCTATAGGTTGGGTTAGGTTTATTTTATAATAATCCTGAACAATTATTAGTTTCAGAGAAAAAATAGTTATGACAAGCATTACGTTATGGCTTTCAACTGTATGGGAGAAATACTGATTCTTACTTTACAACGAAACCTCTGTTGTCACCTAGTCTGGATCAGTTCCCCGAACCATCATATTGAGTTTTCTTACGTCAATTAAGAGAACTGACATTTTATATGTTCACATAATTTTCCTCGCTATCCGTTGCTCCAGTTTCACCTAATTCACGTTCGCCTAATTAGGTGAAGCTCGTTTTAAATCTGCTTAGTAAAATTATAAGCGTATGAATAAGGTGATGCTGCATACCAAGGCATGAAACCTCGCCAGAGGAATTTTTATACCGTGGGAGTAGTATTTAGGTTTTGATAATTAATTATGAGTCGCTTTATAATTATGCGAATAAATTGCCAGTGCTAGATGACTATTTAAGAGGTTCTTAATTCGAGTATAAGTCAATAGTTTAATGTAGTCCGGTAGCGGTGGTTGGTTTCAGATTCTTAATCAGACAATCTTTAATTGTAGTTCAGAAGACCGTAAGAAAATTAGTTTACTCAGGCCCCAAGACAAATAGCTAGACAATTGTTGCTGCCATTTAAATTCCTAATCGTGAAATGATAAAATATCAATAATTGTGCCATGTAATGCTCCTTTTTTGACTTCTTACCCGACTGCCGAAGGAAGGTTATGTTTTTCGAGAGTATATTTATATTATGTATGTACGTATGTCTAATAATTTTATGGCAAGCTCTACTACGGTCTATAGCGTTTGACGGATTTCAATGTAGGCGTTTATGAGGTGTCAGTTTCAGTTGTGGGAGGGACATAGGGTATAATTAAATAATTGTTTTTACGCGTTCTGTTTAAGTCCTTGAGTTGAGTATTACCTGTTTTAATTTCGTACTTAAGTGTGATGTTGTTAAATACTGTTTTATCTACACACATATCATAAGTCCTCTATAATGCGTTCAGAAACCGTAGAAAATGACCAGCATTTCAGTACGCCGTCGCCTTCTCGCCGACAGCGCCAGCCCCAGCACCACCACCACCACCAGCAGTAAAGTAATAGTCATTACGACATCGAATTCGATGTCGTAATGACTTTTCGATATCGAATTTGACAACCAACGTAATTTACAGTCATAGTGAAATAAACGGATCACTCACGTATATAAGTCGAGCTCAGTCCGACATGTTTAATTAATAATGTGATATTTTTTATTTTTTTTACAAAAAAAAAAACAGTTCACGAAACGTCAGCTCAGTATGTTTGTCTATGATTAAAAAAAAACAGTCAAATTCGTGACAGGTATGGGTATGATATATGCCTTCGGCTTCTGAACCCATCTTAGAGTACTTATAATATGTGTGTAGATAAAGTAATGTATGCAACTCCACATAATTAGGCGTTAAAACACTCGTGTGATCCTATTATGAAACTCAGCTTCGCTTCGTTTCATAAAAACACACTCGTGTTTTAAGGACCCTCATTATGTAGCAGTTGCATAAACTATTATTATTAAACTATAATGAAGCCCTTTATTTTGATACTAAAATATCTTCCGCACAAGCGAGTTTCAATGACCTTATTAATACTTCCCATAACATCATATCGGGGTCAAGCGGCCTACATGGTATAAAAAACTTGCCAATATTGTTTTTGGACCTTGAGTGATGGCTATATTTTCCTGTTTAATTAAATTTCGAGTAGACCAAACCTTATTCGAATTATTCCTTTTTAAGGCAACTAGCTTTTCAATGGTTTAATTATTACATTGCTCGGTGAGTTATTTGAATATACATGGTAAGTTGAACGTCCCAGATGTGACGTAGTAATTTCAATCCCATCAAAAACACGATAATATCTTATCTATACAAGTATGTTTATCCGTTGTCTAGTACCCATAGTACAGGCTTTGCCTAGTTTGGGACTAGGTCAATTGGTGTCAATTTGTCCCGTGATATTTATTTATTTATTACTATTTTATTTATTTATATGAGCGTAAGGGAGCCAAGTTCAATACTGAACCAAAGAGGTGAAATCTAACCGAAGTTTTATTCAATAGGATTTCTATTTAATCAGTATGCAACTTGTCTAGTTTTTATGGCCGAATATTTGCACATAACGTTTTGAACTAAGTACGCATAGCATTTTTTGTTGTATTGCCCCGAAAATGAATTACCTCGGGTTCTTGAAATCCTAGGTCATTGTTACTGAACAAATATTTATTTCCGAAGAAATACACAAATATTTAACTATTAAACCTAATTTGCATGTGGCTAAGATTTAAAGCTTCTTGAATAAAACTTGGCAACCCGTCAGTTTACATTTTATCTCTAATTAATTAATTGAGTAGTTTAAGTTTAGTTGCTTGTTTAACCGACTCTGTTTTTGAATTCAAAACCATTTAGTAAATACATATTTAGCCTTTATAACACTCGTGTCATCTTATTACCACACTCGTGTTTTAAGGACCCCCATTTCATTATTGTGATAGTTGCATAACCTACTATAGTAACAGAAGAAAATGAAATGAAAAAATAAGAAGGTACATCAGTAATTTATTCTAAAATCATCATCACAACTTTTAATGATGAACCGCGATCAGGGGGACAGACTTGACGACATGCCCGTGGTGAACAACAGAGCTGGAGTGAGCGACTGCAGAGGGCAACGTCTTCACGACCACTGGGGCAGCGTGGACGACTGGGGCGTGGACAGTGTGGACGACCGGGGCAGCGTGGACGACCGGGGTGTGGACGGCGTGGAGGACAGGCGCCGAGTGGACAGCGACGACGGGAGCCGCGTGGACGACCGGGGTGTGGACGGCATGGACGACTGGGCTGCCGTGGTTGACGACCTGGCTGCTCTTGGTGATGGTCGTCTGGGAGCCGAGCACGGGCACGGCGTGGACAGAGTGGACGACCGGGGCATGGTGCGCTAAGGGGACGTTCGGGGCGGCGGCGGCGCAGGCCAGGAGGGTAGCGAAGGCGATCTGCACAGAAAAAAGAGTATTAGTTAACATAATTATAGTATTAGAAAAAAACCGGACAAGTGCGAGTCGGACTCGTGCACGAGGGTTCCGTAGAAAGATTTTAACGCTTTTCCCAGTGTTTTAAGTTGTGCAGTGTTAGTAGAGCCCTGCTCCTAAGCAAAATGTACGCAGTGTGGGGTCATTGGTCTGTGAAATCTACAGACAGACATAAAAATTATGAGAATTTTCTGAGTGGTTGTGCTATAAGAGCTACTTTCATACCAAATTTCAAGTTTCTAGGACAAGGGATTTAGGTTTTCAGGGTACGACAATTTGTATGGAAACAATCATTTTAATGACTGTATCTTTTGATTGCGTTGATTTAGAAGTTTGATTTTTTCACAGTTTCAAGGATTTGCATACTTGAATATTTGATATTAATTTCAGCATGCTACCTCCACGCGTTCCAGAGAAAAAGGGTCTTTACAGACAGACAGACAGGCAGACGGACAACAAAGTGATCCTATAGGGGTTCAGTTTTTTTCCTTTTGAGGTACAGAACCCTAAAAGAAAGAAAGAAAACAAAACATTTATTCATGACATTAATACAAGGTAGCAATGAGAAAAGACACAGGATTCAGATTGTCACGAATTGGTCCCAACTCAGCATGATGCTGGCCTTGCAGCCAGCGCTGGTCTTCCGTTGGGATCACCATTATAAGACCATATATTATTATTTATAACGGAATATTGACCGCGATCACCTTAGGTTTGATGAGCTCCCGATATTTCGACGCAGTTACATGCATCGTGATCACGGATAACCTGACGAAACGCGGGCGGATGCTAGTCGATGTATCTGAGATCATGATGCATGTAACTGCGTCGAAATATCGGGAGCTCATCAAACCTATAAGGTAATCGCGAGTCAATAACCTGTTATGAATTAATTAACCCCGAATATTAATAACCTGTTTTATATTTATAGTACCTAATCGTTTACAGAAAAGGTTTTTTAATTTTGCATTAATTGGGTTTATAATTACTCTAGGAATAATAATCGTCTTAAATTTAATTCCAAGGCGTACTTTAGTGTAAAGAATTTTGTCTTTAGGTTTCGATGACAGGTAATGATTTTTAAATGAAAATTTAAATGTAATCGTCTAAGTATGCGACTTTTAAGGCAGAGTTAATGACATAACTTTGATAACTGATTAAAAACAGGCTACGTGCGTGATGGACTCACGAACCGAGGGTTTCGTATCTAAAATTTTTTGATTTTTTCTTTCAACTGTGTTGTGAGAATTTGCTTAGCGAATTCCATGTTTCTAGATCAGTGGGAAGTACCCTGAAGGTTTTGATTTACTTCGAATTGACAGATGGACACACAACAAGGCTCTGTTTTTCCCCGTTGAGTTAAGGAATCCTAAAAATTAAGGTAAAAACGAATTCCAGAAGAATGTTAAGTACTTTATTTGAGAAAATGAAACATTTTGTTTCATCTCGTAATTTAAATTCTGTTTTTACGTTTGCGTAACTAAGTTTTTTTGCAAAGCTTAGTTACTTCTTTGCAATAAAACAGTTTATGTAAGAAAAAAAAATATTCCGTTCAAATTGGATTGATACGAACTGAGAATTGTTACGAACGTTTTTTTTTGGGATCTAATTGAATCTAATTTTGGTACACAGTCCGAATTCATTATGCCTTCTTCACGTCCTCCAAGGAAGAAAGTTTTTTTTTAACTAAAACAATCACTGATATTTTTTTTGTACATCAATAATGTAACTGTGTAAATTTTCAAAGTTTCTTTTTAAATAAGTCACTTGGTCCACTGTTCACTCCAAAAACTCAAAATAACTTACGAATTTCTGCATATTGATTGTTTTTTTTTTTTGTGTTTAGTGCGTACTTCACGAACTTCGGAAGCTGTCTAACTATTGGGCGTTGCACGGCGGTATTTATACGAATCAAACTGACAATGACTGGGCAGTACGTACTTGAAGATCGGAATAAATTATGGCATAGGAGCTTTTGGAGAGGTCACGCGAGCCGAGTCGTCGGCTCGATTTCGGAGGTGACCGTGGATTTTTGGTTGTTTTACTACTTCTTTTACTAGAATAGACTCGAGAACCTCTTTTCTTTCGTCGCAAAAAAAAAAATTAGCAAATTCTTTGGAGAAGAAGATTGTGTATCGCTTATTACCGCTACATCACAATAAGTACGCACTAACTCATGTATTCTTGTTTAAAATATTAATACCAATTTAACATTATTAAAATTTGAACTTATGACCTTTCTACCTAATGCCTCGTCAATAAGATCCACGATAATAATAACTAAAATAACCTAACCAACTCAAAATTAAAAACTGAAAACCCTACTGCAATTCCGGAAAACAATGTCCTACGTCACTCACTCCCACAACAAAGACGAATCTAAAGACACCTCATACGTTGAAATCCGTCGAACGGTTTAGGCTGTAGAGCGTGCCAAAGAAATTAGACATACATACTCATATATCATATACATACTCCTTCGGCAGTCGGGTCACAATAATAATAAAGTGGTATCCGCAACAACCTTAATCAGTTATAACCTATATCGTCGTAATACAATTACATGTCATTCTAAATTAATAATGTCACACAACAACAAGAAAGTCAAAATTAGTCAAATAACCCGCCCCGCGTCATTCCAGGCGCGAAGGTGCCCAGCACGCTCGCCGCGTTACCCCTTTGAACTGCGATGGACAACCTTTGCACCAGAAACGACCCGGAGCGAGGGTCAAGACCCCTCTCACAAAGACGGCGCCCCACTTCTTTAAAGAAACGCTTACCCTCAGAGCCCCAACAACCAGTCGTAGTAAGTCGACTCATATCGTCGTAGGTTTTTTTTTCTCTCCCACTATCATTGGGCTAAACTTTTCAAAATTACCGCATCCAGCCTTTACCCACTTATACAGTTCCCGTCGCCCCTGGGCACTTCAAAACCATGAATAAATACATGGCAAACAGGCTGCCGCACGTAGGTTGACGCCAAGACCAGAACAATTTCTCTTATGTAATGTTGATTATAATAATACCGTGTTTTGTTTACAATGGGCTAACATTGGTAGTTTATTGAACGGGAGGTGGTAATAAAATATTGACATCATTTTAGGAATCCATGACCACTCATGCAGAAGGTGTTTTACGTCACTGTTGGACACAGGCAGTGTGGATTGAGAACTTCACACACACCATTGAATTGCGCCGCAAGAAGTACATGTTTCGCACATAAATTCCAAAAAACTCAGAGGAGCGAGCCGGGGTTCGAACCCACGACCCTCTGCTGGAGAGTACATAGGTCTAACCACTTAAACAGCTTAATTAACTCTATTTTTAAGTTCTATTTTAAGTTCTAAGTCTATTTTTAATCCCAGATAAAAAATGACAGCTAAAAGTTGCAGCGTTGTGGAAGAAAGACGTAAGTCATAATGAGTTACGACTTTCTTCCACAAACGCTGCGACTGAGTTAAGTTTGATATATATATATTTACAAGTTAAAAAAAATGTAAAGAGTAGGCATTATGACACAATTTCCTGTTACTGGTGATCCCTTTTTGATTTTTGTTCATTTGTTACAAATAACTCTTAAGATAACTTAACTAGCTCCCGATTTATTTGCTCTGACGGCAACCGCTACTTGAATATTGTTAGCGCATGCGCCTAAGCTCGAGGCCCATTGTCCCAATGGTGTCTCAACACCACTTGGGACGTGGTTCTATATGAATAATATTGTATCTGTATAGATCACAAAATATGTATCCTCAAATCAGTGATGAGAAACAACTTACGAGTATAATCAGGTACTTACGCAGGAGATGTATAGGGTCTTCAGGTCAAATACCTCCATGTTTCACACCATCTTCGATACCTGTGCCTCATTTCCATCTATTTAAGTAAGTATAGTCGGGGTGCATTCGTCGGTTTTCAAAATAATTCCTTAAACAAGTTGTAGAATCTTCCCTTTTCAATCAAATGCAAAAGTTTGAATCAAACCTGTAGCAGTGTCTGTCGTAATTGCCCTAACTCAAGCAAATGACGACTTTAAGATGACAATTTTTTTCATACTCCAATATCATCATAATCATAATATTTATCAGCTGAAAGACGTCCACTGCTGGACAAAAGCCTTCCCAATGATCTCCACGACGATAGGTCTTGTGCTACCCGCAGCCATTGCTTCCCGCTATCTTTACCAGATCGTCCGTCTACCTTGCGGGAGGCACCAAGACTTCGCCACCCGGTACGCGATCGCCACTCCAGAACCTCACGGTCCCAACGGCCATCAGAGGTCCGAGTACGAATATTCGAATCCTTGAAAATAATCGATTCATTCATGAATTCATTGATTCAGAAAATAGCTCCATCTCTTGCCACTAATGCGTAACTGTAGAAGTTCCGTAGTGGGTGAGCCGCTTGATTAAGCTACTCCTAGATGGCGCTGAGGAGAGATCTTCCAAATAAAAATATGACACAAGGCATTGAAAAATTCGTTAGGTACACCAACGTTAAGTATAGCTTAATTGGTGGAGCGTGGTACGGATTACCGAGGTTGCTGGTTCAAGTCCAGCTGCTTAACGGATTTTTCTTTGCATAGTTATTGTATGTTGTATTCGAATCCTGCCTAACGTAACCGAGTAGTTAACGGTATCGAGAAATTTGTATGACGTTTGGAACAGCGTCCGCCCGTGAGCGCATTTGGAACTAAAATTTTGTATGAACTTTTTTGATTTCGATACGATAACGTTACGTTACGCAGGATTGGAATATTCGTATCGGGCCTCAGTTCTGCGAGCAATGTGCCCCGCCCACTGCCACTTAAGGTGTACTTCGACTGTAGGTAGCTGTCTAGTAACAACACGATACAATACTAACGCTATTCCTGTCGCTTTATTCATTAAATCAGAATTACAGCGAAATCTCTCTGCGTACCCTAACGTAAAGTACATACTCGTACAAGTAATAACGCAAATCAGACGTGCGTGAAACGCAATATCCCAGCCGTAGAAGGTACATTGGAATAATCTCAAAGGGAATAGGTTTATACATACCTCGTATTTAGGACCGTGTCGCTTTCAAATCATCCGTCTTCAAAGATCAGCCAGGAGACAGTCATGGTGCAGAAAGAGTTTCGCAAAACGTTGTCTTTATAAGAGATATTTCCAAGTAAACATACATTGACAAACACGAGTGGAAAACTAAAAAAAAGTCCTGGTCTTTTTCAATAACGTGAATTGCGTAAGTGAAAAAAGGAAATGTACGCAGTGTGGGGTCAACTTATACTGGTCTGGTAAATCTACAGACAGACATGAAATTTAAAGATTTGTGAGTGGTTGTGCTAGAAGAGCTACCTTTATAACAAATTTCAAGTCTTTAGGACAACTGGAAGTACTCTTTAGGTTTTTGGATTTCGGCAATTCGTATGGAAATAGCCTTTTTGACTGATTTTTTACAGCTTCAAGGGACCACAGGCTTGAGTATTTGCTATTAATTTCAGCATGCTACCTCCACGCGTTCCAGAGAAAAAGGGTCTTGACAGACAGACAGACAGACGGACAACAAAGTGATCCTATAAGAGTTCCGTTTTTTCCTTTTGAGGTACGGAACCCTAAAACTTACGAAGAAAACGAAGACGTTGTCAGCTGCGCTTAGTAATCCCGCCAGCTAAGAAAGGACTACTAATTAATCCAAATTATGTCAGGCTGAACTCGACTTATTATACGTGAGTAGTTACTTCAATACACGTAAAGGTTTTCCAATACTCTGGTAGGTAATGTGCCGAAACATAAAACCGTTACGGTAAAAGCATTGTAAACCGACATATCCCGTATACTAATTACCTGTGACGTTATTCCCTCGTCAAAATTAATATTATGATACAAACGAAGGAGCCAAAAGCATTCTGTTAGCTTATGTGTGTAATATCAGTCTGTACGTTTATGTTTAATAGTAATTCCAACCATCACCATCATCAGTGCCTCGAGCTCGAATATTCGAATCCCACTTAACGTAATCGAGTAGTAAAGTTATCGTAATCGCCATTGATAAAATTCATGTTCAATTTAAGTACCAAGTACGTTCATGGGGGGGTGCTGTTCATAATTATACTACTCGATTACGTTCCGTAGAATTCGAATATTTGTGATAGGTGCACAAAATTTTTACGTCCCACCGCCGGGCACGGACCCCTCTTCTCATTAAAAGAGGCAGGGTCAGTTCGGATTGGGACCTTCACACACACCATTGAATTGATTCGCAGGAGCGTACGCCAATTGTAAAATTACAAATGTGATTTCACAAAAAAACTCTGAAGTTTTCTCTCTTGTTAAAATTGTTTTTTTTTGTCAAATTACGGCTGAAATGAAGTGATCAAACTGTGTCCTTTAATTACGTTTCGTTAAATTAAAAATCCTTTAAATTTCAGTTACAAGTTAGGCCTCGGTTTAACGCGAATTTTCGAAAACTTTAATCAAGTTTAAAATGGCTTATAGTTACTTGAATTCGAAATAAAATCTTACTCTAACTTCTCTGTAGAATAAATAAAATAAATCTCTGTTTCTACTTTTTTACTCGGCACATGTTATGCATAAACATATCAAAATCAGCAACTATTTTTCGCTCCACGCCCTCCACGCCACTTTTTCTCAAGTTAGTTCTCGTCGCAAATAAACGAAACGTCCGATTGATGGTAGAATCCAGCCATTTTCGAGAAAACTTTGAATTTCAAGGACTGGTTTTTTTTAGTTTTATCTCGAAGATTGAGTGCTAACACGTTTTAGGTCGGATCAACCCGTAACTTCGAAGTAAAGTAGCTTTGCCAGTTCATTCACACTGTTTGTCAGTTGCTCAAAGACTTGTCAATTAACGAAGACTAGTATTAAAATTGCTTTAGCCTCTCTCAGAAATATAGATTCTACTGCAGCTGGAAAGTAATTTTGTTAGAGGATTTTTTCAAACAATGCATTTAAAATCACTTCGATTTGAAATGAATTGTTTCAAAAAAACTTTTGACCCCGTCGCAAAAAGAGGGTCGTTATAAGGTTGACGTGAGTATTTGTGTACCTGCCCGTGGCATCAGAACTCCTAAACTGATAGACCAATATTATGCATGCGGTTTGTTTTTGATCGAACGACAGTTCATCAAATTCGGTTCAGCGTTTGAGATATTGTAGTTTGAAATTAAGATGTCAGTTTTTCAAGTTTTCTTAGTTCGTTAGATTAGGTTATTATTAAATAAAAAACCCGACGAATTGAGAACCTCCTCCTTTTTTGAAGTCGGTTAAAAGCGACAGTACAGTTGCTGCCTAAGTGTATAACTTATTGTCTTTATGTTTTGACTTTTTTTATAGTAAGAAATTATAGCAGCTTTAGGACACCCATTAAATCAGAAACTTGAGCGCTGTTGTCAACTTTACAGTTTATTACGTAGGCAGCAAAAAAGAAAGTATTTCTGCCCGAAATTCAAAACAGTGTTTGAAGGATTAATGAGCACACAAAAATACTACAAAATATCGTTTAATCCATAACCAGTAACAAAAGAAATATCGTTAATAACATTAATAAAGTCAATGGTGTACGGCAATTAAAGAAACTGGCTCCGTCTTGTGAACAGTTGAGCTGTGATGAGAAATTGCTGAATCACCAATTCTTCCTACAACAGGAGAAGAATGTACCACATGGATCGGCTCAGTGTGCACCACAGGCGCATGGACCAACACCGGTGTACTGTGTACTACTGGTACAGAGTGAACTAGATGAGTACTGCCGTGGTTGATGGATAAGTTGCTTTTGGTAACTGTGGTCTTCTTTGGCCCAGAGTGCAAGATATGTACAGGTGCAGCATGAACCACTGGTACAGAGTGGATCACATGTGTGTCACCGTGGTTGACAGAGAGAGAGCTTTTAGTAATAGTCGTTTTCTTTGGCTGATCATGTAGGATATGTACAGGCGCAGCGTGTACAGTGTGGACCACTGGTACACTATGGACCACTGGGACGCTGGCGACGACATGACCGCCATGGTTGACAGCTAAGCTGTTCTTCGTGATGGTGGTCTTGGATGACAGAGGTACGTGGATCTCGTGAGCCACGTACAAAGGAGCTGCCGCAGCGCACGCCAAGATGGCCGAGATAATCTGTAAAAAAACAAACAATGGTTATATCTTGCAGTGTTTATTTGCTTGTTTAGGTCAAATCTTGCAAGTTAAATTTCACCCGTTTAAAGTTAAATGGCACGACAATGTAGGTATATTCAACAAAAGGTACAGTCGGCAATAAAGCTTGTAGGTTTTAAAGATGTCTGAACATTTTATATCAGAGTGGCGAAACAAAAAAATACAAAATAAATTGTTAGCCGCGAAATGCTATCACTACTAACTGAATCATAAATCTTTCTGACTCACGCTTAACCGTAACGTCACATTATGAATTTTAGTGTAACTTCTACCCAACTGTAAAATGAATACTCACAAAGAATTTCATTTTTGAGTAGTTGCAACCGTGTCTCAACCCAGACTGATGAGTTGGGGACCGTCAAAGCTTTATATATCTCGTTGAAAATCGGCGTATGCCCCAGTTTTAAAAAATATTGGGCCATGTACTTGAATTTCGCGAATCGCACAAACCATTACGACACAAGTAAAAGTGTTTGCTTTTTGAACCTTGGCTAGAAAAAGCTGTCAAATTGACATGTCAACTGATCGAACATGACACGTCCGTTCTGGCTAACCGCTATAATTTGACGTTCTAATTGATATGTGACGGCAGTTCATTGGATCGAAACGTTTTAATGTACTTGCGTGTATGTTGAAGATGTAATCGCTTTTATTGAGTCGTGCGTTTTATTTTCAATTGAAAATTGTGAACGGTGGTAAGCATTATCTATAATTTGAATAATGGTCATCGATTCGTCATGAGTAATTTTTCATAAGTAATTTTATTTTAGACACAGTATTCGCAGTGACGGGTAAAGATGACCGGGGGGGGGGGGGGATGATGTTAAAAGTGGAATATAAGGAACATTTTTTTTTCTAAATAATACTTTAAGCAAATCCTTAGGTAACTATGTAGTGATAAATTGGCAGATGTTGGTATGAAAGCATTAAATTACGTAGGTCTTGTTCGGGAGTCAAACTGTGATTGCTTCACGGTAGGGCTATCTTCCTTACTTAGCTCGAATTATTAGTCCCTTTGACTATTCAAACCCGTCTGTTTCAAAAAGCATTGTGAACAGCTATCAAAAGAATATTGGCCATTACTTCACAATCCTGATGAGACAGGGTCCGCCTTCGCATCGTTTTGTAATGGGACAAAAACAGACTGAACACCCAATGTTTATTCTCGCGTTGAATCTTGTTTGAAGTAAATGAATGTTTGATTGAATCAAACGACACTTTGCGGAGATTCTTAAGAGGAAACATTAGTGGTCATTATTAACTGACTGATTGATTAGCCGGAATGTGTTTTTTTTTTATGTACGTTCCCCGATTACTCGAAGACGGCTATACCAATTTAAAAAAATCTTTTTTTGTTTGAAAGAGTATATTTTATACGTAGTTTGTCCCATTGTCACTAAGTCAGGGTCTGATGATGGAATCCCAGGTTTCATATATTTTCGAAAGCTGTTTACTGTGTACTTCCGTCTGGTAGACATCATCTCGTGTTGATGAGGTGATGATGGAAGGTACAACTCCTTAACGGTTAAAAGTTGGAGGATAATTTTATAAATATTAACGTAACTTAAAATTGTGAAATAAAAAACCTTTAAGCAACCGCGTTTAAAAACACATAAAATAACCCCAAAGCCTACCTTTTATGACCTACCACAAACATGAAGTGTGCTTCATTGATAGAATAGGTAGGTATTACGGTATGTTTATCCGTTGTCCCATAGTACAGGCTTTGCCTAGTTTGGGACTAGGTCAATTGGTGTCAATGGTCCCACGATATTTATTACTTATTTTCCTCAAAAGCAAGGACATCCCAGCCTCCTCCCTGCCACTCGAGTTTCTTTGAGTAATGCCTCCCAATTACTCCCCAAGTCTAGATTTTTAAACGTATCCCCAGGGATCTAATTTACCCGAAGAATGGCAGGAGCATTGGCTTTTTAAGTCGGAAATCATTTTTGGAATTTCATTGTCGATTATAATTGAGGTCTTATATTAATGAGACGTCTGCCAATAATGGGTTTGGGGGGTAATAAATTATCGTTTGTGAGGGGTACGGAGAGGTACAATTCCGATAACGATTTGTATTGATAATTTTAGTATGTTAGAGGCATTGATTTACTAGCACGATGGACTATGTGCTTATTCAAATATTCACAGATATTTGACCTGGAGATCCTATACATCTCCTGCTCAATTAAAACGTGCCAGTAAAGTGTTCTGGTTTTGCTGTTCCAATAGTTATTTTTATACTTGTGTCTAAAATGCGGTTATTTTTTTCTCTCTTATTTTTTTAATTATAGAGTGAGGTTTCTTTGTGTAATTTATCTGTGCTTACGTATTGTAAGAGTTAATGTAACTTGTTTTTAGTAAAAAATACTTTGTGCCATGTTTCTTGCTTCGCATTCTTCTTGGCAATCATGGTCTTTTCGAAAGCGCTTGTAGACTCAAAAAAAAGACGTGTAAAAGAGCATTCAACTGCCTATTTGCCGAACAAAATTTTGAATTTTGAGTACAAAATTCACGAAAAATGTGTCCCAGTACAATACTGCATTTTTAGTTGACAGCTTAGCCATACGTTATAGCGCTATCGTTAACTAAACTAAGAC
Organism: Clepsis dumicolana; assembly: GCA_963691665.1. Lineage (NCBI taxonomy): Eukaryota > Metazoa > Arthropoda > Insecta > Lepidoptera > Tortricidae > Clepsis > Clepsis dumicolana. The sequence continues at coordinate 870,272 of OY829515.1, read as the reverse complement.
TGACTGACGCTTGATTAGTGGTTTTTTGGTTCGGACGTTTTCAAGCGCTAGGTAACCCGAAGTCCATGGTGTTGGGTAAGTCAATGGTTAATTTGTAACATGAGACTACTGTTAAACTAAATCATAGTAATAATTAAACGGATCACTATCGTACGAAAGTCAAGGTCAGCTCGACAAAGTCTTGCAGCGCAGTGTGCGTTCCGCTGCCGCCGAGTCGTGCGCTCCCAGAAGAAGGACTATAAAAGTTTACATTCACTACAAATCAGTATAAAAAGCTTTAAAGCTTTAGCAAGAATTATTGTCTATTTAGCTGCGAAGACAGACGAATGTACAGATAAGCCTGTCTGAGCCTAATTGGCCTTCACCTTTTTTGGGCTGACTGTATTATATAGTTAGCAGAATTCAATCCAGTGTCCAAATATTTGGCAATCTATAGGCAGCCTTATAAGTAATCGAGCTAAATAAAATTGTTATTTAGGGTTTCGGGCCCTAAAAAGTAAAAGACGGAACCCTTATCCTATCTGTCCGTCTGTCTGTCTGTCTAGACATTTTTCATATAGAACGTGTGGAGATACCATGCTGAAATTAAACAATAAAACTCAAGCCTGGCCCCTATTTCGCCATCTTTACAATTGTCAGTTTTTATGACAATTCGAACTACATTTCTTTGAAAATATGAAGCGCGCTAAAACAAAAGCTCTTCAAGTCAGCAGATGACGTCGAATTTTATTGTCATTGAAAACGGACACTTGTAAAGTTGGCGTAACAGGGGCCTGCTGTCCCTTGAAGTTGTCAATCAAACTTCTAACTTAACGCAATCAATTAGTTGTCCTAGAAACTTAAATAGCTCTAATAAATACCAGTCTGATAAGCCTGAAAATCTAACATATTTCTGTCTGTCTGTATGTGTCCGTGACCAATATAAAATGACCCACTCTGAGTCACTGGTCATTTTAAAATTATTAGTATTAGATTAGTAGGAAAAAAATTGGGACTTGATTCCCGTCATAGACTTGAAGAAAGAACTATTTACATACCTAAAAAATTTGTACAGAACCCTCGGTACGCGAGTCCGACTTGCACTTGGCCGATTTTTTTATAAAGTATAACGCTACCATAATGTTCGCAATAGTTAGCAGCCATTACTGCACGGTTGATTTCGCGCGAATGAATTAAATTACACGCACCTACTCTTAAAACCAAAATACATTTTCATTTGTCATATTCGTTAAAAATATACACATTTTAATAATGTACATACAGTGCGTTTCTTTTCTTCAAACACATTAAAATTATGTAGTTATTTGAATTGTGAATCAGCAATCAGAATATTTACAAAGCTCGTTACGATGCGTTTTTTTAAATATTTTATTAGTTTATTTCATTCATTTTCTAGTGAACACAGAAAAGGTTAAAAAACCCCCCGAATACATTTAAAAATATTTTGTTCATCGAAGAATAAAAATACTTATTGAATAATATATAAGTGTCATGAGAGTGGCGTTGATTTTACATTTAAATGAAGAAACTTTAATTGCAACTTTAATTGCTAGGTTGATAAGAAAATATTTTTTTCCAAAATAGGTACTGTAATAGTCATTTTTTTTTTCTTTTTTTTCTAATGATACAGTGACTTATCTTTTATTCATCTGTAGTTATGTATTGTAAGAGCCATTGTTAACTTGCTTTTAGAATAAATGACTTTGTGCCAAGTTTCTTGCGCCGCATTCTTCTTGGCAATCATGGTATTTCCAAAAGCGCTGGCAGACTCAAAAAAAATGACGGGTAAAACTATCTATTTGCTGAACAAAATTTTGAATTTTTGAAATTATTTTGAGAAATAAATAGTGGGCATTTTTTATTTTATTTCAGATGGATTTAATAAAATAGTTGAGTTCTCAATTTATCAATACACCTTTAAAGTTATTATCACTTCCATAGTAAATAATTAAAACATTTATGGAAACCACCTTGTGCGAGGTCCGTCCGGATCGCCACCACCATCTTACTCGCCAATCCTGCGGCTAAACAGCAGTGCTTGCACTGTTGTGCTCCGGTGTGGACAGTAAGACAGCCGGTGTAATTACGGGCACAAGAGGCATTACATCTTAGCTCTCTAGGATGGCAACGCATCTGCGAACCCTCCGGGGTTGCGGGTATCTATAGATGGGCAGTGGTGTTCAGTTACCATCAGGTGACCCCCACTTGCTCGTTTGCCCTCCTCGTCGTATAAAAAAGAAAAAAAAACAGTCAGTTCAAAAACGACTAGACTGAGGGTCGCAGTAGGTTTGAAGAGGCCTGAGGGTCGAGCACAACTTTTCGAATCCTGCGTAACCTTACGGTTATCGTATCGAGATCGAGAAACCTTATACCTACAAAATTTTAGTTCCAAATACGCTCACGGGTGGCCGCTGTCCCTATCGTCATACAAACTCGATAACATTTGCTATTCGATTTTACGTGACGCAGGTTTTGAATATTCGTACTCGGGCCTCTGAGAGGCCATAGGTCGACCAGTAGGCTACGACTGGTTAGTTACCTTTCGTTATTGTATAATTATCTCGTTATTCACATCAAACACAACAATCGTAGTTAAGCCCTTGTGGGATTTAACCGCGTTTCTAACAAAGCTAGTTATGCTAACATTGAAATGGAAAGGTCATGGAACAACAAAATAATCTTGTATAATATAGGGACAAAGATTACAATCATAGTTTTATGAAATGCGAATGGTTTTACGTTTAGCTCGACTTACCCAATTTGGTTAGAATTTAACTATTGTTAAACTTTATTTTGTTGTTAATTATTTGTCGTTTGTTGCTGTGCCCAGTCTATAAGTATTTCTTCTGTGTTCATGTGTGAGCCTAATTGCATTGTGTTCAAAATAGGCAGTAAGTGTTGTACTAAATCTGCTTGGCAACGCAACGTACCGAATAAGCTGCAACTGTAGGTTCCGGCAGAATATCAGCGCTGCGGCATTAATGCCGGCAGCACACGCTGAGTCGGCGCCTTTTCGCGGCTATGCCGTGACAAATTTCCGTGTGTGTATAGCTTGTAAGATATTTGTCTTGATGCATTTGTCATAGTCATGGTTGTCGAATAAAGTTTTTTATCTATCTATCTACCTATTAAGTAAAACAAGTCGGAGTACAAAAAGGTAGATTAATAAACCAACGAGCTCAACTGTGAAAATTAACATTGTTTTCTTTTTTAAGGCTACCGCTAAACACAATTAATAGCAAGTAACAAAAAAATGCGTACAACATCTATTCTAAATATAACCAACTTAGAAAAGTTGAAAAACCCCAGACATTGTCATTTCAAAGTTCAATATTTCAAAAACGGGTCAACCGATTTCAATGAAACTTAGCTAAGAACCATCTCGATTATACGAGCTTTCGAATAAACCGCATCGAAATCGGTCCATTCGTTTGAGAGCTATGATGCCACAGATACACAGACACACGGATACACAGATACACAGACACACAGATACACAGTTCAAACTTATAACACCCCTCTTTTTCGTCGGGGTTTAAAAATGGTTGAAATTGCTATAGCTTAGCACTTTAGATAATGACACACGGACATCGAAAGCCGATACAACGCCGGCGACTTACCTGAGTACGGCTTTCAATGTCCGAGAGTCATTATAGAATAATGCTATGTTATTGCAATTTCAACCTTGTGACTTACAGAAGATATCCTTAAAAAAAAGAGAGATTAGTTCTTAAGTGGTAAACTGCCAGCTTATAAAATTTCTACTATACAGTGTGCAGCGCCATCTTTTGTTGTTATAGTGAAAGCAATGCAATTTCTGATGATTTCTCGATTAAGTAAGTAGCGCTATAGGAGTTTTAAGAGTTTATTTTGAGGAGTCGACAGCACTTTTCTCCGAAAAAAACTAGTCTACGGCTTCCCATTGTTATTTTGTTAACATAATCCATTTACTATTCCACTTAATTGGATTCGTTAGTTGTGAAAGGATGTTAAACTATTAATTACCGCATATAGCCCGAGGGACATCCGGACATTTCAGTTTTCCGATTTTCCTTTTAGTTTAATTAAAGTTTCATTGTTTCCATTTTGAGGTAGCCGGTGTTTAAGTGTCGTGTAGATTTTGGTTTAGGAGATTCCGCATCAACCGCCTGTCCCGCCATCTTTACTAGGTCTTTGCTCCATCTTGTTGGAGGTCTACCGACATAGGGTCGAGCACGACTTTACGAATGCTGAGTAACGTAAAATCGAATAGTAAACGTTGTCGAGTTTGTATGACGTTTGGAACAGCGCCCGCCCGTGAGCGTATTTGGAACAAAAATTTTGTATGAGGTTTCTCGATCTCGATACGATAATCGTAACGTTACGCGTCATGCGTAAAGTCGTGCTCGACCCTCTGCTCGTCTTGTAGTAAAGATCGCGGGACCGCGGTGGATGCGGAAAGCACAAGACCGGTCTGAGGGGAGAGCCGCGGGGGAGGCCGCCGGCCAGCAGGGGACGTCTTGAGGCTGACATGATGATAAGAGATTGTTTGTGAAGAGTAAGAAAACATTTGAAGATACTTTCATCATCAAGGCAGCCATGTCCCATGCTGGACATAGGCCTGCCTCAAGGCTCTCCACTCAGACCGGTCTTGTGCTTTATTACTGCTAAGAAGATATTACTTTGCTTAAGCCTTTTTTTATCGCAATTAATTAGGAAATAATGTAAATAAAAAAGTTTTTTTGTTGCAAGGTCAATTCGATTACAGAAAGTAGTTTAAAAAGATCTTCGAACCTATGTTTAGGTACGTACATATAAGAAAACAAAATACAAGATGCCAGTTTACCTACTACTAATAATCTTAATCTAATTAGCAAAGAACCAAAAACATCGTAAGACCACGGCAGAACTGTAAAAACTTATTGCGTACTCTTATTTCATAAACAAGTTACTTTGCGGAAGTATTATAATAACATGAAAACTAATTCTCACGTAATAATAATAAACATTATACCACAACACAGAAGCGCATAAGTTCGTACCGTGAGGTCATTGGCCTACAGCTTATTCCAAACTGATTTAACTTTAGATTAGAACGTGATTGCGGACAAAAATCAACTCGATGCAAGTTGGAATAAGTTTACTTTTGCTTTAGTTAGAGATTTTGAAAAATTATGATTATTTTTCCTTTGTCAAGTTGGAGATTCGGGTACTGAATATGTTTTCAGTATTTGTTTTTGGCATCATAATAGAAACGTCAATGCACGAAGCGTATCTCTTAACAGAGAACTACACGAGAAGATTTAGCTTTTTTTCTCAAATAAAATAGTCTTATAACAAAAAAAAAACTTGGTAAGTACCTACCCATAAGCCATAATAGTTAATTGTTACAGTTTTTTTTTAGACGTTCATATTCATACTGACAAATAAAATAACCTTAAAACCTTAACTCCAACAAAGCTTTAAACCTTACCTAACATTATTAAGTGAGGTTCTGTTACTACGTCACTTACAATAAATCAATTGAATCCATCTCGACCTTTTAATACCATCCTACAGTTAATCAAATACCATGCAGTAGCCTTAACGGTACGCGCAACTTTACTCTTGCCTCTGAACACGACCCTATTGTAAAAGCTTTAGGAATACTTTCGCTTGTATCAACGGAATGGGTTATGTTAGCGCTGTCAAAGTTGCCAATGTATTCAATGCAGTTGCAGCAGCTTTATTCTTGAAACATAGAATTGATTATCGCTTGCAGTGATCGTAGAAGTTATGTTGTGTGTTTTAAGGTTGATTGCCTGTGTAATTATTTCAACTTTGTTGTAAAGGTATAAGAGTTATTTTCTTCTGTTTAATGTAAGTTTTATGCACATTGCATTAATTGCTCACGATCTTATTGAGTCGTTAACGGCCTTTATGTTGTTTATTTACTAATAATACGGTAGTTATTACGGCTTTGTATTTATGTGTGATACTGAGGAGATTTCTATTGTTTTCAGATTTTTAAAAGTAAAATGTTTTTCGAGTGCAAATCACACTACATAACAGCCCCTCGGCAGCCAAAAAACATAATAGATTTTGCGTCTAGTACAAATGGTCACGAAAAATATATAATTATTATACAACAAGGCACTTTTCGATGAAAACCATAGGTACGTCATAGCGCTGTCGTTCGACCAAACTAAGACTGACGACGCTCGATTAGTGGTATTTTTGAAAATTAGCGGTCTTTTGGTTCGGACGTTTTCAAGCGCTAACTCGAAGTCCATGGTGTTGATAAGTCAATATTTTAGTAGATAAAACCTTGGCATTCTAATTTATGCGGTCTAAGGGACCCTTTAATATTCACACCAACAATATAGTGTAATATTATGATGTAAATAGAACTACTATTACGTAAGACTCTAACAAAACTGGTTTAGATTTCTTATGATTAAAAACCATGCTTTAATAACAGTTGGCCAAGTTTCTAATTCCATTTATTTCTAACCGTTTCGGCTATTTAATGAATAATAAATATAAAAAAAACTGTAAGTAACGGCACACACTAAAGGGTAATGACGCGTAATGCACAATAAGAGTTATTTAATAGTAACTAAGGTATAGTCACATTACAAAACAGTAAATTTACTACCGCTTTAAATTAAGAATGAAGTATCCATTACTGGTGCTTGCCAGCTTAAAGTGTCCAACACTGGTTCCTTTAGTTTGGCACGCGCCAAGTACCTACTTATTCAATAAGAAATTTAGCCATTCTTAAACCAATATCAAAAACCAACAACAGACTCAATGCGAAATATTACTAGCATAATTTAAACTTCAGACATTGATACAAATAAAAAATAAATAAAAAAATAAAAACAAAATTCGTTTATTATCAGATCATTATAAATCCATCGATAGTTAGTGACAATGGTTCTGCTTACGAGCTATATTAGTGAATACTAAATACCGTATCATTACTTTTTATAATTAAAAATAAACCATCATCATTAACTCACATTCAATTAATTTTACACGTGCAATGACTATTGAAACACCATCAGATCTTTTTAGGGTTCCGTACCTCAAAAGGAAAAAAACGGAACCCTTATAGGATCACTTTGTTGTCCGTCTGTCCGTCTCTCAGACCCTCATTCTCTGAAACGCGTGGAGGTAGCATGCTGAAATTAATATCAATTACTTAAACCTGCGGTCCTTTGAAGCCGTGAAAAAATGGACCTTCTAAGTCAACGAAATCAAAAGATACAGTCATTAAAAAGGCTGTTTCCATACAAATTGCCGAACCCCGAAAACCTAAAGGGTACTTCCAGTTGTCCTAGAAACTTGAAACTTGGTATGAAGGTAGCTCTTATAGCACAACCACTCCAAAAAGTCTCAAAATCCTAAAAAAAATTGTCTGTCTGTAGATTTCACAGACTAATATAAGATGACCCCACACTGCGTACATTTTGCTTAGGAGCAGGGCTCTGCTAACACTGGACATCTTAAAACACTGGTGAAGAGCCTTAAAATCTTTCTACGGAACCCTCGTGCGCGAGTCCGACTGGCACTTGTCCAGTTTTTTTTATTTACTTCACAAATTGGACATACTGATTCAATTCCTTCTCCATCAGCGAACTTTTAGTACATAATCTCGTCTGACTTTATCTCATATCGTCTTATATATTATCTTGTCTCCTCGCTAAGGCAACAGATAGTAAAAGAATGCGAAGGCTCAAGAGCTTTTGATAAAATCTTCCATTAGGCCAACCTACCGAATAAAATTTATTCTGTTCCGTGTAAGGACAATCGTTATATATTATATTATTTAGGATTATTTTACTTTTCTTTTTCTAAGGTTTTTTTGAAGGCGGTTTTACTTTTTTGTTAAAAGATTTTTATTTCACAATTTTATGTTGATTTTCGTTTTCAAAATTATCTTCTAACTCCTAAGCAGGCACAAGAGGCATTTCAAGGTAAGATAGCCCTCTCGATTTGGCATCCCCCGGGGTCACTTACCATCAGGTGGCCCACTTGCTCCTTTGCCTTTATCATATAAAAAATACAAAAAAACCGTAAAAAACAAAATGGAGAAAAAACCGAAAACATACTTAACTCCATTAAGATTACGATCGCGATTCCAGGCCTTACTTATGCGTCTAAGTCTTCTTCTAACAAAAGATAATGGCTTCGCTCTGACACATAAAAACTGTCATAATTGCCAGCAATGACAACAATTTAGTTATCAAAATCACATTAAATAAAATCCTCCCGTTTAAAAGCTATTGCGCAACTCGTGACTTCAGTTTAAAAACTAAATTACACCATTTATTTGCCTGTCGCGTGCGTGGAACTTATTATATCTTTCAAAATCATCAATTATCTGATTTCGATGTCAATGCCATGTACTGTAGTAGCTGACGAATCACCCCAAAAAGGTACTTAAAATACTTCAGTGTAATCCAAACTTTATTTATATCGACGTAAAATTGAAATCGAAACTCGTTTCGTTAGAGACATACGGCGTTTTAACAGCTCGTACACTTTAATTTAATCTTAAACTTGTCTGACAGATCTTGGCGCCAAAAAATAACGAACAGTGTGAATTTATCCCACGAAATTTCACGCAATATTAAGAGTTTGAAACTGCACCTTATTTTCTGTGACTCTGTGTTGAAAAAGCAACATTTTTTTGTCAGACACGGTATTTGCGCTACATAAATGCATTTTTTTAAATCGGTGCCGAGATTAAAATGACGAATTGGTTTCTTTAAATTTACAAAAGAGCGTATCTTCACAGTAAGCTCGTGGCGGTTACCTCCTTTTGTGTCAACTTACAGGTCTCCATTGATCGATGATTTTGGCCAAAACTGGATTCTGGTTAATTATTGTCTTGTGATGTGTCGAAGGGTATTATTAAGTAGATACATTAATTTTAAAAACATGCATAAGTTGAGCGGGTGATTCCAAGGATTTTAAAAATCCATCACAAAAAAAAATCATTCATGTTTCATTGAATTTCATTAAAGAATAACATTGACAGTTATCTAATTCATTGAGATTTGCGTTATTCCGCGGAGGTCCAATATAATAATTAAGTTATAAATTGTATAATTTTAAAACACACTATTAAAATTGTCTTTGAACTAACTTTGCGACACCGTGACCAAAATAACAATTTATTCCATTCTTTCGAGAACTTCAACCTTTTACTTGGCAACGTTATTAATGTGATACGTTTATAAAACGGCTAAAATATTGTATTGCGATTTTTCTGTAGTTCAAAAATGTCGTAAACCAAAAACAACTTACTGTAAATTTTCATTACAAACAGAAGTATAAAATGCAACGTTTTTATTTTAATCAGCAGTATCCTAAGCAGTCTGTTGTGTTTTTTTTTTAATAAGTTCACAATGTTTTTAGTGAACATCAAAATCAAAGACTGGAATTAGGTTTTCTTTTTTCAGTTCTGCCAAATAAAGGGTTAAAATTACAAGAGTGATTGTAACAAGAGGCATTTCATCTTAGCCCTCTGGGGAGGCAAAGCATCGCTAATCTCTCCGAGGTTGCGTGCGTCTATAGGCAGTGGTGATCACTGACCATCAGGTGACCCACTTGCTCGCATTCTTTCCTCATCGTACTTGTAAAAAAAAAATATTACTAGAGTGCAACAAAGGAACATACATAGGTTGTTAAACACATTACCCTACTCTGCGTTTCGCAGTCGGGTAAAAAGAAGCTCTGTTTGTGGCAGGTATAGTAACTGCATTTATTATTTTTAAAGTATTTTATTTGCCTTTTATCATGATACTCGGGACTTAATCGCGTAAAAAAAATATTCATTTAAATTTAATTATTTTAAAATTTATTTTACGTCGAGGTATTTAAATTTAAATACACATTTTTTTACGCGATTCATTCTCGAGTATCATGATAATGTGTTTAAAAATCGCGAAAGTTTAAATCAATACTTTATTTGCCGGAATGCAGATAATAACTTGCAATTGTTTTAATTTATCACCAATAAGCTTATCAATCAATTTAATCAGTAGAAACACGCACCCGTGAATACTTGATTCAATGTCACAGAAAATCGTGACCGTATGTCACAGGATGTTTATGAATCTGAATAATGTCACGGAATTAAATTATCATAAAGTTGAACACGTAATTAGTTTAAATGATAATGCCATTGTAATGGCATGGAATTAGGCCACCGCTGACTGAAAAGGCACGATGATACTCCTTGATTAATTGTGATATTGTTTATCATGGTAAAGGTGATATGATAATTCGATTGTGCCTAAGTGCTTAATAATTGTTACTGACCCAAACTGGATGTTGAAAAAAATGGCCTGTTTATGATAATTGACAAAATGGCGGTTGTGGCCATTCAAAATTAAGTATTTAACACTTGGTCTTATACTTCATTAACTTACTAACACCATGGAATTTGGTTCTCGTACAAAATTCACGAAAAATGTCTCCCAGTACAACACGCGATTTTTCGATGACAGCCACACGTCATAGCGCTGTCGTTCGACCAAACTAAGACTGGCTGACGCTCGATTAGTGATCTTTTCGTTCGGACGTTTTCAAGCGCTAACCTGAAGTCCATGGTCAACACCATAAGTCAATGTTAAACTTATTACTTTCTTTGTGATTTGCGAACTGGAATACCTTTAAAAATTAACCATTCAATATAATTTCAAGCTACTGAGAAATAAGACCTAGATAAACATTATCTGTTATTCATTATACAGGTTAGTCACATGATTATTTAGCCTTGCGTCTTCGCAACGCACCTACAATAATATTAATTGGAACTAATTAGTTGTCATTTCTTTTAAGTAACAAAACATGTATGTTGACAGATCAAGGTGATTCAGTGGATGGTGTTAAAAAGTGTAAACATAATTACGTAGTTAGTTATTATTATTACCCGACTTCCCAAGGAGGGCTTTATGTTTTTCGAGTGTATGTATGTAAGTCTAATTCTTTGGCACGCTCTACAGCCTGAACCGTTTGACGGATTGTAGCGTATGAGGTGTCATTTTATTCGTCTCAGTTGTGGAAGTTCAGTGACAAGGTATTGTTTTTTCATAAAATTGCAGTCGGGTTTTCTGTTTTTAATTTTAAGTTGGTTAGGTTATTATTTACAGTGTTAGCGTAGTGGTTTGACCTATTTTTTTATACGACAAGGAGAGCAAACGAGCAAGTGAGTCACCTGATTAGAGTTGTGCCTACTCGGTCTTTAAAGGAAGCGCTCCGATCTCGTTCAATCGGTGAAAGGAACTAGTTCGGACTTTTAGTTCCTTTAGTTCAGTAGTTCAGTGAACGAGTTGAAACTGTTTTGATCTGTGAAGGACACGGAACGGAATGATAGTTGTTCATCTCGCTTCCACTTGCTCTAGAGACACTTTGAACGAGCGCTATTTATCTCGCTCTTCGGTTTCGCTCACTCTCACTCGCTCGTTCCGCTCAAGCGATTCATCCACTCCACTCCTCTACCTACTGAACTAAAGGAGCGAAGACCGATTCAAATCGTGCGAAAGGATTTAGTTCCTTTCGGTCCGCGACGGGAAATCAATCCTAACAGTTCTTAGTTCCTGACCGACTCAAGCCTACACCTGATGGTAAGTGATCACCACTGCCCATAGACACCTGCAACCCCGGGGGTTTGCAGATGAACTGCCGACGTAGAGAGCTAAGATGAAATGCCTCTTGTGCCCGTAATTACACCGGCTGTTTAAACCTGTTATTCATAAACCTATATTAACTAAAATACCGTTAAAGTTCGTTTGTCCTTTTTTGTCACATTGACATTTCCGTTAGTAAGAAGAAGACAAAACCTATTTTAGCTAATGGAGGCTTGAGTGACGTTTATGAATAAGACCATTACTCTCCAAACCGGAACACAACAGTGCAAGCATTGCTACTTAGCGGGAGGATTAGCTAGGAGGATGGTGGTAGCGATCCGCATGGACCTCGCGCAAGATGCTACCACCCGCAAACCTCTCAGACAGAGGGTCGTGGGTTCGAGCCCCGGCTAGCACCTAAGTTTTTTGGAATTTAAGCGTGAAATTACATTCGAAATTTTTCAAGAGCTTTTCGGTGAAGGAAAACATCAGGAAGGAACCTTCAACACTCTGCGAAGCAATTCAATGGTGTGTGTGAAGTTCCCAATCCATATCAGGTTCGCGTTGGAACTACAGCCCAAGCCCTCTCATACTGAGAGGAGGCCTGTGCCCGGCAGTGGGACGTAAAATAATGCTAGTGATGATAATGATGATTCAAAAAGGTTTCGCCAACGTCACAATTAGTTAATTATTTTAATTTTAATTAAACTGCATGTTGTATGTAGTAGGTTATTGTAACAACTACAATAACCTATTTACTTCAAAATTAATATAGTTAGCACCAATATCGCTTCTCTAAATATAATATGCGTTTGCGCAATTAAAGCTAACATATGGGTCTTCTCGATTAACTTCTGGATAATTGTGAAGACCCATATGTTAATTATATATGGTAATTTGTTGTAGCATAGCAACAGTGTTCAATTATTAGAAGAGGTAGTGAGAGAGTATGTTGATATGTAATCCACAATCGTTATCGTTATCGCACAATATCCAGCTTTAGGCAGCTACACAAGCAATTGGTCATGCAACATACAATGACAATGCAAAGAAAAATTCGTTAAGCAGCTGGACTTGAACCAGCAACCTCGGTAATCCGTACCACGCTCCACCAATTAAGCTATACTTAACGTTGGTGTACCTAACGAATTTTTCAATGCCTTGTGTCATATTTTTATTTGGAAGATCTCTCCTCAGCGCCATCTATGAGTAGCTTAATCAAGCAGCTCACCCACTACGGAATCACTACGGCTCATTAATTGGTCATGCTTCATATTTTTGTTGTATGGTTTTTATAATTTATTTGACAAATATAGACTATTTTAAGAAACTGATTTCGATATTTTTATATTTAATGAATCCTATCCACATTAAAAATAAATATTAATTTATTGTTGATATGACGTCATCAAACGCATGATGGATAATGTAGTCTTCGCCTGCACAAAAAAAAATTACAGTAAGGTCTATGGTAAAGTCAACGTCAAGGTGTCAACGTCACTGCGGACGGCTAACCTCAAAAAAAAAATTAAATCACTAACACTAACTGAACTTGTTTGAAATGGAAGGCTACGACTGTTTCGTCCCTTTATGTCCGAATAACAACAGGGATAACCCGGGTTTATTATTCGTACCAATCCCAGAACGACGGCGAGAGGAATGGTGTCGTGAAGTCAAGCAAAAATACTTCAAGAACTATTTGCAGTTTTGTTGTGAAGATCATTTAAATGTATGTACCTATTTAAAACAAACACGTAACTTTTACACAATGGTTTAACAATAAAGTATTGACCATTGAGTACACGAATAAATTAATAAATTAGATTGTATTTATTATTATAATATTGTTTTATTTTGCTTTAGCTCCTCTTATTTCAGCGATGTTGTGGTTGCTGGAATTCGTCATGAACTCCAGTAAGTATCATGACATTGTCCACTTGTGGCAAATTGCGAGAATCGGCTTTTTCGAAATTAGCCGTCCTTTTTGCCATTTTCAGTGCCGTTAGAGGATAAAATGCTGCTGGTTTTACTCTTTGTGATTAAATAACAAATAAACAAACAAACTGTAAAACGAAACGACACGTCAATGTCAAGTTTGATTTTTTTTTAATTCATCCCATAAGGGATAGGCAAAGGAACTGAGTCCATACAGCCACGTCTGATGTGTTTTGTAAATTTCTGTATATTAAAGTCCTGTCATCGTCAGAGTTGTGTCAGTCTGTCCTAGTCACGTCCTGTCAACTGCTCATGCCTTCCGTAAAGTGATAGTGTACTTTACGGCGAGCTACGGCGAGCAGCAGCCGGCGGATATCTGGGGTCACAAACAGAGGGAATACGCGTTTTCACTTGAATTCTTCATTTGCTGGGCACTTTCACGTCAATTTGTTGTATAACACACTATCTTTATTATCCACCAAACAACATTAAGCACAGAAACTAAAATTCAATTAACGTCACGATCTACTCTCATCGGTTTCCCGCCAAATTCCTCAAGTTTGAGTTTGTTATAAGACTAGACAGACGTCAGTCGTTTTTTTTTAATAAGCCAAAGGAATCATTATCCATTAAGCGTTTGATGACTCACAGAAAGATCATTTGAAGGTCAAAACATTTCAACGAATATCTTAATAATGTAAGACTTTTTTTTTAATCTGATATACAGAAACTGTACCGAAAGCTTGTTTCTCGAAATGGTTTTGAGATTTCCATACATGTATAAAATGTTAGCATGGCTAATTAGTTGAAAAATTAAAAAAAAACCCCTCGACAAAAAAGCAGACAAAAAAAAAACGCTGAAAAAAAAAATCCTAACATAAAGTAAAAAACGTATAAGTACAAAAAAAGCTGACAAAAAGAAAACTAAAAAAAGTAAAAAATAATGCCTAATATTATGTTTTGTTAGTATGGATGGATAGAAGTATGGATTAGCCCTTTCAGTTCAGTATACCTAGCAAAATTTTTATCTAAGCGTCGTCGGTATCGGGGGATCGCTAAAGTCAACCACAGCTATTCTTTCTATAAAACAACATACTTTGTTTGCTGTTGACTTTAGCGATCCCCCGACACCGACGACGCTGACGCCGAGACGCTGAGATAAAAATTTTGCTAGGTATATTGAACTGAAAGGGCTAATCCATACTTCTATCCATCCATACTAACAAAATATAATATTATTATTATTGGCATTATTTTTTACTTTTTTAAGTTTTCTTTTTGTCAGCTTTTTTTGTACTTATACGTTTTTTACTTTATATTAGGATTTTTTTGTCGGCGTTTTATTTGTTGTCTGCTTTTTTGTCGGGGGCTTGTTAAATTTTAAATTTAAGTCTTCTATTTCATGTTTTTTACATTCATTTCACAATACATATTTTATTATTTAAATCAACAAAAACTCCAAGACGTCAACGAGCTCCCGGATTACGAATTTCCGAACTTAGCCATACTGAAGACATCAACGGGCACCCAGATTACGAATTTCCGAACTTAGCCATACTGAAAACATCAACGGGCTCCCGGATTACGAATTTCCGAATTTAGCCATACTGATGACATCAACGGGATCTGAACTTGAGACATTTAAACGTTTAATATCTCAAAAACGGCCTAACCGATTTTTATGAAACTTAGCTAAGAACCATCTCGATTAAACTAGCTTTCGATTAAAAAAAGCCGCGTCCAAATCCGTAAATCCATTTACGAGCTACGATGCCACAGACAGATACACAGATACACAGGTCAAACTTATAACACCCCTCTTTTTCGTCGGGGATTAAAAATAGTCAAAATATGTCATATGTCAGCTTGCAAAACTCAGTCAACAATGACTCATTTTTTTCCGAACATGACAACCGAAAAATCATAACATTAATTTCGAATTTTTGAACATTTGACAATGCATGACCTCTAAACAAATCGTAAATTAAGTGTGCATGTTTAGATCAAATGTTATCAGAAATCAAAATTAAAAAAAAAAACTTTTATGTCCACTTTCCATTGACATTTTCACAGGTAGAATTTGTAAAATGCCACTGCCGTTGTATTGACTTGCAAGTTCTATTTATATCTCAGGATCTGGTGTACGTACGTATGTTTCGATAAAGTTCAATGATTCTTAGAAACCAGTATACTCATAGTACCCATACCAGCCAACCCAGCGAACTTCGTACCACCAGGAGCAAGTTGTATGAGAAAAAGCATTTTCTTAATTTTTCTGTGTATTTTGCCCCCCTTTTAAACCCCCAACAAAATAGAGGGGTATTATAAGTTTGACATGTGTATCTGTGTATCTGTGTCTGTGTATCTGTCTGTGTCATCATAGCTCCCAAACGGGAAGACCGATTTCGATGCGGTTTTTTTCAGTCGACAGCTATTTTAATCGAAATGGTTCTTAGCTAAGTTTAATTAGAATCGGTTCGCCCGTTTTTTAAATATTGAAGCTTGAAATGACAAGTTTGGGGCTTTTTCAACTGTTCTAAGTTGGTTACGTTGTATTATTATTAGTTATTGTGCTAATCGGAGCGGACACAAATTCAACAAATCCAGGATCATACAATTCAGTCCAGCCATTCTTAACTTATAAATAGTGTACCTAACTAACAAGACGAGATATTTATACAGATATTGGTACTGAAGCACACCTAATCTAGAGACGGTTATAAATTTACACTTAGTACGGCTCTGAAACCTAATCTGAAGCGAAGGATTGTGCAGAAGCTATTTCTTCTTTTCAATTACGTGTCGGCTCAGAAGGAATCAAATAAGATAACAGAACTACAAAGCCTAGTTTTACTTTGCCATAAACTACAAGTTTTAGTAATATGTATTAGCAGTTATTTTTCTTTTACGAACCGCATAGGCATAGCCTGTAGAACTCATAGAAGCAAAGTGCGCGGTAAAGCAAAAAAAAACCGGCCAAGTGCGAGTCGGACTCGCGCACGAGGGTTCCGTAGAAAGATTTTAACGCTTTTCCCCAGTGTTTCAAGAAGTCCAGCGTTAGCAGAGCCCTGCTCCCAAGCAAAATGTACGCAGTGTGGGGTCAACTTATATTGGTCTACTAAATCTACAGTCAGATATAAAATTTTAAGATTTTGAGACTTTTTGGAGTGGTTGTGCTATAAGAGCTACCTTCATACCAAGTTTCAAGTTTCTAGGACAGCTGGAAGTACCCTTTAGGTCTTTGGAAATCGGCAATTTGTATGGAAATAGATTTTTTAATGACTGTGTCTTTTGATTGCGTCGACTTAGAAGGTTGATTTTTTCATGGCTTTAAGGGACCGCAGGCTTGAGTATTTGATATTAATTTCAGCATGCTACCTCCACGCGTTCCAGAGAAAAAGGGTCTTGACAGACAGACAGACAGACGGACAACAAGGTGATCCTATAAGGGTTCCGTTTTTTCCTTTTGAGGTACGGAGCCCTAAAAAAAACAATTGAATGAAATGGCCATTTTTTGTACAGCGCCATAAAATCTTGTTCTGCAAACATTACAAAATTATTACGAACAAAAAACACATCACCAATTTTCGAGGCGTTATATTATAACAGAGTTTTTTTGAATTCTAGTGTCGTTTTAGGCGCAGGAGGTAAAAATACAATAATCTGCGAAAAAGGTTGATTGCACATAAATTTGATTTCGTATGAAATATTTGTGACCCTTAAAAAGGTCAGAGAGGTTTAATAAAAAAACCATTGTCCGCAAACATTTATAGATTACCGAAAATAGACAAGGCGTTATTAACATAAACTTGGAAGAGGGTTAGACACAAGGCTTGGGAAAAGCCGCCGTGACAGGTTATTTGAAATACGTGGAAGGAACAATCTGTTTAAATATTGATTGATACAAACTTTGATTTAGCATGGGAAGGATGGAAGAACAATAACAACTTTATATAACCTGACCAACTTCGAAAAGTAGATAAACCATAGATAAACCTAGATATTTTTATTTCAAAGTTCAATGGGTATCTTTAAAGCCCCGGTCTGCCATTTGGTGATTTTCACCTATAACGTTTCAATCTAGGGGACTTTGCTATGTCCATACCAAATCCGACGCAAATCTGCCCAGCCGTTTCAGCGCGAAGACGTAACAAGGGTCTACACACACACACACACACACACACACACTCACCAACATTCTTATTATTTGCATGTATACCTCTTTATGGCACGTAAAACATGAAGTAACATACATGTCATGTCATATTTTGTTTTTACATACCTATGCATAAACCTAATCTTTCTGTCTCGAACGTTTCAGCCAATTTTGTCCCAACCAACGGTTCTAATTCGTCGAAAAACCTTTTACTCAACAATAAACCGAAATAGGCTGTAAACCAGTTTACAGCGGTATTTGCTTTCTATTTATATGGGTATAAACGTCTTGAGCCGGGGTTATTTTTGGCGATCCGTAACTCGAAAGTCGAAGGAACGGAATCCTTATAGGACTTCATTGTCCGTCTCTATCAACCGCAAGCAAACCTAGAATCAGGATGTTGCGCTTAAAGCAAGGTCTCCGAGGGTCGAGCACGACTTTTCGAATCCTGCGTCACGAGAAATCGAATAGGTAGTAAACGTTATCGAGTTTGTATGACGAACAGCGCCCGCCCGTGAGCGTATTTGGTACTAAAATTTTGTATGACGTTTCTCGATCTCGATACGATAACCGTAACGTTACGCAGGATTCGAAAAGTCGTGCTCGACCCTCAGGGCACAAGTCAAGGAAAACTGTTAATTACAACTGTAAGTACGTAAACCTAACCTAACCAACTTAGAAAAGTTGAAAACCTCCGACATTTTCGTTTCAAAGTTCAGTCTCAAAAACGCCCTAGCCGACTTTTATGAAATTTAGCTAAAAACCACCGCTAGAAAACCTACTTCTGAATAAACAAGCCCGCATCCAAATCGATTCACCTGTTTAAGAGCTACGGTGCCATAGATGCCATAGGTGCTCTTATTGCGTCGTGGCTTAAAAATTGCGTTTTGTTAGCGGCAAATTTCATGATTTTAAATAATTTATTGAATCAGGCGTTACTTTGCGGAGGTCCATATTTATGAACTAAAAACAATTATAAGTTGACAAGTGAAAAATAGTTATATCTGTGCGGCAAATACATGTTTCCATGCAACTCCTCCGCCTCCACACACACGAATCAACACATGCTACACAGCCCCAACTATCACCACCACCACTAAACTACACGCTGACGCGTTTCGGCGCTCTCCACGAGGCCATTAACGCAAACAATATTGACCATTAAATCTGAAATAATATTGTTTCATGCATAAAGTTACTAATATAAATAAAATAAACTCACAAACCTCCCCCGCATGTAAGCGCTTCCTTTCCAAGTGACATCTAAGAATATTTAAGGTTTCACTGTATGGTAGGTACGTTGGTAAACAAGTTATCCACATCATATTTCATCATATTTCATGATTTTGTCACTGAAAAGTACCCTGCATCACCAGCCTCGTATTAGATCCCTCTGCTGGGCCTAAAGTAAAAAAGTACCTACAGAACGTATAAAAAAACATCCAATAATGTCTGGTACGGAACCTTCGCAGCCTGTTTTTTAACAGACCAATTATTTCACAAGACCGACTGCTCACGCTCCGATGGCTCGGGAATTTTAGTAACGTCTACCCGTAAATTGAGATTCAAATTAAACTCGTCAAGATCAAGAGGCGAAGTTTTCAAATTGAGACCTGAAAACGTTCAGTTAAATTTAAATATCACCGTTTGTTTCTGAGAAGTACGACTGGCGCGTTTAAATCGGGACTACATGAACTTTGTTGTGGAATAACTTCAGATATTTAAATAAAAAAAGGGTAGTTTGGTTTGTGATTAAATAAATAAAGCACCCATTTCCATAAACTTTGACGTTGGTACTTGAACCAAAATGTAGGGAATTTTAAGATTCCTATTTAACTTTTACTGAAACAATTTAATTAAGTACCTACTAATAAAAACGAAAAAGTAAACTTGAACAATAAAATAAATACTTATCATAAATTAACCCTTTAATTTGGCAGAACTGAAAAGTGAAAACCTGAACACTGGTCTCTTCTGATTTGATACCTACTAAAAATGTGTAATAAAATAGAAATACACAAAGACTGCTATTATATAGACGATCGTTCATAACAAAAACGTATTAAGTAAACTTCTATTACAAAGACTAAAATATGTCTTAAAACGAAGCCCCCTCTGGCATGGTAGGTACCATAGTACTTTTTGATATAAGTGCGGAAAGTGTGTCATAATGCACGAGTCCTGGGTTGTCTAGGCCCAAGAAGTGAGACGAGGGTCGAGACTCAGGACGAGTGAAAATGACACTTCCGCACGTGTACCAAACGACGTTTGTTAATACATTTGCGATAAAATTACAATGAAACCAAAGACCGTGAGCCGGCAGGGGCTGCCCTGTCGGGGAGGAGGGGGAAGGTGAAGGCGCCCCGGAGCTGCCGGCGCCTTGGGAAAAGTAAAAAGCACTAGTACGAAAAATCCAACTTTCCGCATGAAAAGTAGCTACAAAAAATACCACTTTTTGAGCAACTGTATTAAAAAAGATTTTTCCTTTCAAATTGCCTCCAAAATGGATATAAGTAATTGGCTACGATGCCACAGACAGATACACACGTCAAACTGATAACACCCCTCGTTTTGCGTTTGGGGTTAAAAATGGCTAAGGCTGTCCTTTAATTTAAACAATGATTATTACGTATCTGGTTAAGTAATTAGTTTTACCAAACCATTTGAATTGCCTTCCATCTAGAATTGCATCTTAAAACAACAGTTGATAATAATTATTTTCTCTTGTTTCAGATTTCTCGCCATCTGGTGGCCCCTGAAATGCCAGATCACCAAACGCCGCGCCCGCATGATGATCGTCTTCATCTGGATCTTTGCCATCCTCGTCACGACCCCCTGGGTATTCTTCTTTGACCTCGTCGTGGTCTTCGAAGACAACCCCAACGTCCGCCTCTGCCTCGACGTCTGGCCGAACCCCTTGAGCGAAATCCTCTACTTCGTCATCGGCAATCTTATCTTCTGCTACATTCTACCCATGCTCCTAATCACAATGTGCTATATCCTCATCTGGATCAAAGTGTGGAGACGAGCTATCCCCTGTGACACCCAAGATGCTGCCATGGAAAGCATGCAGCAAAAATCAAAAGTCAAAGTCGTGAAAATGCTAGTTGCTGTCATCATCCTATTTGTTTTATCCTGGTTCCCCCTGTACCTGATCTTTGCGAGGATAAAGCTCGGAGGACCCATCAAGAAATGGGAAGAGGAAATCTTCCCCGTTGTGACACCTTTGGCGCAATGGCTAGGGTCATCAAACTCCTGCATCAACCCTATTCTGTATGCTTTCTTCAACAAGAAGTACAGGAAGGGTTTCGTAGCTATTATAAAGAGCAGGAAATGCTGCGGGCGGCTGCGGTATTACGAGACCATCGCGTTACAATCATCCAGCACGAGCACGAGAAAATCTTGGCATTATAATAACAACAATCATCCGTCGATAACGCGTCGCTCGCCGCCCGTTGACAAGAACGCTGTTTCATTCATTTACAATCACACGGGAGTTTAAGAAGATTCTAGAATATTCTGGAAGCCAACTTTTAAACAAACCAGACCATTCGAGCCACGGAGGTTTGGAGGAGCCACGCCATGAAGACGTCTCAGCATATCGAAGAATACGACTTATCTCGGTAAGATTTTGAGTTGAACAGTTTGGTGTTGTCTGTACCAGTGACTATACAGTAACCTAGCTCGTAAAGTGAACATAATCAGTGAATATTTTAGTACTGTGTAACTTTTATACGTAAGTCGGTTAAAGTGTAATGGAGATTTATTTTTACACTGATTGTAATTTTGTATAGCGAGAGCTGAGAAGCGCACACAACAGCACAAAGTGAAAAAGAAATCTCATAAAATAGTTTTAAAATTTATGCCTTTTGTTTTGATGTCGTTTTGGCGTTCGATATTTTTCATTTGCTATTACAATTAGTCTTTATCTCCACTTTATTATTTTCGCAATGATTCGTGTACTATTTAAAATATGTTATTTTCGGAATTCTATGAATTTTTATATAAAACGTATGAAATAAAGATAAACATTATTCAACAGCTACTAATAAAATTATAATAGTTAATACTACAGTACAAAATATTGGTAGGACGTAAGCTTGGAATACGATAACTTAAATTTACTGAAGAACTGTTTAAAAATGACATAATATTGTACGATTAAATAGATTAAACTTTGTAAATAAAACTAAAAACATTTTTAATCATTAATAAAAACGTATCTTTACTCATTGCGCAATGACTTGTTTTAAATGCAAAATATTATGGCAATAGTTTGCTGTAAAAATAAAAGGTACTTGCCTACTTACAATATTATTTAATCAAAAACAAAGAAATGGAACTTCTGAAGGAATTATTTCACAGACGTAACTTACAGTCGAAGAAATTTACTTGCATACCTACCACCATTTACTTGCATACCTACCACCATTTACTTGCATACCTACCACCATTTACTTGCATACCTACCACCATTTACTTGCATACCTACCACCATTTCGCTGGAAATGTCACATTGACATAAGTCAACACTATTCCATTTCGTCGACTGTATATAGGAATAACACAAGTTTCAATTGTGATTTTATACAAAAATACAATAGTCGAATACGGATTATTGCAAGCACATAACCTCTATGCTAATTCAGTGTCACAAGAGTAAAATTATTGTAATAGTAAATATTGTAATTATGTTTTATAGTAATAGTTTAAGAATGAGGATCACTAAAATTTTGATAAAAGCTTCGGAAATAATTAGAAAACGTCTAAAATAATTGATTGCACTGCGACAGATTAGATACGATTCATATATTCCTTATTGAAAATTAAATTACATTTTAAATGTCAACATTCACCTTATATAGCGTAAAATACTATGGATAAAAAAACGGAACATGTTTGTGTATTTGTAACCAGTACAGTTTATTACTTTTTTTATTATTACTGCCCCGGTGTTTGCGTGTAATCAAATCTTACAAGTTAAAAATGTGACTTGATGTTTGATATATATGTGTAAATTGGATTACAATGCAAGCATAGTCGACCAAAGGAAGTCCTTTAACAGTTTTGAAAACAGTTCCTACTTGAAAGAAAAAAACAAGAAGGCATGTAATACTGACTTGTAATTGAAAATGAGCTTCAACGTTTTCAGACGTAGAAATGACACTGAGACTTAAAGCGGTATAGGACTTCCTTGGTCGACTATGCCTATAGACAACAAAAAGTACAGCCAGCATTGTCGTTTCTGTTAAAATGAAATTCCTAACAATCATCATCACATGAGATGTCCACTGCTGGACATAGGCCTTCCCCAAAGATCTCTACGACTATGATCCCCCTATCCGCAGCCAATAGCTTCCCGCGATCTTTACCAGATCATCCGTCCACCTTGCGGGAGGCATACCAACACTCCGCCTTCCGGTACGCAGTCACCACTCTAGAACCTTACGGCCCCAACGGCCATCAGTCTACGAGTAATGTGCTCCGCCCGCTGCAACTTAAGGTAGTATACAAAAGCACCAACCATTAACTTGTTTTATTAATACATTGTATTATAGTTTTGAAGCTTGTCTCAATTTAAGTGATCTATCGAGGCGACCTCAGGGCGTTGACCTATATGATAGCCGCTTAGGATGCACAAAACAAAAATAATGTAACTAAAATTACTAAAACCGGCTTCGAGAAATAAAAACGTATTGACCTAACGACATACACAAATGTACACAATATTTTTTATTTCTCACGGGGCCTTATTTAAATAGAACTAGTTTTAGGTATATAATGCTGTTATATATATATTGTGTCTGTTCCGCGTAAGGCAATAAAATATAAAACATATTTTTCTAACCGTAACTGAAGTTTAATAATTCCGTTTTTTTTTGTAGTTGACGTTCAATTTATTGTCGTTTGCATGCTGGTGAATATTAAATAAACATAATTATATGAAATAAATATTAAGGTAATTACGTAGAGTCTAATATTGATTTCATATAAAATATTTTGTCGTGCTGTGAATTTATTTTTTAGTATTTCTTTCATATTTTTGGCGGTAGGCGTAGACAACAAAATCACATAGGTAGTAGATCGTTTTGCTAATTTTGGTGTCACTTTTTGTGTGTGTTTGTGTGTACTGACTACATACATATATCATTGACAAAGTCGACGCTTGGAAGACTGAATTACTTGCATTATGCTCCTTCTAAAGGATTATGTATGATAATAAATGTATTTTGAATTCAGCTATTTTTATAGAAAAACAAACAAAAATATTTTGTATTATCATTTGTAAAACACCAGAAATTGAGGAATATGAACATGGCAATAAATACATACTGAAAAAATAAAAAAAATATATACCGATTTGCTCGACCAAACTTGGTAAAAATCGACCAAAATAGTCAAGCCACGCGTAGTAACTACTTAGAGAGTTTTTATTAGCATCTATGTAAAAAGTTTTTATCCTTTATTCCTCTTAATAGGTATGGCTTTTATTAAAACAAAAATAAACTTACATATTTTATTTGGCTTGACTTAGGCACGCGCATTGATTGTTTTTATAATTATTATTGTAATTTATTATTAAAATCGATGTCTCCATCTAGGGACACCCATTTCACACTAAAAGCGAAGGACGTACAAATATTGAGAGCACTAAACTATCTTGTTGAGCTCTTGAGCTACGGATAAGCGCTTCTTTTGTGACAGTTGTGAAATATGTTATTATAAATATTATGAAACAAACAAAGTATAATAAAAGACACCTATATTTTGCATATTTTCCACTGGCATCTGGAAGTTATAAATTTGATGTGAATGAATGAATGACGACAAAAGTATAAGAGTAACGACATTTTATATTTAAAAAATATTTTATATTTATACATAAAAATAAGTCTCACTTTTATATTAAAACTGTAAATATTATAACCTTAGCGTTTTTCTTTCATTTCGAGTCGATGCATTTCTGTATGATATCGCTGTTTTTCATTTGCGGTGTTTGGTGTTAGATATAGTTTGTTATCACAATATTGTCTATGGTAATCATGTGAGATACCTGAATAACAATAAAATATTGTAATTAATTATAACATATGAAAGTTTGATATAATTATAGTAATACTTTATGATAATCGTAGTGGGAATTGTTCCTTAGAAAAGGTTGAAAATTTATATAATTAATGTAATAGTTTGATGTTTTATAGGGTATAACAAAGTTATTTCTTCGAGAGTCACGTGTAACATACATTAGTCTACTAGGCCACACTATGCGAAGGCTTGTAGTATAGTGATTACTATGACTATGTAGAAATTGTACAATAAAGTATGTATAAAAATTAGGATAATTTCAGTGTTTAAAACAGTATGAGGTCATTATAGAGTTTTAATTAAGAATTAAAGCTTGTTAGGAACATTGATTGATCTGGTTGCGATTAAATTTGTTATTTTTCTAAGTAAAGTTGTAAAAAAAGTTCATGTTAATTTTGGGTTACTTAAAATTAATTTAGTTTCTTACGTTTGTTTATTGTGGCATTTAGCGGAACATACTTACTTATATTTTATAAAAAAAACTTTACAGCGTTTTATAAAAACAGAAAACATTCATTTCAAGACGGGAAATTTTGTTAAAATTAATACAATTAAAACTATTATTAAATTACTTTTCTTTCTCTGGGGATATACGTGAGTCATCCGTTTATTTCACTATGATTCAGTACAAGGTAGTTTCATGTCAATTAAAACTATAATTTTTTACATTAATCGTAATCAAATCAGTCAAATTTGTTTGCAATATTCTGTCAAATTACGACTATTTCGTAAACGATAGCAATTCTGGACAACATAATTATACAATGTAAATATTTTATAATTATACGAAACGCAATCAACTCTCTGTTTCGACATATCAATGAATTAATTACCTCTTTGATTACAATTTTTAACAATTTTTAGATTTTTTTTTAGTACTTGCATAGTTATCGGACACAGACAACGATTTTTCACGCATTTTTGGATTTTTACTCGCGAATTTGTACCTTTTTCAGATTTGATAATAGTGACAAAAAACTTCTAGCAAAATTAAATTTGACGATTTTGAATTTATCTAATCATTAATTGCAACAGCTGGGAAAGTCTTTCCTCACTTAAAAAACTCGAAGCTGTAAAATTCAAAGTTGGTTCACTTCATTAACATAAGATTATGTTTCATTCATTATGTTTCATTCATTTATGTTTCACATGGTTATTCATATAACGAATACAAGCAGAAACGTCATCCTAAGACTACATAATTATGATGTGGAAGGAAGGCATATAAAATGTATAGCCCTTCTTCTTTGTAGGCATTTCAATTAGAAAATCTCATCTCATCTCTTTTTGTAACAGTGTGGAGTTTATTATACTTACTCTCCGTCCACCTGGCTGTATTTGGCAATATTAGTGTCGGTTCTCTTTCGTTTCTCACCTGAAGGACAGAGATAGAATGACAAACATTTTGGCAAATACGACAAGAAAAAAAATTTAACATCAGCAACTAACTCTAAGTACTTTAATAGAGCTGCAAATTGTTTTCCCGACTTTTATTTTATTTTGTCTTAAAAATACTGAGTAAGTATACGGATGTTAAAAATGTACTCATTAAGACTCAGGCTTGCAATAATAGTACTTTACTGCAGAAGCCAGAGATATAGATATTGCCTGCCAAGTAGATTATAGACAGCAGAGCGCAGCGAGGCCGGATAGAGGTACAATGCTGGCAATCCCTTTTCACGTCGAGGTGTGTATAGTACTTCTCTCAAACTTGCAATGAAATAAAAAAACTTAAATAAAATAATGTTTCATTCGTTAGGCAACTAACACTAAACAGACTTAAATTATGACCAGCACTTATTTCACGTAGGTACTTACCTATTTCGTTCTATTTTCAACTTTAATTGATTTTTTAAATGGCTGAACGCCATGATGCTGTGTTATAATTTGACATTGAAACAAAATACGGTCACTGCGAAACCCCCAATGTTCAATAAAATTCCACAAACCTTTCGTGATACTGCGCAGCCTATTATAAGGAAAATAATGTCAATACTTCATTACATGTTTGAGAAAAGTCATTTTAAGTTCTAACAGAATAATGGAAACGTCAAAATGGATACTCATCATTGTACGTGAGTGTGCTCCGAATAATTTACTTTAAACTCATTAGGAAGTAAGATTTGAATGATACGTTCTTTATAGATAACAATACTAATGGAAAACGTGCACAAAAGAATAGTAGTTTTATTTGACAGCTTGTCATACAATGTAAACATAAGTACAATCAGAGCCGAAAGTTAAGTTCGTTTATTAAATAAACTGAACTAACATTTTTGAGGCTAGCTATGTTATGAAGAATAGACGTTCCTGACCGTAGTTTTAACCAAATTACATTGATTATTTAGTAGTTTACTGACATCAAAATGATTTGTAATTTAATTACCATTTACTTATTGATATTATAGCCATTTTATGGATTTTGGGAGTTCATTGAACAGGAATGTTAAGGGTGTGACCAAAGAGCGAGGTTTACTGCGCGTGGTTTTGTGGGCTCGCCGGTAAAACTCGCGGTATTTTTTATCGCGGTAAAGTTCGCTTAGCGATCACATCCTTCAGGTCCACTGTCTTCTACGTTTTGGCGTGGAATTTTGTAACATCCGAGCCAGAGCGGTGTCTAACGAAACGCTAAGAAACATTTTACTGACAAAAAAATTGTATACATTTTTGTTTAAATAAGGTTATCTCCCAAAAATGTTCAAGTTCTAGTTGGAAACTAATGGCGTTAGGCACAGTTTTGGCCCGTCCATGATACCTACTACCTATGGGTCTATATTTTCTCCCATACAGTCAAAACTCCTAATGTAATGCTCAGCTTGTCATAATTACTTGTCATAACTCTTTTTTTCGCTGAAACTATTAATTGTTCAGGATTATTATAAAGTAAACCTAACCTAACTTATAGAGTTCTACAGGATAATCATTAAAAAAAATTGGAATTTTTACGGTTTCAGAGAAAAAGAGAGTTATGACTAATCATAGATTATGACAAACATTACATTATGACTAAAATTTTTCGTCGAAACAAATGGACCCCACCTAATATAAATGTACCCTAACTGTATATTGTCAATAACCTGTGTGAAATAGAGTCAGAAGCGTTTTTCATATAAAAGTACATTTTACTGGACATAGTTTTTTCGTGAGATATCATTACCTATCGCGTGAAAGGTACTTGAGGCTTAAGAATTACCTAATTACCTGAAAAAACAGAAACTATTGTACTTAAATAAATGTAAAAAATTGCAACTGATTTTCATTAAATAACCCCTCCTTTTTCACATTTATGTGTGGTTGGAAATACTTACAATAGTATTCATAAAGACCGAGGTGTCGTCACAAAACCTTTTCTTACCGCTATTTGCTCAGTGCACATTGCGAACTTCACACACACCATTGATTTGCTAAGCAAGAGTGTACATGTTGCCTAACGATGTTTTCTTTCGACGAAAAGCATAATGATAAAACAGGTATAAATGAATGTAATTTCGAGCACAAAATCTGAAAAACTGAAAAGTGTGAGCCTGGAAGCTATGGAGACGGATGGATCTGCGTCACTTTCAAGCCGGCGACTAGCTGCGCATTATCGAGAAATTCATATACAAATACAAAAATATTTATTTCTATACAAAGTATCTGTCACTGTCACTGACAGTCGTAATCACAATAGAAAGGGAATAACTTTTACATGTAAATTTATAAAAACAACTGATTTCCAGTCAGGATTACACTAGTCCCCACACTAGGTATAGCCTGTCTCGTAGGTAGTGAGGTATGCTGAAATTAACATCAAAAACTCAAGCCTGCAGCAGTCCCTTGAAGTTGTGAAAAATCAAACTGCTAAGTCAACGCAATCAAAAGATACAGTCATTAACAAGGTTGTTTCCATGCAAAGAGATTCAACATTGTTTCCATGCAAAATTCCGTACTGTGAAAACTTAAAGGGTACTTCCAGTTGTACTAGAAACTTGAAATTTTATATGAATATAGCTCTTCTAGCACAACCACTCAGAAATTTCTCAAAATCTTAAATTTTTATGTCTATCTGTAGATTTCACAGACCTATATAAGATGACCCCACACTGCATACATTTTGCTTAGGAGCAGGACTCTAACATCTTTGTAGGGAACCCTCGTGCGCGAGTCCGACTCGCACTTGGCCAGTTTTTTTTAATACTCTGTCTATAGGTAATTATCACGTATGTAAGTTTTTTCAAATCAAAACGTCTCTGCTCGTAATAATTTGTCACGAAATCATGACAACGAGGTTATTTCAAGACCGTGCAAAATTAACACGACGGCTAATATTTTTATTATTATTATTATTAAACGAAATTCTGTCAGACCATGTAAGTACAAGTGTTTCTTATGTATTTAAATATCATTGAATTGTATTGGTTTTTTTAAACCAATTGTGTCTAGGAGCCAGTGTAGCATAACTGCTGAAAATGCAACGAATCGATTTCCGATTGTCTAGGAAAGCAATTTGGACTCAGGTTCAGGTGGGAGTTTCGGCTTTCAATTGCTTTTTTTTAGGTAGTTCAATAGAATTGCTAATATTAAATGTATGTATTGAAAGTGCTATTGGCTATGGTATGAAAGGGTTTGGGCTATGGTTCCCACGCGGGCCCAGTGCGGATCGGGAACTTCACACGCACCATTGAACTGCTTCGCAGAAGTGTGCAGGTTTTCTCACGATGCTTTCCGTCATCGAAAAGCTCATGACAAATTACAAATGTAATTTCGTGTATAAATTCCGAAAAACTCGGAGGTCCGAGCTCGAACCATAAGAATAAATAATAACATAGTAGAACGGAAACTCCCGCTCCGGACGGGCTCAAGGTCACAATATTAGAGTATTCGTTAAACAGACTACTTAGTCAGACTGTCACGGCCGGCGTCGCCGCACGCGCGTTTGGTTGTAATAGTTTTACGTGAGCCTGTATGTATTTTATTTTTCATTTGTAGATAAGTAATACTTACTTAAATCACCTTAAATGGATTCATTTGGTATGGCACTTATAATAACTTCTTATTTAGAAGTGTCTATAGTGTGTAGACCTTCGTAATGATTTATAAATCTCATATTTTGTAAAACTAGAATAAAAATAATGATTCAGGGTAAAGAAAAACTTATATTTTAGCGATATTATCTTTATACGTAAGTAACATTTAACAGCAACCAACCCTAGCAACACGCCTTGACGACAGAGTGGTGTAACGATGTGAAGGGGGAAGTAGGTATATAAATGGCGGCGTTTTGGACTCGAACAAAAGAGATTCCGTTCTACTATGTTATTATTTATTCTTATGCTCGAACACTCGACCCTCTGCTTGAGAGGCCATGGGTCAAACCACTTGCTATCATGACCAGGGCTCGGATTTTTCATGAGTTAAATGCCACACCATGTTTATTACGTTTGGAACAAATAATAAAAATACTTATAATATAATAATAATAAATAAATCGTTTATTTGGACAAACAAAATACATTTTTCACAAAGTGGTTGAGACCTCTTAGTAAGTAGTGATATACTTAAGCCTCTATTCCACCAACTTTACAATTGTCTGTTTTCAATGATAATGCGGTGTCAACTGCTGACTTGAAGAGATTTTGTTGTAGCGCGCTTCATATCGTCAAAGAAATGTAGTTCGAATTGTCATATAAAACTGACAATAAAATTGTTAAAGTTAGTGAAATAGGGGTGAACCGATCTTAATGAAACTTAGCTAAGAACCATCTCGATTAAACTCTTTCGACTAAAAAAACCGCATCAAAATCGGTAAATCCGTTTGGGAGCTATGATGCCACAGACAGATACACAGATAGCCCTCTTTTTCGTTGGGAGTTAAAAACAATAACACTGTTTTTTTTTTTTATAAATTTGCTTTTAAACAAAGTTATTATGATCTGCGAAACCGATAAAATAATTAATTCAACACCAACAAACCCAGGTGCTTATAAAAGTTAAATTTAAACAAGTAAAAGCACTTCATAAAACAACCAATGAACTCAACGGCTTCGTAAATTAGGTTTCCTGAAGGCATTATATAAAAACGTTATTGTATTCAGCGAGAATTACACCATTGGCGTGGTGACTGCACGGGCGGGAAAAGCGGAGAAGGCGGATTAATTCCGGCTCATCTAGAGCAATCTAGACTATATTAAACTTTAAATATTTAGAAAATTATAACAGTATGAGTACACAAAATATCTTATCTTAATCTTCTCTTGTAATCGAGCGAATGGAGTGAGCAAAGTGTCTCAGTTTTAGCTTGGGCAAAATTTCTTTCGCAAGCGCAGCTCTATACAGATCGCATTTCTACACCGATTCTCGTGAAATTTAGTGAGCAGGTTTGCTAATTTTATAGTTCTGTTGTCGATTCGTTTTTTAGATTATTTTTCGATGGACAAAAGAAATGAGAAGTTTTGAAAAAATCACCCGATATTCGTGGAATTTTATGATTACGCTTGATTCAGGTTCAGGTTCAGAATTAGGTTCAGGAAAAAAAACAAAGTTTTTACAAAAATGAGATCTACAACTCACAGAACCACTAGTCTTATAGGGGTACTTGCTGATACTCTTCGACCTGTGCCCAGCCGCTGCACTGCACTGGACATAAAAACGCCTGGTGATGATGATGATGCTACCAAATATTAAAGGCAGTAGCTGAATTAGTACCTTCTCCTTCACTTTCGATCTCGGGTGCTGCGGGCGCCTGTGTTAAGCCAATCAACGTGAACGAGAGTTTCCTCTCAAGGTCAGCAGCCCTCCGTCTTCTCAGGCATAAGCAGTTGTCATTTTGATAAGCAAATGCTCTTTGAATTTTAACGAGGTGAAATATTAGAGCCTTACCTCAGAATACAGAAATCAGAATCTGCGAACGCGCCTCAAACTGAGGCAACTAAAACTACGCTTTGCAGTTTCGCGTAGTCATCTCCGTGCACGCAGCGTATCGTGACATGTTGTACGAATGACAATACTAATTAATACGTTCTTGTGTCTTTATTACATACAGAAAAGGTTGGGCTAATAAAAAACAGAATAGGACTATATTTCAAGTGTAAACGAGTAGCGATATCAGTAAAAAATGGACACGGTGTGTGGCGTGAGGTTATGATTGAACGCGGGTTCCGAGTCCCTATTGCGTATCTATTTTGACACTTGTCTTCTGATTAAAATGTCAGTTTTTGTACGACTGTGACAGCTAGCTGTTTCCCATACCTATTGTCAGCCCATACAAATTGAACGCGATTGTGATTTCGAGCTATTTAGACAATAAAGCTGCTGGTTTGTTCTGTATTCTGAGGGCTTCACTTATGAGAGGACTAGCTTTCGCCCACGGCTTCGCTCCCGTGGAGGAAATCCCTATCTTGTGTCTCAGTATTACGATCGTGACTCTTAAAAACTTCCACCGCCTTTTTCACCTCGTAAGGGTTGAAATTTTCAAAAACGATGAAATACTTGTTCCTTCAAAACCATCAATATTAAATACTCCAAGTGAGGTCTGAGTTACAGCCTGGGTCCTTCGTCTGGATGCTACTTAGAGCAGGAAAATAATGGAGATGTTAACGCACGATTTCCCCTTTGCCAAAAATCTGACATTAAGTCTGTGCAAGATGCTCTGTTGACTGTGTGCGTATTTTTGGTATTTGTGTGACAGTTTTGTTTTAGTGTGAGTTTGTAGAAACGTAACAAATTTTTACATGAGCGTAGACGTGTGCTGTACGTGTGTGTTCCTCGTCGGCCTTAAAAAGTGGCCGAAAATTTGTAGTGCACAAATAAGCCACACACACACACAAGCGGGGCACATGCTCGCAGGACTGATGGCCGATGGGGTCAGAAGGTTCTTGAATGGCGTCCGCGGACCGGGAGATGATCTGTCGGTAGGCTAGGCCTCCAACAAGATGAAGCGACGACCTAGTAAGGATCGCGGGACAGCGGTGGATACGGAAAGCACAAGTCTGGTCTCAGTGGAGAGTCTTGGGGGAGGCCTATGTTCAGCAGTGGACGTCTTTCGGCTGACATGATGATGATAGATAAGCCGAAGGCGCCTCCCGTCTATCTGCTTGGGATGCAAAGACATTAGGCTTCTTATACATTGTTTACTACTCTCATTTGCCGAAACGATTTAAAGGTCCCTCGGGGTTAACAAATTGAGACCGTGTCAGGGCCGGCCTTTGTTGTTAGGTCTAATATCTTTTGTAACTAAGTAAAGATGCAGAAGAGTGGTATGACCTAGTGACTGTTTAAGGAGAAAGTTAAATGCTAAGCTTACAATTGACGACCGGATAGCCTGGTTAGAGACCCTGGCTATGAAGCTTGAGGTCCCGGGTTCGATCCCCAGTCGGGGCAGATGTTTGTATGATGAATAGGAATATTTGTTCTCGGGTCTCGGATGTTTCATTAAGTATTTAAGTATGTTAAGTGTCTAGTAGTACTCATAATACAGGCTTTGCCTAGTTTGGGACTAGGTCAATTGGTGTTAATTGTCCCATGATATTTATTTACATTTATTTAATTTTCCGTCAGTTTGGCAACGAACCAGCAGTCCCAATGGTGCTACGGGTGTCCATGGGCAGCGGTGATCAACTTAACTTCAGGTGAATGTCGTGCCCGTTTGTCAGCTTAAGTTAAACAAAAACACGAAACGTTTTTTTTAATATAAAAACGCATCGCTGGTCGAATTCTTACTTCAAAAAAAGTTGTTTTTCCATTAAGAAAGCGCAAGAGTAAAGCTAAAAATAAAACGCTAGCAAAGTTGAGGTAAAGCTACAATTAATACTAAAACCGACTCAGTAGGTACTAGCAATCTTAATCTCATACAGTTTTAATGCCACATCTTATTAAGAACATCTTCCGACTTTCATTAAATTACATACGTACCTACATTGAGTGAGTGTAAAAGATTGTGTATGTACGAATGAATGATTTTATACACTCAAATGTACCTAATTTTATGACGTATTTTTTT
The DNA here is from genome assembly GCA_963691665.1 of Clepsis dumicolana. Classification (NCBI taxonomy): domain Eukaryota; kingdom Metazoa; phylum Arthropoda; class Insecta; order Lepidoptera; family Tortricidae; genus Clepsis; species Clepsis dumicolana. The sequence goes on along the minus strand of OY829515.1, from coordinate 836,515 downwards.
AATTTAGTGCATTTCCAAAACATGCAAGTGCGCGTTACCGCTGCCGCAGCGCGTTTTTAGGTCAATCGCCGCAAGGCCGCAGCATTGAGCGGATTGTACAGGAACTCAGGGACATTAGTACCAAAATACTAGCTAACTAAAATGCTAACTAGATTTCAATGAAATCAAATTAATTGCAATTAAAATTTATCATGAAAGAAACGTCTGTAGGGGTTAATCCCTAAAAATTGTTTTCTCTAGTCATTGACTTACTAACGCCATGGATTTTGGGTCTAGTTCAAAGTTCAGTCCCAGTACAACACGGCATTTTTCGATGACAGCCATACGTCATAGCGCTGTCGTTCGACCAAACTAAGACTGACTGACGCTCGATTAGTGGATTTTTTTGCAAATTCGTTTTCTTTTGTGTCGGAGGTTTTCAAGCGCTAACTCGAATTCCATGGTGTTGGTAAGTCAGTGTCTCTAATAGATTCTTTTTCTCCACTTTATTATCTCATCAATCGCAAGTTTTCAGTAGTTCCTTATGTAAATTACATATGAACCAATAGGCATTTACCTAAAAAACCTGCCAGGACACAAACTGCGTAGATCCCCCAAAGGTCTATGACATTCTCTCAATCTGGATTTGCATCAATTTATGAATTCTCCCATTATTTTTGAACTTCAGCCCCCTCACACTATCTTTCTGATATAAATCACGGCTAGTCCATGTCATACAAACCAATAGCCATTTACCTAAAACTTCATCCAAAAACGCAACCGCGTAGTTTCCACGAAGGTCTTTGATGAGGTCACTCAATCTAGACTTGCATCGATTTATGAATTCCCCAATTAATTTCAATCTCCAGACTCGTCTCTTCCTACTCTCTCTCTTCTTAATCGTTCCCCCATTGCTGAGGATCGTGACTCCTTAGACGATTCACGGTCTGCTTCCAGCCGATACGGTCCGTCACCCGGTGGAGGGCGGCGCTGACTGGAGACTCCAGCTGTTCAGAGATCTGTTCCGACCACCTTCGGGCTTCGGCCTCTGGGTCTTTTACCTTCGACCTTTCCTACCAGTCCTACTACGAATCACATATATATATATATAAATATTTTTTATACAACGAGGAAGGCAAGCGAGCAAGTGGGTCACCTGATGGTAAGTGATCACCACTGCCCATAGACACCCGCAACTCCGGAGGGTTTGCAGATGCGTTGCCAACCTAGAGCTAGGGCTAAGATGAAATGGCTCTTGTGCCCGTAATTACACCGGCTGTCTTACTCTCCACACCGGAACACAACAGTGCAAGCACTGCTGCTTAGCGGCAGGATTAACGAGTAAGATGGTGGTAGCGATCCGGACGGACCTCGCACAAGGTCCTACCACCCGCGATATGACATAACCAACTTAAAAAAGTTGAAAAACCCCCTACATTGTCATTTCAAAGTTCAATATTTCGACAACCGGTGAACCGATTTTAGTTAAACTTAGCTAGGAACCATCTCGATTAAACTAGCTATCGATTAAAAAAACCGCTTCGAAATCGGTATATCCGTGTAGGAGGTGATGCCACAGACAGATACGCAGATACACAGAAACACAGATACACAGATACACGGATACACACGTCAAACTTATAACACCTCTCTTTTTCGTCGGGGGTTAAAAATACGGGATCCCATCCCGTCCTGTCCTGAGAGAAATGTCTCCAGTAGACATTTGCCCAAACATTTCTCCCAGGACCAAACTGCGTAGTTACCCCGAACGGCCTGTGACCTTCACCCAGTAGTTGCATCGATTGCAGGCTGCAGGCCGACGGGGCCGCGACCCGAAACGTCCACGGTCGTTCCTGTTGCATCCCCGGGTGTTTTGTTTATTTCCACTTCAATGCAGTTATGCTTCACGAGGCATAGATCTAATTGAAGGGTACACAGAAAGAACAGAACAGACAGTTGTGTCTAGTCACTTTTTTTAATCGAGATTTTAATCTCAAAATGTAGAACACTCAATAGACTATAAGTTACTTGTGGAACTTGTCTTTTTTATCACTATAAAAAAATATGTATACTAAAATTATGGGGATAACATAGAACAGGAAAGGAATGGTGATGTTAACGCGCGATTTCCCCTCTGCCAAAACTCCAACATTAAGTCTGATCAAAATGATCAGGGTCTGTTCATTGTGTGCGTGTTTTTGGCATTTGTGTGACAGTTTTGTTTTAGTGTGCGTTTGTAGGAACGTAACAAAGTTAGACATAAGTGCAGACGTGTCCCCCTGAAAAAGTGGCAGAAAAAGTGGCATAGATAGATAGATAGGCCAAAGGCGCCTCCCGTCTGTCGGCTTTATGATGGATAATTACATCGTCCAAACTTTCAAATCACGATAACTCAAAAGTTGCTAAGGTGACAAGACGTGTCCTTCAATTGGTCATTAATTTTGTCAAAGTAAAAGTCGTCATTATACTGTCAGAATAATAGAGATGGGGGCTAGCACGCGTGCCATTTTGTCGCTTGTCGCTCAGTGCGTCCTTCACTGATTCCATCACTATGAAAGGGACGCACTGTGCTACATGTGCAGTAGACGTTAGTGCTGTTAGTCACGCAGATGTAAAAACGGTGTAGATAAATTGTAAATAAATAAAATTATAAATTGTAAGTAAATTTTACGTTCTACTGCTGCTGGGCAGAAACCTCCCGTCGGAATGTTGTAGACAAAATAAAAAAGTTTTTTTTTTGGATTTAGATTAACCAAAATGTGGATGCTTAAGTTTAGTGAAATAGGGGACAGGGAATTATTGTATCTAACTATTCCATTATTAACAGAGATAAAAGCAGTTACAATAATAGGATTCCTTACCTAACAATTATCGGATTTTTTATTAAAATGCTTCGTCCCATGAATCTAGGTCAATTGGTCAACCGCATGAGTTTTGATTTACTTGGGACTGTTTTTTATATAAGAGGTGGCAAACGAGAAGGCGGTACAGACAGACGGGAAACGAAGTGATCCTATAAGGGTCCAGTTTGTGCTCGGGTCTTGGATGTTTAAAACATATGTATAAAAGCATGTATTTATCTATATAAGTGTGTTTATCCGTTGTCTAGTGCCCATAGTACAGGCTTTGCCTAGTCTGAGACTCGGTCAATTGGTGTGAATTGTCCCACAGTATTTATTTATTTATTTATCTTAGACATACTTAAGTGATCCGATTCTTTCACTACTCCCACGGTAGTTTCATGTTAAAAGTAACCGTGTAACCGGCTAGCCGGTCGGAGAAAATGATAACAACAAGGCAAGGTTGTACAGGAAACATAGTACAATATAAAAAAAAAACTATATACAAATTGTCCCAGTCAGCACTGCTCTTGAAAAAACTTTGAAACACTGGCCTTAACACCGCAGGATAGCTAGGAAGGCAGCCAAAGAGGTTCGCCACGTTACAATTGCGAATAATTTTTAACCCCCGACAAAAAAGAGGGGTGTTATAAGTTTGTCATGTGTATCTGTGTATCTGTGTATTTGTGTCTGTGTATCTGTGAATCTGTCTGTGGCATCATAGCTCCCAAACGGGTGGACCGATTTCGTAGCAGTTTTTTTTAATCAAAAGCTAGTTTAATCGAGATGGTTTTTAGCTAAGTTTTAAACTGTTATTTTCCTCTGAGCCAGTGGACCACGTGCACCATTTTCCGATCCTGCGCCCGAGGCCGCGACCCAGATTCGGTTCTGCAGTTCAAGGCCGATGCACAAGCGAATCAATGCGGCACGGCAGTGAATTATCGTGACCTGCTGTGTGCTCATTTATAAAAAAAAACAGGCATAAAAAAGCCTATGACAGTAAAAAAAAAACATTTCAGAGACCCGCGTACGAACATTCGAAACCTGCAAAATGTAATCGAGTAGTATACGTTATCGAGAAATTTGTATGACGTTTGGAACAGCGCCCGCGCGTGAGCAAAATTCAAAATTCAATTCAAAATTTAAAATTCTAAAATTCTAAAAAATTCAAAATTCAAAATTTTATTCAGCAAATAGGCAGTATGCTCTTTTACAAATCGAGTCTACCAGCGCTTTCGGAAAGACCATGATTGCCAAGAAGAATGCGCCGCAAGAAACTTGACACAAAGTAATTTTTTCTAAAAACAAGTTACATCAGATCTTACAATACGTAACCACAGATAAATTACACAAAGAAAGCTCACTCTATCATTAAAAAAAATAAAGAGAAAAAAAAAACCGTATTTTAGAAAAAAGTGTAAAAATAAATAAATATTAGAACAGCAAAACCAGAACACTTTAATTTATTGCCACGTTTTAAATGAGCAGGAGATGTATAGGGTCTCCAGGTCAAATATCTTTAGAATTACAAGGGGATGTATAGGGTCCCAGAATTAATACTATAATATGATACTTAATCTAAATGGCTTAGAGATGTATAGTCTCTAGGGTCAATTTAAACTAAATTTAAAATCAGCAAAGGTGTAAAACGCCTCCACGGTCAAATAATAAGTATAATAATACATATACATAAACTGGAGATGTATATGGTCTCCAAATGTCAAATAACAAAATTGATGAAATATGCATTTCATGTCATCATGTCAAATAAATAAGACATTATTTGTCAATTATATATAATTAGTACACAGCGGACAACGGCAATAGAGCCAGACACCATACACGAATATCTTCGGGATGCAGCCAAGTCACATTGGTGTCATAATTATCATCTGTTTTCGACCTTGGGCAAGTGGTATCATCACATAAGTATTCATCCACTTTGTTGTATGCTTTTTTCAGGAGAGCGGTCTATAAGTAGCTTTTGAATGAATTGTGAGGCAATTCCCATGCATCTATAGGCACTTTATTGTAGAACCTCACGCAATTTCCCAAAAACGACTTGCTGGCTTTTCGTAGACGAAATTTAGGGACGGCAAGTTTATGCTTATTTCGAGTGTTGAAACCATGCACATCCGACACTTTCTTAAAAGTTTTGATGTTCTTATGTGTATACAATATTACATCATATATATACTGAGATGCCACTGTAAGGATGTCGATTTCTTTAAAGCGTTCTCTAAGTGAATCTCGGGAGCCAAGATTGTAAATGGACCGGACCGCCCTCTTCTGCAGGATAAAGATTGTCTCTATGTCGGCCGCCTTGCCCCAAATTAGGATGCCATAAGACATAATGCTGTGAAAATAACTGAAGTAAACTAACCGCGCAGTTTCTACATTGGTGAATTGTCGGATTCTTCGTACAGCATAAGCGGCAGAGCTCAATCTACCGGCAAGACCAGATAGGTGTGGGCTCCATTGCAAATTGCGATCCAAGGTAAGCCCGAGAAAAACAGTCTCGTAGACGAGGTTCAGCTTCTCTCCATTTAATCTGATAGTAGTGTCAACCTGTCTTACATTAGGCAACGAAAATTTTATACATTTCGTTTCTGCTGCTGCATTCAGTAGTAAATTGTTCGCAGTAAACCATTTCAGCACATCTCTTAGGGTCTCATTGATGTGACTTTGATCTTCCTGTTGCCTGTTGACTTTAAAAATTAGAGAGGTATCACCAGCGAACAGTACTATGTCACATTTATGTTCTAGCAGGTAGGGCAAGTCATTTATGTACACCAAGAAGAGAAACGGACCCAAAATAGAGCCCTGTGGTACTCCAAACTTTACCGGTGATCCACGTGACTGCACTCTATTTATGTCTACTTTCTGGATTCTCTGACTGAGATAGGACATAACAAGGTTCAGTGCATTAGCTGTGAATCCGTAGTGTTCAAGTTTGCGGATAAGCGGCTCGTGTTCTACGCAATCAAATGCCTTGGAGAGGGCGCAAAATATTCCTATTGCATCTTGCGATTGTTCCCATGCGTCATAGCGTATTTGGAACTAAAATTTAGTATGAGGTTCGCTAGATTCGTAAAGTTCATGCTCGGCGTAGTGAGCCTGGTTCTTTAATTAGAAACTACGTACTAACTTTTCCGCAGTCGGGTACCGTGTTTTTGTATTTGTAGGCCCTCCGTAGCTACCGCACCCGGCTGCGCAAAAGTTAACATAGTTTGTAAATAAAGGACCAGGACCAGTTTTTTTTTACTTTTTACTTTACGGAACCCTCGGTGCGCGAGTCCGACTCGCACTTGGCCAGCTTTTAGGGTTCCGTAGTATCCTTATAGGATCACTTTGTTCTCCGTCTGTCTGTCTATCTGTCTGTCTGTCTGTCAAGACCCGTTTTCTCTGGAACGCGTGGAGGTAGCATACTGAAATAAATATCGAGTACTCAAACCTGCGGTCCCTTGAAGCTGTGAAAAAATCAACGTTCTAAGCCAACGCAATCAAAAGATACAGTCATTAAAAAGGCCATTTCCATACAAATTGCCGAAATCCAAAAACCTACAGGGCACTTCCAGTTGTCCTAAAAACTTAAAATTTGGTATGAAGGTAGCTCTTATAGCACAACCACTCGAAAAAGTCTCAAAATCTTAAATTTTTATGTCTGTAGATTTCACAGACCAATATAAGTTGACCCCACACTGCGTACATTTTGCTTAGGAGCAGGGCAGGGCTCTGCTAACACTGGACTTCTTAAAACACTGGGGAAAACCCTTTGTGCGCGAGTCCGACTCGCACTTGGCCAGTTTTTTTTAATACTCTGTTTATAGGTAATTGTCACGTATGTAAGTTTATTCAAATCAAAACGTCTCTGCTCGTAATAATTTGTCACGAAATCATGACAACGAGGTTATTTCAAGAGCGTGCAAAATGAACACGACAGCGATTAGCGATTTATTATTATTATTATTATTAAACGAAATTCTGTCAGACCATGTATGTACAAGTGTTTCTTATGTATTTAAATATCATTGAATTGTATTTAAACTCGAGCTAAACAGAAGTATTTTAAAAAGCTGTAGTCTTCACTAGGAAAGTGACGTCAATTACATACTTCTATTAAATAATTATACTAAAATTTATTTGGCAAAAAAGTTCAAATAATAAATTTAGTTCTTTTAAAATGGAGACTTGCAAATATCGTGAAGTTAATACAAAAAATTTTGCAATTACCAAATCAGAATTAAATTGGACATCGATTTTAAGACAAGTAAGTAAGCGGATAATTATCTGCCATCCAATAAATAAATAAACGACCGGATGGCCTAGTGGTTAGCGACCCTGACTATGAAGCTTGAGGTCCCGGGTTCGAATCCCGGTCGGGGCAGATGTTTTTATGATGAATACGAATGTTTGTTCTCGGGTCTTGGATGTTTAATATGTATATAAGTATGTATTTATCTATATGAGTATGTTTATCTGTTGTCTAGTACCCATAGTACAGGCTTTGCCTAGTTTGGGACTAGGTCAATTGGTGTCAATTTGTCCCATGATATTTATTTATTATTTTATTAAAATAAATAAAATGTCTTTATTTCCGAACATCAGGAATTCCATAAAATAATATCTCTATTAATATCATGTGTTTTCTTCTACTTTTGTGCTGTTCTAGAACTAATGAATTTAAACTTTCTAACGGTTAAAATTTTTGTGTTTCTTAATTTTGTTTTTTTGTGTTTTTAACGTACGATCGCCTGCAGAGTTAGAGAGCACATAGCCGCAGTAAAAAAAACAACACTCCCAAATCATTGAGTTGGGGACAAATCACTGGATTGAGTTGCACAGCCCTAAGACCATTTCGACAGAACGCCATTATATACCAAGACTGGTGAGAGAAGCGGTTGAAATTGAGAAACACAAATTTATTTACCGTGAGGATAGGGTTAATTGTCAAATGTCTGGAATCCGGTGATTTCGTTATTCAAGACTTTTGCAGAATCAGTTTCGGGTACGCGTAGTGACACCGTAAGTGATGTGTGCTTAAATCGAGTGAGTAATAAATGAGAACGCGACCGATAGATGTGGCAGTGCGCGCAGTCGGCGAGCAAAAATGCTGGTTCGAAACCTGCGTCACGTAAAGTCGAATAGTAAACGTTATCGAGTTTGTATGACGTTTGGAACAGCGCCCGCCCGTGAGCGTATTTGGAACTAAAATTTAGTATGAGGTTTCTCGATCTCGATACGATAACCGTAACGTTACGCAGGATTCGAAAAGTCGTGCTCGACCCTCAGAGCCCGGTCTGCGCAACATTAGTATCTACCCTCGTTTCGTCAGTTCGCTCATGATCATCATGATGCATGTAACTGCGGCGAAATATCGGGAGCTCATCAAACCTATAAGGTAATCGCGGTCAATATCCCGTTTTCATTATGTCTAATATTGAACGTACCTACGTTTTCAGATATTCGTATGTAGTGGGGTGTGGTCTAACAATTTCTTATTTGGTCTGAGCGTTGGCACACCAGCCGTGGCAATTCCTCAAGTAAGGAGAGAAGCCAACTCAACTGAGGCAGTTACCGAAGATATGGCTTCATGGCTATGTAAGTCATGTAAATCATTATTTAAAGCTGCTTTCATAAATGCGTTTTTCATTAGAACCATTTATTTTTTATGTTTCCGTAGTGCTTCTATAGAATTGTAAGATGTTCATTATTGAGTATTTATGAATTCTTCACTTAGAACTCGAACTGTCGAACCAGATCACAAAAGTTAACGAAGATTGAGTACTTAGTAACACAGTAATAAAGATTTTTCGTTTAAAAAAAATATCCAAAATATGAATCGACCAAAAAAACGATTTATTTAGTGAACCTGCTTACAAAATTACACGAGAATCGGTTGAGTAATGCGACCTGTAGAGGAAAACAGCCGGACAGCCGGACAGATTGCGGACATACGAAAAACATTTTGTTCAAGTTCAAATAAGAGTTATAAGTAGAGTTTTATGAGTCATATTTGAGCCTACCAGCGCTTTCAGAAAGACCATGATTGTTGAGAAGAACACGTTGTAAGAAAATTAGCACAAAGTAATTTTTTCTAAAAACAACAACTTGATACATAACCAAAAATAATTAAAAAACCAAAATATAACAGTATTTTAGAAACAACTTAATGTTTGTTCTTTTATGTCAAATAACTGGGTTTTCACGATACAGGCCCGACCTAGTGTGAGAACCGCTGCTAAACTCTAGTTCCCTGGTATAAGTTAAGTAGCTATGTAAACACTTATGTAATGTACATACTTTAATCTAGACAAATTAATTATTTTCTATTTCTATTTCAAAAAGTGTATAAAATAATTATTACCTACAGCAAAACCTTACTTACTGTTTTTTTTTATTGAAGGTGGGAGGCAAACGTGCAAACGGGTCACCTGATGTTAAGCGATCACCGCCACCCATGAGAACCAGCAACCCCAAGAGAGTCACTAGTCTGCTGCCGGCCTTTAAGGGAACAATACACTCTTATCTTGAAGGCCCCAATGTCATAGTTACTTATAACAATGTGTGTTTTTTACAGCTTCTGGATTCGGTTTATCTGGGTTGGTGTGGGTGATCCTAATATCGTTCCTGGCTGCAAAATTCGGAAGAAGAAGGTCTTTTCTAATCATCTCCTTAAACTCACTAGTAGGTTTCACAGTTCTATACTTCAGTGAGAACATGTTGCAAATCCTAATTGGCATACTACTTCATGGAGCGGCTAGAAGTGGCATGTATATCTTATCACCCATCATCGTGATGGAGTACTCTTCACCATGCCAAAGAGGACTGTTCTCAACCTTGGATTCCGCAAGCTTTTTCTGGGGGGTATGGGTTGCTAATGCAATAGGCACTTTCGCCCATTGGAAGAACATAGCCATTCTGGGCTTACTCTGCTCTTTGTACGCTGGAACGGCATTGTTTTGGCCCGAGTCTCCACATTGGCTAGCTAAGAAAGGAAAATTTTATGAATGCACAGCAGCACATAGGTGGTTAAATGGTTGTACTAGAAGATCAGAAGAGGAACTGTCATCTCTTATTTTGTCACAGACCAACGAGCTAGAAGAAGCTGCTGGACTCAAAATGATCAAGAGCGAATCGTTGTTTCGTCAAATGGTTATAATCACAAAAGAAAGGAAATTTCACAGGCCGTTTCTGCTAGCTGTGCTTGTGTCGTTACTTTTCCTTTTTTCTGGGAAAGCTGTTAGCACTATGTATGCTCTGGTTATGATAAAGAGAATAACGAATAGCACAAATGCAGCTTACACGGGCATGCTCACTCTCGACGGTCTCACTGTCTTCTGTGCCTACATTGGCTGCGGTTTAGCAAAATTCATCAGAAGAAGGACTTTGTTATTTACATCCTCATCAATTAGCATATTATTTATGTTGATGATATCTTTACATTTACATCTTATCAAATTAGATCTTATTTCAGAAAACACCGTATTATCTCTACTGTTACTATGTGGTTATTCTTTAACAATAAGCTGTGGTCCTATGATCCTAACCACTACTATAATCAGTGAGCTTATGCCCTTGAAATTCCGAAGTGTCATGTATCTTTCGGTATCTCTTATGGGGATGTTATCTGTGACAGTTTTGCTAAAAATGACTCTTTTGATATTTAGAGTGCTTGATATGCATGGTACATTTCTGCTGTATGCTATTCCATCAATCTTTGTTTTAAGTTTGTTGTATAAATACTTACCAGAAACGAAGGATAAAACATTACAGGAGATTGAAGAATGTTTCGAGGTCAATTAAGTAAATTACTAATTTGAAATGCATTCTAAGTAAACTATGGTTCCAATTTGGCTAGATCTTACAGACCTGTCCTTCGGTAGAGATGGATAGGCTGTCACAGGTAGCAATTACATGGCATAGCTGCACTAGGTTGACCTAGATTCTAGAACCTTGAACGTCCTGACCGGAATGTAAACAGGGCAACGCTACCGACTTTATCTGCGGGAGGAACCCGTCCGATTGTTGAAACGTTTTTAGTATAAATTGGAAAATGCAAAAAGGTGTTGGTTTGTAAACGTTGTACTGGACATTGCGACTTTGGATCCTGTAAAGAGGTATTCTTAATAGCAAGGACAACTTTTGTAATTTTGCTAATATTTCATCATTATCATCATAATCATCAGCCTTTGGACATTGTCGCAGCCGGCCGCAGCAGAGCTAGGTTTTCGTATTTTTATTGTATGTACTGCCCCATCACATACGAGACTTAAATATGAAAAAGTTATCTTTTTATGTCTTCTAAAATAATATTTAAGTGATTTGTATTGAACGTTCTGTCCTTAAGTTCTTTCATTTTTGTAATTCGAAGGAATGAATCTCGAACTGTGGATATTAGCTTTTTTATCGGTGAAATCAAATCTCGTGTCAACTCGTGTCTCGTGTATATTGATCAAAATACTTAAACAGATAAGATTGCTTTTATTTCTCTACCTGATATCTAAAAAGAAAAGGAAATATCATGTATTTTTATCACTCTGGGAAGTTAACCTGTTGATTAGCTGGCCTTTTATATATAATTATAAATAAAAGCGAGACTTGATCACATTGTAATAAAAGTATTATGTATATGTATTAATGTATGTTGTGTAGTTTCCCTTCTAGACCATGGACGTAACGTCGCGTCCGAAGCGTCGAGGCATTTAAATGGCACATTTATTTTAAGGTGGTTAAGTCGTGCTTTTATCATAATAATGTGTGAAAATCGAGAAAGTTCCAAGCAATAAACTAAACTGCTGTTCCTAAATTGCTAATACAAGTAAACATAAAACAAGGGAATTCAAATTGCAATAAAGTAACATGTTATTCCCTCCGCCCCTTGAGGAAACATATAATTTAGCCGTAAACAAATATTATGTTGCTCGTTATTTTGTCCATATATAAATAAAAATATGTTGTTACGGCTGGGGTTCGAGGGAACATACGATTATTTGCTTAAGTTTAAAAATCCTATTTGAACTGTGAAGTGGCAGGACTCATTTTATTGTGGGTGACATTTTTAATTTAAACCTGGAGATGTGCAGTGTAGAGATAACAATTAAAATTATTTAATTATTTCAGCATTTTCATTTGGACAACCAGATGGCCTAGTGGTTAGCGACCCTGACTATGAAGCTTGAGGTCCCGGGTTCGAATCCCGGTCGGGGCGGATGTTTGTATGATGAATATGAATGTTTGTTCTCGGGTCTTGGTTGTTTAATATGTATATAAGTATGTATTTATCTATATAAGTATATTTATCCGTTGTCTAGTACCCATAGTAGTTTGGGACTAGGTCAATTGGTGTCAACTTGTCCCATGATATTTATTTATTTCACTTGTGCTGTCAAGCGTAACTTAAGTTATGTTAAAACCACGTCTTAATGGTCAGTTTTGTGACGAAATGCATGTGTCTGACATTGACAGTCAGTTTTGTGACGACTGGCAAACCATAGTTAACTAATTGATGATTCACTGAAAACGCCCAGTTCCTCATTTATTCTTAACATTCTAAGTTTGACGTGCATTTGTCTGTCGCGTCGTAGCTCCCAAATGGATAAATCGATTCGAATGCGTTTAATATTTACTACCTGAAATCCTAAAATATTAAGGAGAATTTAGTAAGTTGCATTACATTGTGAGGCCGTGAAGCGAACGAGTTAGAAGTTCGCCGATCGTACGTTGATCGTATGCCGATCGTACGCCGATCATACGCCGATCGTACGTTGATCGTACACCGCAATGTATTACAACTTACGATTTTTAGGGTTCTGTACCTCAAGACCCTTTTTCTCTATAACGCGTGGAGGTAGCAAGCTAAAGTTGATATTGAGTACTCAAGCCTGCAACCCTTGAAATCGGGAAAAAGTTGAACAACGCAATCAAAAGATACAGTCATTAAAAAAGGTGTTCCCAACTTTCCATACTAGTTTACCGTGGAATCAAAATCTATAGGGTACTTCCAGTTGTCCTAGAAACTTAAAATTTAGTATAACACACCCGTTGAGATAAATCCGAAAATCTTAATTTTTTTACATCTGTCTGTATATGTATGTCTGAGACCAATGTGAAATGACCCCATACTGCGTGCATTTTGCTTAGAATCAGAGCTCTGCTAACACTAAACAACTTATTAACTTAAACTTTCAGGAACAGCGGGGAAAACATCGAGACTCCATTCCCGTGATAAACGAACTATTAACATACCTACACCGATTTTAGGAACCTCGGTGCTCGAGTCCGTCTCGCACTTGGCCGGTTTTAATTAATAACATCACAGTGGGTTCAGAAATAAACTTAACTTCCCTATTACCACAATTCTAAACCGCCTACTTATAGTGAAATAAAAACGGATCACTCACGTATATAAGTCGAGTTTAGCCCGACATGTTTCTTACTAATTTGTAGCCCTTCCTCTGGGAGCGCACGACCCAGCACGCCCAGCACGACTGGGTCGTGCGCTCCCAGAGGGAGGACTACGAATTAGTCCGAAACATGTCGGGCTAAACTCGACTTATATACGTAAGTGATCCGTTTTTATTTCACTATGATTGAGTCTCACGGTAGTTTTATGTTAAAAGCCGCCTACTTAATCCAAATCGAACTATACTTGCACAATAAATCACTGGTAAGGTCAGTGCGAGTCACTACGCTACTTGCTTAGGCGCACTTGACCTAGTTAGTAACTGTCCCAGATTTAAGTATATGCAACTTGAATAAGCATCATTAAAAGTCTCACAAAAGCTCGGGGCTTTAAACTTCGAAAGCTTAGCACTTTCGTTTTATGAATAATCAGATATTACGAAATAAACAACGCAATTTTTGAAGATTAGGTTTAAGCTTTGGGAGTGAAAAAGTTTTAAGAAAGCTTTGGATGTTTTGGAGAGAAGAGTTCGATTTGAGCATTAATGATACTTCTATTGAAATCGAAGTCCGTCTTATAGAAAAGATAGATAAAATTTTTACGAATTCACAATCAAAGAATCTAACTAAGAATACGTCTTTTATAATTATACCTGATTTTATGATTATCGAAACAACACAGCCGAGCCGCCGACTCAAGATGTTTTCTTAGAATAGTTTTCATGGGAAAATGAAGACAAACGAATTAGTGAGCCACCTGATAGTAAGTGATCACCGCTGCTCATGTCTATTGGACACTCGCAACACCAATAAAATTGCAGACGCGTTAAAATTTTTACAAACTAAGAAGGCCCAGACGACATGCCACTAACTTGTCTTCGCAATTTTCCAGCATTCTGCTTAGCGGCAAGATTTATTAATAAAACACAGTGGTAGTAACCATTTAGTTATGATCAACTCAACCTATTGTATACGAAAAAACACGTTAGTTTTTCGAAAAGTGTCCGAAGAGAGTGTCGTAAGACAAAATCGGAGTGTTTAAAATATTAACTCAATTTGTACAAGGTTATTAAGGCCGACTTGCACCGGACTTGGACTACACAGTACCCCGAGGTTAACGTAAAGTCAGACGATACGAATACGTCCGGAATCCCATGACTCGTCGACAAACGTTTCTTAACTGTTTCATTTCCCTTTCATTTCATTTAATCGAAGGCTATTATCAGGATAATTTAAGGATATTGTTTGTTGTATAAGTTAAGTTAGTTTTTAAATCAAAAGTTTAAGAAAATAAGTCAGAAAATAGCTTTCGATGAAATGAATATGCGATGAAATGAAACACCTATAATGTGTGTCAGCAATTTGATGTAAACCGAATACGTCAAAAAACTAACCTGGTCGGTACAAGTGGGCCTAACAAAACAGCTATTAGTCGTATTCTCTTAGTTAGTAAACTTTCAATCAGTTTCTTATGAACCTGAAGTTAAGAACAACTTTTGTTCTTGGAAGAAACTCCTATCAATAACGTTGCGGTTTGACACTGCGTTTGACAAAAGGGTCTCAAGCTTATGGGTAACTTTCAAGTGCTTACTTACTTTGAGTTAAGTGTAATCTTGATTAAGTATTGGTAGGCGTTTCTCTAGTGAAAAGAGTAATGGGGAATGCTGTTAGCATCTACGAATCAATAGCTGTGGAAGGATAACTAAGTCAAAAAAATGACTCCACCACATATTTTGCAAATGTGTCATCGTGTGTCGTGAAGTGGTGTAGTAACCATACGGATATGAAAAACACTAGAATTACCTTTCATAAGCAGGCAGGTAAGTAAATATAGGTACAACTCATAGTTGACGACTGACACCGTCCTCGCTAAGCGGGATAGTTGGATGGTTCGACCAAACATTGTCGAAAAATGCCGAGCGTAGCCAACGTGTGTCGTCGCTTATAGCTGAGTTGCGATTTTCGATGTGCGAGTGTCACTAGTACCTACGTTGCGTCGTAGTAGTTGTGTGTGTTGTAGGGTCATATTTTCATACGCCGATATACAGGCGTTGTGCTTCCATATCTTTATAGTTGGCTGGTTGGCATAGCCACTAAATGAATAGCGTAAGTTATATTCTCGTAGTGTTATCATTGGTAACAAAGATAACACTAAGATAATATAAATATACCTATTGTATGGGTTTGACGATTGCCATCTGAAATTTGCCACAATTGTCACAAATGTGTAGTTACATCATCCATAAAAATTACAAGCCAAAACTCGGTGGAAACAGAATCAATTAGCTTATCCTGGCACGGCCTTTCATCCCAATCCGTTGAGAATAACTGCTTTAACTTTGTATTATGTTATTTATAGTAAATTGTATATTTGTTAAGATTACTTTAAATATGTAAGGTGCTACTCTATCGTATTGGTAAACTGTAATGATAGATGTAATGTTATTAGTAAATAAATAAATAACATTCAGATACAAGATCTAGAAATCTACGTTTCATTATCTACAACCCTGCATACCAGTGCTGTTATTATCTAAAGGTTCTTTAAGGCTGTATTGGCATCGACGTGACAAATTAGCTGTGTCACCTTTAAGAATTACACCCCAGAGTTCCGAAGTCCGAAATTCGAAATTCGTATCCGACCGTGCCTCTTGCTATCGTGTTAACCTGTGTTGGCGTAAGCGGGGCGGTGGAATACGAACTTCGAATTTCGAAATTCGAAGTAGGGGCTCGAACTCCAAACACGAAGGCCGCGAGGAAATAGACCGGGCGCCGGACGCCGGCCCGTTCCACGTCGGTATCAGTTTAATTTCCTGAAGCAATCCGGTCCCGATCACATGCATACTGGGACAGAATTATTCGGTACAAGTTTCCAGTGTCATTACATTAAGTTCCTCTAAATCAAAATCAATCAAAATTAGTAAGTAGGCGGTAAAAAGGTTTACACGTCATTTCTGAGTCTACCAGCGCTTTCGGAAAGACCATGATTGCCAAGAAGAATACGCCGCAAGAAACTTGGCACAGAGTAATTTTATCTAAAAACTAGTTAATTACAATAACTCTCAATACGTTGCTACAATTACTAAAACTCACTAAAAAACACTACAAAATAAAAATAAGAACATTAACAGTATTTAATTAAAGGAATAAGTTCAGTGTAGAAATTAATTCATCTTGCCGATGAATCTTGTCGCTATACATCGGTAATGACAAAGGAGTTGTAAGCAAGACTACACGATGCCATACGGTATGTGTACAACTTCGAACCTACGCTAATTAAAGAGTCGACCGATCACTTCTGCTAACAAAAATAACTTAACCAACTGAGACAAGGTGAAAAACCACCGGCATTTTATTTCAAAGTTCAAAGTCTCAAAAACTGTTGGATCAATTTTTATGAAACTTAGCTAAGATAAAAACCATTTCAAATAGACTAGCTTTCGATTAAAAACAATCGAATCTAATCTGTTCATCCGCTTAGGAAGGAACTACGATATCACAGAAAGCGCTAGTAGGCTCAAAAAAATTACGTGTAAAGGAGCATTCAACTGTCTATTTGCTGAATAAAATTTTGACCCCGACAAACGCCATCAACAGTCTTCATCGGATTGAAATGTCAGTTTTTCACAGACATACATAGATACACCTAAACACAGATCAAACTTATAACACCCCTTTTTTGGCGTCGGGGGTAAAAAATACGATAATTTCTCCTGTCATTGTTCTTTTCCTGTAAAAATGTGTTCGTAATCAAACGCCGAACTCTACCCGGGAAGCTCAAACCTGTCAATGGGCTTAACGAAGCACGACGCGAAATAAAATCGCTTCCTCCCACGGACCAACCACCCTCTGCACACCAAATATCAGGGCGAACGTTTCCGAAACGCATACATAATGCTCATATTTGCACCTATAAATCTTATTAGTCACCAATCGCGGCTTACTTTCGACCAGATGACAAGCGACATGACAAGCTATGAACCAATCGTGATGAATTCCCCCGGCCCGCCCACCGCGGCTTTTTTCGTAATGACTTTCCAAGTAAATTATAGAAGATGCGGTGTCCAGAGGGTGGTTGGTCCGTGCTTCCTCGGGAGACTGGGGGCTAAGGGGAATGAATTAGAATTCGCTGTAAGTATGTCTGATCAATGTAAGAAATGGGCCTGAATGTATAATTATTAAGATTGAATGAATTAAGTTATTTAAATTTTTAACATTGGAGCCAATTTATCAGATCTATAGAAATATTTTTTTTATAATAAAAAATAAATACGAACAAGGCCGCTCAATGCTACCTTGTAAGTCTTATATTTTATATGATGCTAAATAAAGAATTATTGTATTGTATTAAATACGAGTAGAGTATTGTAAATCTAACCATTTGAGCCACGCGCCGCCGTATAAGTATAAACATACAAAATCTTGAAAATCTAGACTCTGGTTATTTTTTCCTGAAACAGGTACCAAGATTACAACTTTTAAAACTGCTAACGCTGTTAATGAACACTTAAATCATTCTTCATCTCAATTTTTCAGTCTACCGGTGCTTTCGCGTCAAAACTCTAACTGAATTTAAAACCGGTGTTAATACTGCGTCTCCAGCGAAGGAAACAATTAATACTGTTTATTCGGAGCCTGAAATAATTGCGTTTAATTAGTTAAGTACCAAAGTGATTACAATCGAACCCTAGACTTGAACTTGATTAAATTATTTAGGAGTCAGGACTGTGTAAAAATAATTATTTATGTTGGAGACGAATGATCACACGCACAGGTTGGTTACAGACTGACTTTATTAAAATTCTACTTTATTTACATAATAAAAGCAATTTACAATGACATTAAATCTAAGCTTAAACTAAATAAACCACAACTTAAAACTAAATTAAATCTAAATAAGGCCCCCGTGGCATAGTGCCCAAAAGGCTGGCAGCGTTGCCTCGCTGAATAGCGATGCTGATTCTTTGAGAGAGAAAACTGCCAGCCCTTTGGTCACAAGTTGCATCAACTAAGCGCTTTATTAAATATATCCACTTCTTACATTCACAATAATTTTACATACTGGAAGTCCTACATACTACGTGGACAACTAAGGTGAATATTTTTATTCCGAACTGGGAAAAATCGTAAATTCATTGAATTATAATGATGTTTCAAAACTTAATAGCCAAGTAAATATTTTTTGTATGAATTTTTGATTGAATCTTTCACAGGTCTTGAGCATGACCTACACTTAAAAACTGAAAATTACATCTCAAATTATTGGCTGAAAATATTTAACCAAAGTTCTTAGTAAACCAACAAACATTATAATAACCGATACAGCCGACTGAAAACAAGCCGACATTGCTTTCCTAATGTCAGAGTTCACCGAAATATTATACGAAGAAGTCAGTCATATCAATACTTCAGAAATACACTTTAGATAATTATTATACTTTGACGACCAGATAGTCTAGTGGTTAGAAACCCTGACTATAAAGCTTGAGGTCCCGGGTTCGATCTCCGGTCGGGGCAGATGTTTGTGTGATGAATACGAACGCTTGTTCTCGGGTCTTGGATAACTACTATGTTTATCCGTTGTCTAGTACCCATACATGTAGTAGAGGCTTTGTGTAGTTTGAGACAAGGCCAATTGGTGTCCATTGTCCGCTGACATTATTAACTACCAATAGTCTCTCAGCTAAGCCACGGACTGACAGACGGACATGACGAAATTATAAGGGTTCTGTATTTGCCATTTTGGCCACGGAACCATAAAAAGCTTGTAAAAACGAGTGTAATATTCAGTAAGTATCTCTCCCGCGGCGGGCAATCAGGCCTTGTCTGTGTTCCAAACCAATTCACATCGGAAAAATGAAAATTGCCTCCTGAATCATCCATCAGTAGTACGTTTGACGGAGCGACTGACAGCGGATAAGCGTTTGGGGATCCGCTTTAGCTGTTTGCTTACTAATGCTTCGTTGCATTATAGGTTAACGAAATTGCTTCACATACCTAATTTGAATGACAAGGTATAGTGTAATTTAAGTTCTAACAATGAAAAAATGTGGGAGATTTTAATCGAGGTATTTCCTCAATAAATTACCTACATCGTCTCATTTTGTACGGGCTGACAATTGGTATCGGAATTGGTACAAAAAGCGACATTTCAATCCGATGAATTCAAAATTTTATTCAGCAAATACTCGTAGGCAGTTGAATGCTCTTTTACTCTTATTTTTTTTAGTCTACCAGCGTTTTCGGAAAGACCATGATTGCCAAGAAGATTGCGCCGCAAGAAACTAGGTTGGCGTAAAGTTTTTTTTTTTAAAACAAGTTATGATAGCTCTTACAATACATCATAATCACGAATGAAATATACAAAGAAAACTCACTGTAGCATTAGAAAAAAAAAAAATTAATTATTGCAGTATTTTAGAAACAAGTGTAAAAAATAATGAATAGAACAGCAAAACCAGAACATTTTACTGGCACTTATTAGTTGACCAGGACTACCAGGAGATGTATAGGATGTCACGACCCTCAACATTGGAGGCTCGGCTGAGGCTCTCCTCATCTAGAGAGATGTCAACGAAATCGCTTTCCGCTACCACTCGTTCGTCAGAGGTCGTCACCCTCGAATATTCATTAGCTAACAGCTCCGATTGTTCCCAACTTCAATTAAGACATTAGTAGACCTTTTAATTTGTTCTAATTCCCAGTTTATTGGCTCTTCCCGGGGTAATATTTTGCTGCAGGTCAGATGGGGAGAACTACGTGGGAAGATGGTTCGGAAGATCAGCTGACAAGTTTGTATTTTTAGTACTGTTGTTTGTTGGTTTATTTAATAATAATTGTCATCATCATTACGTCCCACTGCTGGGCACAGGCCTGCTCTCGCAGTGAGAGGGCTTGGGCTACAATTTCCATAAGGGCCCAGTGCGAATTGGGAATTTCGCACACACTTAGCAGGAAAAGGTCATGATAAAAAAAAACCGGCCAAGTGCGAGTCGGACTCGCGCACGAGGGTTCCGTAGAAAGATTTTAACGCTTTTCCCTAGTGTTTTAAGAAGTCCAGTGTTAGCAGAGCCCTGCTCCTAAGCAAAATGTACGCAGTGTGGGTCAACTTATATTGGTCTGTGAAATCTACAGACAGACATAAAATTTTAAGATTTTGAGACTTTTTGAGTAGTTGTGCTGTAAGTGCTACCTTCATACCAAATTTCAAGTTTCTAGGACAACTGGAAGTACCCTGTAGGTTTTCCGACTTCGGCAATTTGTATGGAAATAGATTTTATAATGACTGTATCTTTTGATTGCGTTGACTTAGAAGGTCGATTTTTTCACGGCTTTAAGGGACCGCAGGTTTAGGTATTTGATATTAATTTCAGCATGCTGCCTCCACGCATTCCAGAGAAAAAGGGTCTTGACAGACCGACAGACATACAGACAGACAGACAGACAGACAGGCAGGCAGACAGACAGACAGACGGACAACAAAGTAATCCTATAAGGGTTCCGTTTTTTTCTTTTGAGGTACGGAACCCTAAAAATCGCTCAAAAATTCCGGAAAACTCACAGAACGCGAGCCAGTGCTCAAACCCACGACCCCTATGCTTGATATGACATTAGGTCAAATCACTGGGCTACTACAATTTTATTGTGATATTTTATTACATTTTTAAATTGCCCATTTACACTGATGCGGTAAATCATGTAGGTATGTACAATAATAATGTGTCACCTGTTCATAAGGTTCATAATTAAATTTGTAAGATTATTTAACAGTGGTAATAAGTACTCACTTAATTGAGAGAAATATTATGCATGAATCTAACAATACTCTGTATCAACATTGTTACCCGATTGCTGAAGGAGGGTAATGTTTTTCAAGCTTATATAAAATGTACAGTCGGACCATTTGATTCCTGACCCACGTAGAATGTTCTTACAGTAAGTGTCATAATGATTTTCCTTGTCAGACAATGCGATGTCACCATGACATTTTCTACGAAAAGGTTCAGTTGGTTCGATAGTATGTATTATGTATGTCTAATTCTTTGGCATGCTCTAAGGCCTAACCCGTTTCCCGGATTTCACACGAACCTTGGGAGTGACATAGGGTAAATCTGCAGTCAGGCTTTTGTTTTTAAATAACAATTTTAAACAGAACCACTTTAATTTTCTACTAACGATAATTGAAGTCTATGAGCGCGGCAATTTGTATTTATCAATGTTCCGTTGGCTTGATTGATTTCGAAAGCCTTTGCTCTCGAACTCATCAGTTTATTGAGTTTTGTATCTAAGATCAATCTGTTTGATTTTGACCCGGGCTTAATTTCCGTTCAGAACTGTCAATTACAAAGGTTCAGTTTGAGTTCTAACTGAGCAGTGACTAATTAGAAGCGGACGTTGACCCGAAGTTTAATTGAAGCGACAACAGCAATATTAAAACAAAAGACAACTGCGAAAGAATGAGATGAGGAAGTTACACAGCTGGATAGATAAATAAAATTTAATAACGCCAGGTAGCAGAAAAACGTAGCTACACTAATATTTTTTCTAGTCATGTACTTTTAATATGAATAACTTTATTTACATAATAAAAGCAATTTACAATGACATTAAATCTAAGCTAAAACTAAATAAACTACAACTTAAAACTAAATTAAATCTAAATAAGGCCCCCGTGGCATAGTGCCCAAAAGGCTGGCAGGGTTGCCTCGCTGAATAGCGATGCTGTGCCCTAAGCACGACTTGTCGGATCCTGCGTTACGTTACGGTTATCGTATCGAGATCGAGAAATTTCATACTAAATTTTAGTTCCAAATACGCTCACGGGCGGGCGCTGTTCCAAACGTCATACAAACTCGTTATAGTTTACTATTCGATTTTACGTGACGCAGGATTCGACAAGCCGTGCTTAGGGCACTGATTCTTTGAGAGAGAAAACTGCCAGCCCTTTGGTCACAAGTTGCATCAACTAAGCGCTTTTGTAACTCAGAAATAAGCTTGACAAATGCTCTATGGTCCATAAAAGAACAACCAATGCTTTTGTAGTCATAAAATTACAGTTTGCCGTGATCAAAAACACATTAATTTAGGGTTAGGTTGAAGAAACTGTGGATTGGTAAAGACTCCTGACGTGATGGTTGTTTGTTTTATGCGTTTGTGCGCATTTGTAGGTTTGTGTACATTGTTATGCTGTTTCAATGTGTTATTGTATCTAGATACTGTTACTGATATCATAGTTACTGTTATATTTTTTTATGATGTATGTTTTTATTTATTACTATTACTCATTCTATTCTTACGGGTAATTTGACTGTTTGCCTAATAGGTTGCCAAGTTCTCCTTAGTTAGCAGGTTAGCTGGAAGAAATCCCTTTTTAAAGATAAGCTCGCCCTTGCACTACATTTTTCTAATTTGGTATATTTATTGTAATTGTTTTATAATGTTATGTGCAATAAAGTATTTACATACATTTACATACCTACATAATTATTTGACATTTACCTTTTTAAATTTAGGGTCTTCAACCTTTTATAAATACATACAGTGTTACCAACAAGCAAATTAATTAGACAATTAATGAAAAAAAAAAATCAGTAACATTAAATAGTCATTCAAAATCCGACTCGCACTTAACCGGTTTTTTTCACACCCGGACACCCTCTTTCTAACACCCAGAAGCTGAACAAACATCAGGATATTGCCGTTCGAAACATCAAATTAACATCACAGCAATCAGTTTGCCAACCCTGTATGCAAACAGATCCTGTAAGCGTAGTCGTTCATTGACTTGTAAACAGACAGGCCTACGACTGAACGCTTCAACAGTATCCTAAATACTGATTCCAGACTTAGGATCGAGCTTGATTGCTAGGAGAATATTACAGAGTCGAAAACGGACGGTTATTTGATCAGCAGGCTTACAATACAGTAGGTACAAATAATTATTTTTTGAAAACCTCAAAACAGTACAAGGAGATAACAAAAACCGGACAAGTGCGAGTCGGACTCGCGCACCGAGGGATCCGTACAAAGATTTTCCCGCTTTTTGGCAGTGTTTTAAGTTGCTTTATAGCAGAGCCCAGCTCCTAAGCAAACTGTACGCAGTGTGGAGTCATTTTATATTGGTCTGTGACATACACAGACAGACATAAAATTTAAGATTTTGAGATTTTTCTGAGTGGTTGTGCTATATTCGGTGTGAAGTCAGTGCTTCATAAGTATTCCGCTCTCACCGCACCCACTGCATATTAAATTTGTGGTAGGCCATAAAAGCATAACTTCAGAGGATTATTTTGTATTTTCTTTTTTGTTTGAAGACGGTTTTACTTCTTGTTAAATTATGATAATTTATAACTCTACATTTATGGCGATAACATTAAAATTCCGTAAATATCCTACTCTCGGGCTCATTTCCATCACAACAGATCCGTCCTTTGCAATCAAGTTCGAATCAATCGCCACTTGGCTCGGTAGCGGTACGATTGCATATATACAAGTCAACTACCTGTGATTATGATTATACAGCTGGGGGTTGATTATATTTTTATGAAATTTACAAGCGATAATGTTTTGGGTGATGATTTCGTAAACACAAAATACGTATAATCATATTTGTTAATGAAATCAAAACAATTAATTTGCTCGCCCGCAATCGCGATCACATAATGTGTGTAAGATAACTCGTTTTGCAACTCTCTACGAACCCATCTGCAAAGCAACAAAATTACAGTTCAACGAAGTTTTTCTTATACCGGATTAAACTTTCGCTATTTTCATAACATAGGTATTTACTACTATAATACTAATAATAATTTCTCCGACCTTAAAACATTAAACCAATTTTATTAAAGTCACTATTTGCATGGAATGGATATTTCAAAATTGTAATAAAGCTAGTCAGCCATTTTGCTTTACAATATGCGTTTAACCAACAAGTAAAGGAATGGAACACTAAAAGTTGGTTGTGATTAACATTAACAGTTTTAAATGATACGCAATTCATATTAATACATAAGACATTAATGAGAACGGGATATTGACCGCGATTACCTTATAGATTTGACGAGCTCCCGATGTTTAGACGCAGTTACATGTATGCATCATCAGCTCGTCGAATCTAATAATAATTCTCATTAAGTATGTCTCATGTGTTTAACATTCTTTAAAAGTACTAACATTTGTGACAATAAAATAATACCTACTGTATTTTACAACAATGTGCTTCAATGAAGTTAATTTACGCAATACAAGTACTCTTCTAAACAACCGCTGGTTCAAAAGCCTTCTACCCCAAGCTTCCCCGAAACCGTTTAAGACTATTAAACAATGACAATCGCATCACATGAGCCGTTGCCCCTTAAATTCCGTTAGCAGTAACTTAAATTTGACAACCTTATCGGCATATTGCCATAGCGTGTATGGTGATGAAAGATTCCACAATCTACAGGTCATCGGTCTGGGAGATGGAGCCCAAAACTTCCTTAATTTGCTTAGTCAACGCTGGTGGGAAAGTCGTTGTTTGTTTGAGAAAATTAGATTTATTTTTGTCTCGAAGTATTGTTGGGGAAAAGGAAATATTCTGCCGCTGTATCAGATACGAGGTTTCGTCAAGTGGCGTGGGGTGTGTTTTTTATGAGGGTAATGTTTTCTGTGTGTACTGCCACTAGCGTGTTCTTCGAGTGAGTTTATTTTGTGTCAATTGTTAATGCTTTGACGTCTTTCGACATTGCTGTTTCAAACGTAAAGATGATTTTTATTATGAACGTCTGTGTGAGTTTTTTTAAGGCTTTTGATGCCTCATTGTAGAAAAGTTGAGGACGCCCGACATAATTTATTCCATGGTTCAGTATCTCAAAAACAGTTCAACCGATTTTAATAAACCTCGATGAAATAGTTGAAATAGGTTTTTTTTTTTAGGGACTTTTTCTAATTTGTGGATTATGCATTTACACATACGAGTAGTTTGAAATTTACAGTGCTTTGAAGCTACACAAACACACTTAGATTGTAACCATAAAATACGATTTTAGCCAATACCATTTATTCTTTCAGGGAAAGCTTGAAGATGTGGCTCACCCCTTCTTCTTAAATATTTGGGAGTTCTCCTTTAATGTTGTGCTTGTTATTTATTGTATGTATTATATGTATATATATATATATAAATATTTATTTATTTATATATTGGTATTTACTTCTACTTTGTATTTAGTAATATATTGTAATATGGTAGGATTTTGTATGTGTGTGTGTATTGTATTGTCTCTCCATATTTATAATTATGAACTCACTTTGTGTCGATCCCCAGCGAACTATTCCTCTCCACCACTCAAAGGTTGACTTTCAGAGATCCCTTAAAGGGATAAGTCCGCCTTTGTACTCAAATGTTATTGTTGTAACCCAATGTAATTTTTATGTCTGTACCAATCTAAAATTATTTTAAGCCTGGGTGAAAATAGACCGTTCAATACTTTCCTTATTAATTGAAGTTAAAAAAAAAGGCAATTTAGACATCTGTTCAATTAATGTGTGTGAATTAGAAATGGGCCAACATTTTTATTTATCGGCTAGGTCAATGTGCTTTACTCTCGGATACATACAGGGCGACGTAATGAAAGCAACTGAAATGTCGGCCGCGATGAAATACGAGCATCCCTATGATAGGATTTGAAGGTTCCGCGGCGTGCAAATATTTTGCATAGCATACAATTTTGGCTTCGCAACTTTTTCCTTATATAGTCAATCTCAATAGATAACTAACTAACAAACGAAAGCTACCTTCAAAAACTCTATTGCGAAAACCTAACCGGTTACCCAATCTAAGCAACCTCCAAGCAATTTATAAGCAACTGAAAATTAGGGAAGCGTTATTAAATCCTCGACCCAATGGTCGTGGTGATCCTTGGGGAAGGCATGTCTAGCAGTGGAAGTGTTCTGGCTGATATGTATGATGATGATGATGCTGACTTAATCCTCAGAATACAGAATAAACCAGAAGCCGCGCTCAATCATAATCATACCCGTTTATTATAGATTTCGCTTATTTTTTACGCTTAATAAGTATGATCTTATTCTGTTTTTCATAACCCCAACGCCATTTCTGCACGTAAGAACGGCACGACAAGAGATTCATTAATATTGTCATTCGTACAACACCTCACGATGCCTCACGTGCACGGAGATTTACGCGAAACTACACTAATTAAGAGTAGTTTCAGTTGCCTCAGTTTGAGGCGCGCTCGCTGGCTCTGGTTTGTTCCGTATTCTGAGATGAAATTCAGACAAAGTTTTAAACAAATCCCCAGGGTTGTTTCACAGAATGCATTCAGTGAACCACGGCCTATGTGCAAAGGTCGTTTAGGAGCAGAGTTCAGTACCGCCGTTAGCTACCTGACCACGCATGCGTCTCGGCAATATTTGACGCCCAAAGTGCTCGCCAATTGACACGCTTCGATAAAAATACTTTTACATTTTGAACGCTTGGGGACAGCAACGAATAAAATTTACAATGTTTTTACTATTCAATCAAGAAAGCATATTTGACTAGGGTTTGGTGCTTTCAGGGTATGTTTGTCTTTTAGGCAAGTTTTCGGAAGCTAGAAATAATGGATTATATATTAGGTAGTTCCACCGCGAAACAGTGTAGTTGGTCATGCAAAATGGTCCCGTCTGCGCTGAGTATTTATTCTTATACAGTTAATTCCCCCCCCCCCCTTTTCTTCCTCAAATGGCAAACAATTATAATCGAAGCAAACGCTACTAGACTCCCAAACAAAACTACCACCACCACTGACATGCTCTGGGAGGCATCCTCAACGGACGTCGCACCGACAGTCAGCCACCAACAACATCATCATCGACAACAACAACAACATCAACAACAACTTCAACGTCAACAACGACAACGTCCACCGAGGGGTCACGAACCATAGTTTGAATAACCTAACCACACAACCAACTTAGATAAGTCCCGATATTTTCTTTCAAAGTTCAATATCTTAATTAAATTTCCATGAAATCGGTCCATCCGTTTGGTAGCTATGATGCCACAGATAGATCCACAAATACACAGTTACACAGACACAGATACACAGGTCAACTTTGAAGCACCCCTCTTTTTCGTTGGCAGTTAAAAACAGCTGATCCGAATTTTATCTTCTTTCTTCTTACACCTATAAAACAGTACCGTGACTGACTGACTCACTGACAGACAACGCACAGCCTAAACCACTGGACCTAGAGACTTGAAGTTTGGCAAACATATACCTTGACTATCCTAGAGATGCACTAAGAAGGGATTTTTCGAAAATCCCACGGGATAGGGAACTAGCCCAACTTGAAATATTTCACGGGGGCTAAGCCGCGGGGCATAAGCTAGTTATAAACTAAGAATCATCTCGATTAAAAAGCCGCGCTCAAATCCTTTCATCCGTTCAGTAGCTACGATGCCACAGCTGTCTGTGTCGTCGTAGCTACTGAACGGATGAACGCATCTGTATGCACACATAGATTTGCGTCGGGGTTAAAATACTGCACTAGAGGCACTGTGTTTACATCGTCAAGGCGTACTCATTACTCACACGCCGTTATGGGTAGGCAAGAGCAAAGCTTTCGATGTCACGTTCAGCCCCGGGCCCCATTTCGTATTCGGCAGCCTGATACGATATTCCCCAATTCGCCTAAGGTCGCCTTGTGAGGGTAACCACCTTGAGCTCGTGTGTGAAGGAATAACTGTTATTTATGTGTGAAGTTCAAGGTTCAAAATCGGTTTCTTTTGGTATTTATTTATTTTTAAAATTTCTTCAGGTATTTTTTAAGGCGAAACTACAATGAGATTCAATCAGTGAGCCAGTTTTTTGACGCAGCATGTTGCTGATGATGTTTTGTAATTTCGGCTAAGCCAGTTGACAAGGCCTGACGTTGCTGATGTATTTCGATGTAAATTCTCTTAACATGACATTGTACCTAATAGTAATGATGTAGTTTTTTTATCAGTGAAATAAAAGGATCACTATCGAACAAAATGATTCCTGAAACGCCGTGGAATCTTTTTTCAGTAAACGTAAGTTTTGATTTTCCGTTTTAAAAGTATCGTATGTTAAACAGACAGACAAACGGACATCGAAGTTATTCTGTTATTGTATACGGGTTCCGTTTTTACTTTGACGTACAGAACCCTACCGATACCGATACCGATTTACATCAATCACTTATGTGGGATGAAATGGTAGTTTTTATTATGAATAAATTGGTAATACTCGTAGTACCCCTTTCAAAGCTTTGTCTATGAATCTGTAACACTTTAAAAGAGAGGTAGAGAGACCGAGAGAGAGATTAAAAGGGAGACAGATTTATTCACACTTATAATAATTCCAGACTCAGAAAATATATAAAACAGAACATAATAAATCTATTGAACAAACATTAAACAGCAGAATAACTATTAAAAGAGGGGAAAATACACGAATAAAATACGAAGATTTTTTTTTCTTATACCTAGGAAACGGCCTATAGCTGTACGAAGATCGCTGGATCTTGTAGTAAATTAAAAAAAAAAACGAGAATAATTTCTATCTAATTTAAAAATTAAAAATTGTACAGAATGTTAAAAGCTTTACTTGCCCAAGTACCTAATAACGTTACAAGTTATGCAAACGCCCAAAACATCTCAAAAAGTATAGTAATTACTTCCAGAATGCTCGCTTCGCAAGCGGCGAGATATATATCTTGAGGATATAAAATATATCTTATGTGCGATCTGTTAAAGCAAATGGCATAAAAAAGACGTGTTACTAGAGTTACGGGGGTAATATCTTTCTTCTATCTTTTCAGCTTTCTCGAGGAGAATTTTGAGATAAAACATAGTTCTGGATAGTTTCTGCGATTTCGGACACCCAATTCCAAAAAAAGACTTTAAAGCGAGATGACGAGTATCTATCTACCTATTCGTCATCATCATCATCATCATCAGTCTTTTTTCACTTCCTACTACTGGGGCACAGGCAACGAAATGATGTAACATAGTTGGCGCTAGCGAGTCAGTATTCGCTAAGTAATTTGAATTAAACTAAAACGTGAATATATAGGAGATTTTCACTGCTACCAATGATTGATAGGTTGATTGATAGGAATGATTGATTGGTGCAGTTGGTAGCGCGAGGCCACGGTCTGTTGGCAGTCCTTGGTTCAAATCCCAGTGGGTCAAGCATGACTTTACGAATACTGCGTAACGTTACGGTTATCGTATTAAGATCGAGAAACCTCATACTAAATTTTAGTTCCAAATACGCTCACGGGCCGGCGCTGTTCCAAACGTCATACAAACTCGACAACGCTTACTATTCGATTTTACGTGACGCAGGATTCGAAAAGTTGTGCTCGACCCTCAGTTCGAGAATTTAACTGTCCGTTCTTTCTGTACAGTTTTAGTTTGAAATTTGAAAAATAGGTAAGATATATAAGCTATTTCCCACGGCATAGCCTAAACTGAACTCGTAAATCCAGGTCTTTAGTTATAATACTTTAACTTTTTCATATCTTGTTAATGGAAAAACCACTTTACTTTACAAAATGGCCGTTGTTGTCACTTCAAAACGGCCTAAAGCGCTAAACCAACAGTTTTTCAATCAAACCCTAAGAACCTTTACCTGCAGCAATCAATGGAACCTCAGGCCCTTAAATGCGGTGATAATACCTGTCCGCCTTAGACAGAGGGGTGAATGGCCGATTTTGTTGAGAGGTTTGACGGCCCGGTCGCAGTAAAATAAGAACAGTTGGAAAGCATGATGTTTTTTGGGTTCCTTACCCAAAGGGTAAAAAACGGGACCCCATTACTAAGACTCCGCTGTCCGTCCGTCTGTCTGTCTGTCTGTCCGTCTGTCACCAGGCTGTATCTCATGAACCGTGATACATAGACAGTTGGATTTTTCACAGGTGATGTATTTATGTTGCTGCTATAATAACAAATACGAAAAACATAATAAAATAAATATTTAAACGGGGCTCCCACACAACAGACTTTTTTGCCATTTTTTATAGACGGTAAGGAACACTTCGTGCGTGAGTCCGACTCGCACTTGGCCTGTTTTTTTATTGGGACGAGGAGCAAGCGAGCAAGAAGGTCACCTGAATATATGTGATCCCCACCACCCATGAGAACGAGCAACCCCATGAGAACGAGCAACCCCATGAGAACGAGCAACCCCATGAGAATCGTTACTCTGTTGCCGGTCTTTTAGGGATACAATACAATTAGACAGCCGGTGTAATTAAGGGCACAAGAGGCATTTCGTCTTAGCTCTCTAGGTTGGCAACGCATCTGCAAGTTCCCCAGGGTTGCGGGTGTCTATGGGTATTGGTGATCACTTACCATCAGGTGACCCACTTGTTCATTTACCTTCCTTGTCGTGTAAAAAAAAATCTTTACTTCACTTTAAACGGTGGTGTTGGTGATTTGAAAATAGGCTCCTATAGAGTTCCCAATCGCATCAGCGTTTAGTTTAGTAGTGGTGATAGTTGGGTTTACGTGACATGACTGTGTTGGTTCGTGTGGCAGTGTAGGGAAAGGTGTTGCATGAAAATATACATTCGCATATACCACTGTAGCGGCAAATTTTTTTTTTATTGAAAGAGGGAGGCAAACCCCACCTGATGGTAAGCTATCACCACCACCCGGCTTCTGGCACTCTCACTGACCGAACGAGAGTTGGGTGCTGGTTGCTTCACGCCAATTTTTTTCGAGAGAGTGGTACTTCCTCGGACGAGCCGCGCATTCCTATGGCAACAAAAACCTTCAGTATATGGCTCTCCCACTACAATAACAGATAATTGTTTTTGGTTTATTATTATTAAATAAAGGGTTCAACTTGACATACTATTGTTTTCTTACTTTGTCCCCGATATAAGAGTACTAGAATGTTTATTAGTATTAGGATATCGGAGAATTTGATAGGATATTGTCCGGATATGACAAAACACCCGGTACAGAGGGTTATTACAGATTACGGATATTTTTTTGTTAATATGATGTTCGGTACAGATGAGTCATATATTCCAGAAATTTATTTATCTTTTTGGGAAAGACTCCAGTAAAGAGATCTCTCATGCAGATGTTATGCCTTGGGACCGAATTCCGGAGAAAGAGAGTTGGAAGTTGTATTAATTTATGCATCATCACCAGCCTTTTTTACGTCCCACTGCTGGGCACAGGCCTCCTCTCAGAATGAGAGGGCTTGGGCGATAGTTCCCACGCAGGCCCAGTGGTTAGAGACCCTGACTACGAAGCTTGAGGTCTCGGGTTCGAATCCCGGTCGGGGCAGATGTTTGTATGATGAACACTAATGTTTGTTCTTGGGTCTTGGATGTTTAATATGTATTTAAGTATGTATTTATCTACATAAGTATGTTTATCCGTAAAAACTCAGAGGTGCGAGCCGGGATTTGAACCCACGACACTCTGCTTGAGAGGACATAGGTCAAACCACTAGGCTATCACGGCTTTTATTTAGTTTATGCGTAATGTATTTTGCTCACCCGTGACCACATGTGAAAAATACCTACGTTTGAGCGACAAATGCATGCTTCCATGCAACACCCCTTCCTCCACTGTTAGAAAGAATCAACACATAAATTACCATCCGGTGTGGCTCGGCCTTTAAAGTGTAAGCCAAGATATATATCCTACGAATACTATATTACCTATGTGACGGGGCAATGATATTAGACAGATATTATTCGATAGGCGTGTAACGTTTCTAGTACACTGTTCGATGTTTATAATATGATGAATATTATGATGAATACGAATATTTGTTCTCGGGTCTTGGATGTTCATTATGACTGTATTTAAGTATGTTTTTTTAACCACCGACGAAAAAGAGGGGTGTTATAAGTTTGACTTGTGTATCTGTGTGTCTGTGTATCTGTGTGTTTGTGTATCTGTCTGTGGCATCATAGCTCCCAAACTGGTGGACCGATTTAGATGCGATTTTTTTATCGAAAGCTAGTTTAATCTAGACTGTTCTTAGCTAAGTGACGACCGAATGGCCTAGTGGTTAGAGACCCTGACTATGAAGCTTGAGGTCCCGGGTTCAAATCCCGGTCGAGGCAGATGTTTGTATGATGAATATGAATGTTTGTTCTCGGGTCTTGGATGTTTAATATGTATATAAGTATGTATTTATCTATATAAGTATATTTATCCGTGGTCTAGTACCCATAGTAGTTTGGGACTAGGTCAATTGGTGTCAACTTGTCCCATGATATTTATGTATTTCACTTGTGCTGTCAAGCGTAACTTAAGTTATGTTAAAACCACGTCTTAATGGTCAGTTTTGTGACGAAATGTAGTACAGGCTTTGCCTAGTTTGGGGACTAGGTCAATTGGTGTCAAATTGTCCCGTGATATTTATTTATTTATTTATTATTTAAGTTCCATTAAAATCGGTAAACCCGTTTTTGAAATATTTAACTTTTAGGTTTTTGGTCGGGGTTTTTTAAATTTTAAATAATAATGTCGAGGCACAATTAAAATTTCCATAAGTCAACTCCGTTTCGGTTGGGACTTGACTTTGTGATAAGGGTACCCACTGCTATTGCGCAAGTTCTCTCTGGAAAATTTAAATGGCCATCGCTAAATACTTAGTGCCAAATAGTTGATCATTTACTCGTACCTAGCGAATTTTCTGAAGGCCTCTCTTCGTTTTAGTATGACACGTGACGTGTTTGTAATTTTGCATGAGCTTTTCGGTGAAGAAGAACATCGTAAGGAAGCCTCTACACCCTTCCGACGCAATTCAATGGTGTGTGAACGCGCAACGACGCAATTCAATGGTGTGTGAATGTGAACGCGCAACGACGCAATTCAGTTGTGTGTGTACGCGCAATGATGCAACTCAGTTGTGTGTGAATGCGCAACGACGCAATTCAATGGTGTGGAATTCGGAACTATAGGCCAAGTCCTCTGAGAGGAGGCCTGTGTCCAGAAGTGGGACGTAAAAAGGCTGGTGTTAGTGAAATAGACTGATCACTCACGTATGTCAGACTAATCCGTAGTCCTTCCTCTGGGAGCACACGCTTTGACGGTAGCGTAAAACTACCCTCTTCAAGGTTGGTGATGAAAGGAAGAAATATAATGTTACAATAAAAGCTTGAGTTGCGTTTTTAAATGGGTAGATAAATTGACACTACACTGCCTGCATGACTAAGTTACTGTAGTTATTAACACGAGAATACATTATCATGATACTCGGGACTTAATCGCGTAAAAAACTTTTATATTTAAATTTGAATTTAAATACCTCGACGTTTCGGACGCGACGTTGCGTCCATGGTCTCGAAGGGACCGAAACGTCGAGGTATTTAAATTCAAATTTAAATATAAAAGTTTTTTACGCGATTAAGTCCCGAGTATCATGATAATGTGTGAAAATCGCGATAGTTTAAATTAACACGAGAATAGTTTTGAAATAAACTGAATAACTTCGAATTATCAAGCGCATAAATTTCTGTCACTCGATTAACTGTTCGTTCAATAAATTTAAAGTCGGTAGTTTAAACATTTTGGTTTTACTATAATTATAATTGTAATTGTCCCTTTGTTTGTAAATACGTTTTAGCCATAATGTTTGTAATGTTTGTCACAAACTATCACTATTAAGTAACTACTCGTAGTCTTAACTTTTTTTTTCTCTAAACCTTGAAAAGTTCAGGAGTTTGGTACATAATTTGTCAACCTGTAGAACTATAATTAGGTTGGGTTAGGTGTAGTTATGACTAGTGATATTATGAGAGACATTACTTACATGACTTTCAATTGTATGGGAATAAATATAGAGTATTGTTTGTATTATCATCACTACAAAACATAACTGAGCAATTTTGAATAGAAGCGTTTTGCTCCCCATATTTGTGTAGGGTCTCATCGTATCTAAACGTAACAGTCTTTCAAGCCAAGTTCAAGAAAGAATACCTTGCAACACAGGGTTCAAAACATTTACACTTGCAACTGCATCAACTTTTTATTGACTGTATCTTTTGATTGCGTTGACTTAGAAGTTTGAATTTTTCACAGCTTCAAGGGACTGCAGGTTTGAGTACATGTTATTAATTTCAGCGTGCTAACTCCACGTGTTTCAGAGAAAAAGGGTCTTGACAGACAGACAGACGGACAGTCCATACAAACCACCATACAAATCATACAAATCGTATGGTGTACCGAACTATTTGAGCACTTTGGTTGTCACCTATATATGACGCTGACTGGACAACAAAGTGATCCTATAAGGGTTCCGTTTTGCCTTTTGAGGTGCAGAACCCTAAAAATCAATGCTCTCGTCGGCTTTAAACCAGTCATACAGCAGACAGACGGGAGGCACCTTTGGCTTATCTATGCACTACAATCTTTCTGCCACTTTTTGAGGTGAACGAGGAACACACACGTACAGCACACGTCTACGCTCATGTCAATATTTGTTACGCTCCTACAAACTCACACTAAAACAAAATTGTCACACAAATGCCAAAAACACGCACACAATCAACAGACCCGGTGCATTTTGCACAGAGTTTTGGCAGAGGGGAAATCGGGCGTTAACATTGCCATTCCTTTCCTGTTCTAAGAAACAAGTGGCTCAAGTGTAATCAACGGCCAAAAATACGTTTCGATCACGTTTGCGTTTCGGGTGTCAAATAGTATGAGAATTGTTTGTTGTCGATACGTGTCACTAGTGGGGCTGCTAATGCGCCCATAGTAATTCGGACGTAAACGCGAACGCGATCGAGACGAATTTTTTGCCCGTCAATTAGACTAAAGACTCTGTAAGTAGCATTAAAAACTTCTAAAAGAATTCTTTCGTAGTGGATTCTCTGAAAGTTTTATACTAATTACCATGTTTTCTTCAAACACAGAATTTAAGAAACAAATTCACAGTTTACAGAGCAATCTCTCACTCAGGCTGATGGACACGGAAAGTCTTGACAGACCGGCGTGCGGCATAAAACAGCTGGTGCAGGCAATGACCTCCCGTGACGTCACACGTTCGCATTCGGGGACCGGGAACTGAGGGTACTTGAGGAATAACCTAACCAACCTACTAGGTAATGATTTATCTTGATTTCTATTGCTTTATTAAATTTTAACACAAATTGTGACATCCACTTATTCTTTTTAAATTATTTTATTTACATATTTTTGACAATTTTTCAACAAATTCTCTTATATGACATTGTACAATTTGGTGTAATTTTATAATGAATGAATAAAATAATCTAATTAACTTGGAAAAGTTGAAAAACCCCTTTTCGAAGTTCATTATTTCAAAATCGGGTGGAACCAGCCTATTTTTAAATATTTCACGAAAACAGATTTTTATGAAACTTAGCGAAAAACCATCTCGATTAAATTCGTATCGATCAAAAATAATCTAGCTAGTCACTGCCAAAAGTGATAAAAACGAGTTGAAATTTGAATACATGGAAAGAATTCGGGCTGTACCTAAGAACCAATTCTGGTGTAAGGGTATAGCACGCGACCCGGAGTGTCGAGGATCCGGGTTCGATTCCTGGGGTTGGTATTTTTCTGTTTTTTTAGGGTTCCGTATCTCAAAAAGAAAAACGGAACCCTTATAGGATCACTTTGTTGTCCGTCTGTCTGTCTGTCTGTCAAGACCCTTTTTCTCTGAAACGCGTGGAGGTAGGATGCTGAAATAATATCAAATACCCAAACTTGCAGTCCCTTGAAGCTGTGAAAAAATCAAGTATCTAAGTCAACGCAATCAAAAGATACAGTCATTAAAAAGTCGTTTCCATACAAATTGCCATTTTTTGAAAACCTAAAGGGTACTTCCAGTTGTCCTAGAAACTTGAAATTTGGTATGAAGGTAGCTCTCATAGTACAACCACTCAGAAAAGTCTCAAAATCTTAATTTTTTATGTCTGTCTCTAGATTTCGATTACCGATATAAGTTGACCCCACACTGCGTAAATGTTGCTTAGGAGCAGGGCTCTGCTTACTCGTACACTGGACTTCTTAAAACACTGGGGAAAAGCGTTAAAATCTTTCTACGGAACCCTCGTGCGCGAGTCCGACTCGTACTTGGCCGGTTTCTATGTATTCATGTTTCAGTGAGTTTATTAAAAACATGATTCAAAAATAATCTGTTCATCCGTTGAGGAGCTACGATGCCACAGACAGTGCCCTAAGCACGACTTGGCGATTCCTGCGTCACGTAAAATCGAATAGTAAACTATAACGAGTTTGTATGACGTTTGGAACAGCGCCCGCCCGTGAGCGTATTTGGAACTAAAATTTACTATGAGATTTCTCGATCTCGATACGATAACCGTAACGTAACGCAGGATTCGACAAGTCGTGCTTAGGGCACTCATACACACTTTTGCGTCGGGAGTAACAATAAGTTTCATTTCTCTCAGTCTCTCAGTCTGAACACGGCAGCCACTCCAGGTTTTAGTGGTAGAGATAAAGTGCTTCTGTTTTATACTTCTCTCCATAATAAGGAGATTTGAGCGGCCACCGCCCTGCGTTCTCCATTCATTGCGCGCTTGAGAAGTTCACCGTGCAGCATCAAGTGTGCTATAAACGCAATGTACGGTAAAATCGCGTAAAGACGTGGTGGGGATGTTGAGGCAATAAGGGGGTGTGAGCGAGACAAAAAATACAGCTCGGCCCATTAGATCTGACTTGGGGATATCAGTTACATTCTTAGTTACCAGCTTGAAGAAATTTGAATACTTTGCTAGTTCTTGCCTTAACTTTTTTAGGGTTCCGTACATCAAAAGGAAAAACGGAACCCTTATAGGATGACTGGCGTGTCTGTATGTCCGTCTGTTCACAGCCTTACTGGAATTACTCCGAAACTACTTAACTGAACCGATTGAGTTGTTTTGGTACACATAATTATTATGTAAGTCGGTGACCTACAGACAGAGGGTCGAGCACGACTTTACGAATGCTGCGCTACGTAAAATCGAATAGTAAACGTTGTCGAGTTTGTATGACGTTTGGAACAGCGCCCGCCCGTGAGCGTATTTGAAACTAAAATTTAGTATGAGGTTTCTCGATCTCGATACGATAACCGTAACGCTACATAGGATTCGAAAACTCGTGCTTGACCCTCAGAGGCCTGAGTACGAATATTCGAATCCTGCGTAACGTTATCGAGAAAGTGTGATGTTTGGAACAGCGCCCGCCTGTGAGGTTGAGGCATAAGAATAAATAATAACATAGTAGAACGGAATCTCTTTTGACAGAGTCCAAAACGCCGCCATTTATATACCTACTTCCCCCTTCACGTCGTTACACCCATCTGTCATCCAGTCGTGTTGCTAGGGTTGCTTGCTATTAAATATTAGGTACTTACGTCTAAAGATAATACAACTAAGATATAAGTTTTTCTTTATTTGAGATGATTATTTTATTCCAGTTTTACAAAATATGACATTTATAAATCATTACATAATTATAGACACTTCTAAATAAAAAGTTATTATAAGTGCCATACCAAATGAAGCCATTTAAGGTGATTAAAGTAAGTATTACTTACCTGCAAATATAAAATAAAATACATACAGGCTGACGTAAAACTATTACATGATTATAAACAACCAAACGCGCATGCGGCGACGCCGGCCGTGATAGCCTGACTAAGTAGTCTGTTTAACGAATACTCTAATATCGTGACCTTGAGCCCGTCCGGAGCGGGAGTTTCCGTTCTACTATGTTATTATTTATTCTTATGGTTGAGGTATGAAGTTTTTCTATTTCGATACGATGACGTTACGTTACGCAAGATTAGAATATTCGTACTCGGGCCTCTGCTGCTGAACAGCCAGTACCTAGCTATTTTTTCAGACAAGAGCTTTTTCGGAAAAATTATGTTTTATAGCATAAGATTTCAACATGTCACAATATTTCTCTAAACCTTGCAGGTCTGTAGGTCACGAAATAACTTAGGTACCTACATTCGTATTCCAGCCGTTCGTAGCTTAGTTATTTTAACGGATAGTCTAAAGCTAAACAACCTTGGGGCTGGACTTGAACCAAGTGTGACAGCGGTCAGGTTATGAAAAGATATGATGGATGGCCGGGATACGATGTAGGACGTAAATAATGTATGTTTGTATGTAAACCTCTTTATTGCACATAACACATAATGAAATAACAAATAAAAGAACGAAAGCAAAAATGCACAAAGCGAATTTTATCTTTAAATAATAAATATAATGATAATTATTCAAAGGCAATGTGTGGAACGATGTGTGATCTAAAAGCCAAAAGCTATGTGGAGTTTAATAATCAAGTTTGAACAAAACTGACTTAAGAAAAAATTGGTTCAGAAAATGAGCTCGTAGGCCATCTGATAGTCACTCGATCACAGCTGCATAAAAACACTCGAATTTTAAAATCCTCACGGTTCCCATCTTCCAATTTCCAATTTTGTAAAATGTTATACATGAAGTCTTGGGAGTATTTTCTTACAAAATATCAAGTACATAGTCGAAAAACCTATTTCACAAATAGTAATTTTGTGAATAAACAACTAACCTACCGATCTGTGACAATATTTTCCACTCATGAAAGACCAGGTAAACTCGCGTCAAAATAACAAAAGGCTGAAATATGAAAACAAACACATAAATAAACAAAAGCATTTCGCCAAAAATAAAACAAAAACCTCCCAAGAGTCAATCAGGAAAATCAACCACAAAATCCTTTTGAAAGGCCCCACTTACTCGTTGTCTGTTTATTTATAATCTTCAGTATTTTGATACAGCTACCCGATATCATTGAAACTCTTTTCTTTCAAATTGTTTGGGAAGTCGTTATCTTTAGGTCGTTCAACTCTACGGCGTGCGGAGAATTGTATGGGAATAGTGTTTGGACCGCCGGCTTATTGTTAGTCTTAGACTGGTGTATATGCAGGCTTAGGCAGGGTTACCTACGTATAGAACTGATGGCTGTTGGGGCCAGAAGGTTCTCGAATGGCGTCCGCGGACCGGGAGACGAGCTGTAGGTAGGCCTCCAACAAAGCTCTTCAAATCAGCAACTGACACCGAATTAATGAAAATAATCGATTTATTGATTATTTTTGTTTTTTATTTTTATGAAACATTCATAGAATGAAATTCATTCATTCATTAATTGTTGAATTTCATTCTATGAATGTTTCATAAAAATAAAAAACAAAAATAATCAATAAATCGATTATTTTCATTGATTCAGAAAATAGCTCCATCTCTTGCCACTAATGCGTAACTGTAGAAGTTCCGTAGTGGGTGAGCTGCTTGATTAAGCTACTCATAGATGGCGCTGAGGAGAGATCTTCCAAATAAAATATGACACAAGGCATTGAAAAATTCGTTAGGTACACCATCGTTAAGTATAGCTTAATTGGTGGAGCGTGGTACGGATTACCGAGGTTGCTGGTTCAAGTCCAGCTGCTTAACGAATTTTTCTTTGCATTGTCATTGTATGTTGACACCGAATTGTCATTGAAAACTGACACTTGTAACGTTGGTGAAATACGGGCCTGGTGACGATCGCGGGATCGCGGTGGATGCGGAAAGCACAAGATCGGTCTGAGTGGAGAGCCGCGGGGAGGCCGCCGTCCAGCAGTGTGGACGTCTTTCGGCTGACATGATGATGATGATGATGTGATGTAGGTGTAGGCAAAATCAGTGAAAACGCGTGGTTTATTCAAAGAAAGAGGGGTGTTTTAGGTTTGACTTGTTACGACCTTGTAATGCTGTTCTGTCACCGGAAAGCTTCATGGTAAATAGTAGTTTATGCAACTGTTACATAATTAGGATACTTAAAACACGAGTGCGGTTTCATGAAACGAGGCGAAGCCGAGTTTCATAATAAGATCACACGAGTGTCTTAAGGCCTAATTATGTGGAGTTGCATACATTACTTTGATGGGTTCAAAAGCCGAAAGCATAACGAACCTGTCACGAATTAGGCTGTTTATTTTAAACCATATTCAAACAATATCGAGCTGACGTTTCGCATCGACTATTTTTATTTTAAATGGAAGCCTATTTTTAAATTGTATTGGTTTTTGAAGATCAAACTGACTGTCGTAATGTTGGTCATTAGGTACCTATGGTTCCTGAAGACATTATAAATTATGGAGGACTTATGATATTAAGTATAATGTAATTCAATAACATACTTTCCGAATAAGCTACCTTGGCGATTTCGATTCTGTTGGAAGCACAAAAGCTAGCAATCCGATTACAGAAATAGTTATGGACAAAAGTTTTGACTGGAAGATAGGGCTATATTGTTTTCCTTACGGAAGTTTGATTTACCATAAACAAAATATTTCATTTTTATTTTCGCAGTTTCTGCTTGTTGGTTGCTAAGAAGAAGGTAACTTTAAAGTATACGGTTAGTGTTTTTATTTAGCTTGACTTTAGCTGTCTCACTTAATATTGACATAATTAGTAAAACGTCATTTTGGTGGCAACATAATCTACAGTTTGTTCCAATATCCTATTCACGTTCAT
This sequence comes from Clepsis dumicolana, assembly GCA_963691665.1. Lineage (NCBI taxonomy): Eukaryota > Metazoa > Arthropoda > Insecta > Lepidoptera > Tortricidae > Clepsis > Clepsis dumicolana. The sequence continues at coordinate 795,770 of OY829515.1, read as the reverse complement.
GGCTATTGTACGACTCTAGCCAATCTAATAACAAACCTTATATTTTGTATGTAAAGTGTTAATTAATGTCTCAAGATAGCCTTAACCTCTATTTACCTTATCCCTTTAAGGCGAAAACAGCCTTCAATGACCTTGTGCATACTTGCAGAGTTTAATTTCCTCATCCCGCGCGCACCGTATCGGCCGCCTTACCTAGTGATTTGTTAAGGAAATGTCCTTGGATTTAATGTAGTAAATAACTACGTCTAGTTTGAAGATATATGTATAATACATCGAAAAGTGAAGAAAAACTAGAAGTGACTGTATAATGAATAAGTGCACAATTCAAAAAAGAAAAGGGTACCATTGTGCTATAGTAATTTTTAACTCTTTCAATCATCTGAAATACCTATTATTTAAGAATTGGAGATGTTTTTTTCGTGAACTTATCAACAAAGAGTTTAATTTTAAAATTTTACCCTTTGACGATGCTTAGCGGCTGTTTTCGCATTAAACTCCAAAAATCCACTCTAATTCCCTTGCATGTTAATGATTAACTTCGCAAAGTAATTAAATCTTTAACACACCTGGTACAGTTCGCCGTCAAGAACAAACTTTTCAAGTTCAGGTCAAAACTCTCTTCTGCACCTAAGTACTGATAAGAGCCTTATCAACTTACATAGAAAGTCTTTTAACGAAGCCGTCATAAAATGTCATAAACCCAAAAAAGAGTCCATAAATTAATATAGGGTGGTGCCATTAATTTTTACTGCTACCTATAAACAGAGTGTTTGCGTCGCGGTTACTTAGGTTATAGAGAGTGATGGAACGTGGTTTTGAAATGCTTTAAAATGAAGTAAAATGATACAATGAAAACCGGCACTGTGGCTTGATGCAGTTGCCCTTCAGTATCTGAAAAACGGACGAACCGATTTTGATGTAACTTAGGTAAGAATAATTTCGATTAAATTAGCTTTCGATATGAACAAGCCGCATTCAAAATAATCTTGCATATACTGACACTCAGATACATGTGTACCCATGTCTCTGTATAACGTTCCGAAGTAAATCGCGTGTGAAAAAAGCACAAGTTGCATAGATAGTTGGGTCGTCACGTCACTTCCGTGGAGTTTCTTGAAGTGAATTGTCATACAAGATTTGGTGGTTATACCAAAACCACCAATGGTGGTCAATTCAACATACAATGACAATGCAAAGAAAAATTCGTTAAGCAGCTGGACTTGAACCAGCAACCTCGGTAATCCGTACCACCGTTCCGTACCGTCCCGTCCGTACCGTACCGTACCGTCGTTGGTACGGATTACCGAGGTTGCTGGTTCAAGTCCAGCTGCTTAACGAATTTTTCTTTGTATTGTCATTGTATGTTGAATTTCATTCTATGAATGTTTCATAAAAATAAAAACAAAAATAATCAATAAATCGATTATTTTCATTTTAGTGGTCAATTGAGTCTTGAATCTTCAACTCGGATGCACGCGGTCTTGTATAACAGGAATAGCATTGCTTTGTCGTGTTTTACACATAATTATCTTTGGTCGCAGTTTATTGTACCGTTCTTCACATTCATTATTTTCTTAGTTCCCTCCTGTATTTGCCTTCAGAGAATTTTATGGTCTCCAAGTTAATGTCCTAAGTGAAAGCTACTCGCTTTCTGACTATGTTAGATCAAACCTATTTTAGTACTGACAGTACTATGTAAAAACCTGGAGTTTTTGACGACCAGGGGGGCTAGCACGCGTGCCATTTTGTCGCTTGCCGCTCAGTGCGTCCTTCACTGATTCCGTCACTATGAAAGGGACGCACTGCGCGACAAGCGACAAAATGGCGCGCCGTGCTACATGAGTGCTGATAGCTTGAATATGAAACTTGAAATGGTCAGATATCTGTGTGATCATCATCATTAATATCACTATCCTGTTTTATACGAATTGAAATAAACCTAATTTTAAATCAATTTAAAACTAACTTAGACCATATCAAAACTAAGCTTCACCTAACTCTCAGCTTCCTTACATTCCACGTTATTTTGGACATACCTATTTCAAAAGTCCGTTGACCCGCACTGTGACCGGGACACCCAGGGTGGGCACGCCTCGGGATAATCCGGGATACGATTAATTGCTAGCCTTAATGGTGCAAATTTAAAATATACGCTTTTGTTTCGAAGGCTCTGGTACACGATAAATTGTCGTGGTTTTGTGGATGAGTTAGTCTTAATTTCAGTTTGTTTTGTTACTTATGAAATAGAATGCCGCTTAGTTAGTTCTTAAAGATTTCAATAATTACGTCGTGTGCAACAGACCGTCGCGACCTGTGGGCCGAGCACGAAGTTTTCGAATCCTACGTAATGTTACGTTATGGTATCGAAATCAAGAAACCTCATACAAAATTTGAGTTCCAAATACGCTCACGGGAGGGCGTTGTTCCAAACGTCATATAAATTTCTCCATAACGTTTACTACTCGATTATGGTACGCAGGTTTCGAATATTCGCAACCAAGCTTAGGCTTAGTACAGGAAATACGTTGTTCGGCCAAGAAAAACTGTATAAAAGGAAAGCTGCACGAATCTACTAACTATTTTTGAGTGTAAGAACCTGCTAGAACTCCTACGGAGCCGCTGAATATTGGTAAACCGGAATAAGTTGCGACAGTCATTAATAAAGTTCTTTGACCGGTCGAAACAGGTAGGTACCACAAGGAACATTATCAGCGGTCACTAATATCGGTTGATATTGTTTTTATAACCTGGTAACAACTTTATGACTAACTGATAATTAATACTCATTGTGTGACACCTTGTGACTTCGCCCTGTGAAAATAATTAATTCTACCAATACTATAAATGTGACAGTTCGTATGTTGGTTTGACTGTGGTGCTATCACTTGCAAGCGTTTGCATGAATTTAGTTAAAAAAAAACCGGCCAAGTTCGAGTCGGACTCGTGCACGAGGGTTCCGTACAAGGATTTCCCTGCTTTTCCCCAATGTTTTAAGTGGTCCAGTTTTAGCAAAGCTCTGTTCCTATATCTTGCTTAGGATGTTACTACTGGGGTCTATATTTTCTCCCATACAGTTGAAAGTCATAATGTAATGTTTGTCATAATTCATCACTAGTCACAGCACTTTTTTTCTCTGTAGCTATTCATTGTTCAGGATTATTACAAAATGACCCTAACCTAACCTATAAAGCTCTACAGAATGACTATTACAAAATTCCTGAATTTTTTACCGTCTCAGAGAAAAAAAGAGTTATGACTAGTGATGAATTACGACAAAAATTAGGTACATTATGACTAAAAATTTTCGACGGATAAAATCCGCATCCACAAAGTTTTCCTATTAGACGCTAGATGTCGTTAGCAATGGTAAACGGTGTATACACTGTGTGTGTGACATACACAGACAGACATAAAATTTTGAGATTTTGAGACCTAAGAGATCATACCAAATTTCAAGTTTCTAGGACATCTGGAAGTACCCTTTAGGTTTTTGGAAATTGGCAAATTGTATGGAAATAGATTTTTTAATGACTGTATCTTTTGATTGCGTTGACTTAGAAGGTTGATTTTTTCACGACTTCAAGGGACCGCAGACTTTAGTATTTGATATTAATTTCAGCATACTACCTCTACGCGTTCCAGAAAAAAGGGTCTTGACAGACAGACAGTCAGACAGACAGACAGACGGACAGCAAAGTGATCCTATAAAGGTTCCGTTTTTTCCTTTTGAGGGACGGAACCCTATAAAACATAAATTAATCATAACCTGAAGACTGACTTAGGATATTTTGTATTTTAGAAGTCATGGGCGACGACTCGTTAATTAAAGGTGGTTAACCCCGAAATTTATCTTCTCTGGTATTTTAATTTCCGTTAGTTTCTGCCCCGTTTTATTATTTTACTATTCGTAAGTTTTCATAGTAGTTAATAATTTTTCACCAAACCAGTACTTTTTATTTTATCCAAAGCTTATCATCAACGGAAAACGAATGTTCGGGGAAAAACTAGGAAACCGATTACTATGAAAACCTACGTTTAGTAAAATAATAAAATGGGGAAAATGCTAATGAAATTAAAATATTGGAGAATATAAATTTTGGGGGTCCATTGCTACCTACAATCGTTAACGAATAAATTGTCTAAAAAATTACAAACTCGCATAAATCAAACAGAGCAAATAATTAAGTACAAAGTTAGCAAAATGACCGTTACGAATAACTTCTATTGAAATGTAGAAGCACTGAAAATTTTGAGCAAGATTAGTAAAGGGACAGAAATTTCTAATTTTCAGGTTGCTCATTGAAGTATATTAATTTATGTTTGCTTACAATGCGACTTTGACTTTGGGATCGGCAAACGGCTGAATGTAATAAAACCCATTAATTTTAAGGCTATTTGACTGTCACTTTTGAAGCTCTGAAATTTAAATGTTTTGTTTTTTTTTTATATAGCAATTAATAAAATATTCATCTAAATATTTGCTTATTTCAACTCTTGGAAATTGCCGTAATTTTGCAACTGTTTAAGTCAACTTACTCAGTTCTTGTTTGGTTTAGTTAATTTGACTACAACGTTATATGAGTCGAGATACGTAACCAAGAAAACAATCGATGAGCATTTTGTATTTATAAGAAAATAGCAGCAAATAATCTCGACTTCGATTTCTAATCGAACGTCAAGTATTACCTATTAACTATACAACAAATACCTTTTAGTAATTTTTTTATCAAGGTATGTACCGAGTAACAGACGTTTTTGAGTCCCCTCGCTAAAAATAGCATGGCAACTCCACAAAATACCATTTCCGTAAACGGTTGGCAAACATTGCCATATCTCCTGTCTCACTCATCTTTATTTATTGCCATGATTCCTTACACCGCCACAATAACTTCGCTCTTCGCTCCATTTGCTAACCTAAGCACAGACTATAAGAGCCCGGTCAGTAGCCACTACCGCTTTAACAAACCTTTCCTTATACCATTATTTGTTGGCTGATTGGCCGTAGTTTTAACCCTCGACGAAAAAGAGGGGTGTCATAAGTTTGACCTGTGTATCTGTCTGTGGCATCATAACTCCGATTTCGATGAGGTTTGTTATCAATCACAAGTTAGTTTAATCGAGATGGTTCTTAGCTAAGTTTCATTAAAATCGGTTCACCGGTTTGGGAAATATTGAACTTCGAAATGACAATGTCGGGAGTTTTTAAACTTTTCTAAGTTGGTTAGGTTATAGTTTCAGCAATCTTGATGTGTTTGAATGATTACGAATTGAACACAAAATAATAAGAGAGCATTATTGCATTTTTATTTAGGGTTATTTAAACGGAACCTTATGGGATCTCTGATATCTGTATGTCTCTCAATTCGAAGTAAATAAAAATCATATAATATTACTTTCCACTAAGCCGTCTTATTCTTCCCAATACGTAAGTATCAATCGTGGTGATGACGACAGCAATTTGACTGTCGCTATATTTTCTTTTAGTGCAAGATGACGTTTGTCGGGGTCCATTTGGATTAGATCTCTAAAATAAAAGTAGGTATTTTACAGTAAGTGATGATAAAAGCAGAAATACATTACGCTACCAAGATGCTCAATATTGACAGTAAAATTATGTACAAACTTTTCCCCAAACTCATCTTTAATGCTATGACTTTGATTCGGGCGGGTTTTCAAACGTGGCTGACCTGCTAGCTTCAATACGCTGTTGGTCAGCATAAGTTCTGCTGTTCTTGGCATATTGACTCAAATGTGTTATGAGATGTGAAACTCCCTAATGGTTATTGTCTCTGAACGCTCTATATGACTATTTGGACTATCGGGATTCTATAACAGTTCCTTTTAGAGCAAATTTATCATCTAGAGCACGACATGAAGTTTTATGAAGACATTCTAAGAAAAACTTTTTTTTTTAAAGTAATCATCGTACTTTGCGAAACCGTCTATCCTTCCATCCTCACCACCTTGACAGTTGGCAGTCTAGCGCTGTCCGATTTAAACGGACTTTTTCCCTCTCACGACGAAGATATGGAATCAGCTTCCTGCGGCAACATTCCCGGAGCGATGCAACTTAGGAATCTTTAAAAAAAGAGCTTACCTATTCCTTAAAGGGCTAGAAACGCACCCGTGATTCCCCTTTGATTGCTTTACATCAAGTGACCCGCCTGCTTGTTTTCCCCCTTTTATACATAAAAACGTATATATACTTATGCCCGCGACATATTCATCATGTTAAATATTCATCATCCTTATCATTATCATCAAACTTAAGAGTTGTAGGTACTCTTGTTGGTGGTTTATTTTCCAACCATCTCTCCTGTGATCCAACTCCTTGACCTCCTGAGACCATGACACAGGTTTTTTCTTTCATCTGGTCTATGCAGCTGCGCCTAAGTCGACCTGTTCTTCTCTTTTCTTCTGTTTTGTCTTCTAAAATAGTCTTGAAGTTGTATCGTTGCAAACCCTTGTTACTTATCCCGTAGTAAATTTCAAAAGTTCTTCGTAATGCACATCAATGATGGTATTTTAATATATCTGCCAAATCTCAAGTGGTTTAAACTTTACCTTGTCTGTAAGTCAATAACGTTGCCTACTGTTTTATTTGGTATATACATATAGACGCTAGGCAAATTTTAATTTCTTATAACAACGAACACGCAACTCCCACTGTCTTTTCAAATATTTGAATCTTGTTCCTCAGGCAATACGTATTCTCTTTAACAAGTATGAACCTCAAAGTGATTTTCAAATTCGGCATTACATGAGATGGGATCCATTTAATTGGAAACTTTAAACTACCCTCTTCCCATTTCTGTTCCAACGTTACATATCGCATCCTAACCAACCGCACGCCGTTCGCACTTTTTCTTCTTCGACATCATAGTATTTCCCTTGGGATTGTCCAATGGTTCTCCGGTTGGCGTGAACCCTACTAATCTCGCCGGAGGTACACGATAATTATCTCGGCTACCTCATAATGGATGTTAGGTCAATTTTATTTGCTCAAGTTCATTCGCCATGACTACCCTTAACCCTAAACCATACCAATATTGTACGATAAGATAAATTTTACAGTAACAAAGATACTGGTATGTTTAGCTTTAAAAGAGCGTGACTAGGATTTCCAAAGGGTCCAAAAATACTTGGATTGACACCACGGATTCGTTCAATACATATCGGTTATCCCTCGAAAGCAAATTTAATGCGTGGTCACGTTTAGCAGTTTGAAAAACGCAACGTATAAAAATTATACGTACTGTATAATTATTATTAAACTAATAAGAAGGTTGAGGCTTCTGTTAATAGCACAGGTTTGGGAAGACAGTCACAGCAAGGAAAGGAACTGTACAAAAATTGTGCTTATACTTTCTGCAGTGTTTGTAATAAAATATGCATCATCTCATTCAATCACCCCAAAGATCAAGTTTATCCCACCGTAGTTTCCTTAACTTTTTATTGAATACTTCTAACAGCACGTTTAGCTCCTATTCACTTTCCAGTCCCTTCAAAAGTACGTAAACAAACCCAATTTTCATCATCTACGTATCCAAACCTCTTACTCCTGTTTTAATCAGTCTCAGATTTTCAACTGTATCTTTTCCGCACCAGAGTCTGTTTCTCTTTTGAAGATGATTGCTAAGATGTGACGTTGTGGAAGTAAAGCGTTCAGTCCTCTCGCAAATGATAATAGACGTATGGTGAATGTGTGTTAGTATTTGCTAACGGGTTCGTCGAACTGTGGATATGATGTACGCAAATCGGCATTCACAAATTTCCCGATAAATAATGTGGGAGATTGTAAAGCAATAGTAGTTTATCTACACACATATCATAAGTCCTCTAAAATGCGTTCAGAAACCGTAGAAAATGACCAGCATTGCAGTACATCGTCGCCTCCGCCGCCAACCACCACGACCAGCAGGTCCAGCAGTAAAGTAATAGTCATTACGACATCGAATTCGATGTCGTAATGACTTTTCGATATCGAATTCGATTTTTCGAATTTGACAACCAACGTAATTTACAATCATAGTGAAATAAAGCGGATCACTTACGTATATAAGTCGAGTTCAGTCCGACATGTATAATTAATAATGTGATATTTTTTTTTGTTTTAAGGCCTAATTATGTGGAGTTGCATACAATACTTTATCTACACACATATTATAAGTACTCTAAGATGGGTTCAGAAGCCGAAGGCATATATCATACCCATACCTGTCACGAATTTTATTGTTTTTTTAAGCCATGGACAAACATACCGAGCTGACGTTTCGTAAACTGTTTTTAAAAAAAAAAAAAAATGTATATCACATTATTAATTATACATGTCGGACCGAACTCGACTTATATACGTGAGTGATCCATTTTATTTCACTATGATTGTAAATTACGTTGGTTGTCAAATTCGAAAAATCGAATTCGATATCGAAAAGTCATTACGACATCGAATTCGATCTAGTTGTGAGATCCTGTAATTGGCTTCAATGTTACTATAGAAATAACCTACTCTGTAATTTGTAGCTGTTGGTTCTCCGAAAATAAATAAATAAAATTACTTTACCGCTGGACCTGCAGGGCGGGCGGAGGCGACGATGTACTGCAATGCTGGTCATTTTCTACGGTTTCTGAACGCATTATGACTTATGATATGTGTGTAGATAAAGAAATTTTTGGCTTCTGTATGATATTTTGGCATTTGTTTCTGTAAATGTGCATTTACATTTAATGTATCAATGTGGCTAAAACAATGCGTCGTAGTTCGATAACGAGTGAAATAAAGCAATCAATTACGTTTATTATAATGTGTATGTTTACATAATGTGTGACATCGTAGGTCCTAAATAACGGATGAACAGATTTAAACGAGGCTTTTTTAATCAAAAGCTATAAGATGCTTCATTGCTTTCATTAAAAACAATTGAAATGAACATGTAGGGGGTGATACAGCTCGTTGGTTAGGTTATAATTAAAGTGTAATGATAGCGTGAGTCGTCGGCCAGGTGTTATTTTAATATCAAACTTTCACATTTTAAGATATTCTAGGCGACGTCTATAATAAAAACATTACTGAAATTCACAAGAAAAATAATTAAAGCACCTTTATCTTCAGTGGAGATAATGAAAAAGTTTTAAGAACTCAACAAAGTTTCTGCAATCATGTTTCCGGAACCTAGATATCCAGCGAGTCGACGAGACTTTGTGAGTCTGTAAGTCCATTTGTGGAATCCGTTGTGGCATTATCTTAAAACTCAATAATGATTCAACTTTTTCATTAATTAAAGTACTCTTAATTAGTTCACGCTTCGTTTTGTCACGAACTTCATTGAATAAATCGATATGTACCAAGAGCGCGAGTTTTCACCAGAATCGAGTAATGTAGAAAATTTCATATAATTATAAGATTTTTTTTTTCTCAGTAGCCTATACTGTGTCCCACTGCTGGGCAAACGCCTCCCCTTACTCCTTCCACATGTCTCTGGTTTCGGCCAAATCTCGCCAGTTCGGCCAAAAACGCTCCAGATCGTCCCGCCATCTCCTTCTTGGTCTGCCTCTGCTCCGGTATCCATCCCATGCGATGGCAGAATAACATAAAAATGAAATAGGTATACGGCATAACTGACATCGGTTACACGCTCATTCTGGCGTCAGTTCAGTCTATCATTCTGGTCAAAATGACGAGAAATTGAAGAGAGACTGATGAAAAATAAACACCTAATATATAAAGTCGATAAACCAGAACGGAATAAGAGAAACGAGACAGAGCGAGATGGCGCTCTACAACACCATATTGACACGTTTCTCCCAAACAACGCATTATTTCTCCGGATTTTTAAAGCAATTCGATTCTTTGATGTTGGGAATCGCGAAAAACTTGAGAAAATATGATATTGGGTGTTTGCATATTAAGCAAAATAAAATCGCAAGTTCGAATTTCGAGCCAAAAGCGAGTGAACTATTATCTATGCCAGTGTTGCCGTTCAGGGATAAAGAAAGCCATTCATTACCCTTCATTGCAGTCTACGGAAATTTTAAATTTTGTCTATGTACATTTTTATTGATAACATAAAGCAAAAAATACGTGTCGGACTAATAGTCTGACGGACTAATTAGAAATATTACTTTTTTACCCAGAGGACACATTCCTATTGCTATTAAGATTCCTTACGTAAATAATATACCGTACCTGCATAATATAGTATTCCACGCGGGCGGTGCCGCGGGCGCTCTCTAGTTTTAAATAATGCTCGTCAGAATGATGGACTGAACTGGACCAGAATGGTGGACTGAGCTGACACCAGAATGAGCGTATAACCGATGTCTAAGACTGGAATCAGATAAAATATTGTAAGTTTTTGGAATTAAATGAGTCAAACAAAATATAACTTCAAAATACTTTATTCTTACAAGCTAAGGATTATTTACAGTATAAAACATTTTCACAGACTCTTTAAAATAGGCAGTAGGATTGTTACATTACAGGTGGTTTGGGGTTAAACATTGATATGGTTACAAGTCTTCTTTAACACCTAATGGCACTCATAAAATTACATAGAAATTTCAACGGTAAAATATTAAACAAAAAAATAATCTTAAAACATGTCAATCAGTTTTCATGTGTCAATCTTATAAAATATTTTCGAAAACACACTTAAAAAAGAACATGAAACTATCAATGAAACGTATAATTTCATAACTAATATAAGATACCGAATAACTCAAATTTGAATGAGCCAGATAATATTTTATTCCGTTAATTCTGGATCTATTTATGATTCTTATTAGTGGTGCGATGCGCAGCAGGCGAAACGTGAATTTTCCGATATTTTAAATTAGTCCATAAGTCTCGCGGTAGTTTTATTTCTCAATACCGAAAATCCATAGAAAAGGCAAGAATTACCAAACAACGAAAATGCCGATAAGGGCATTCCTAACCCTAGCATAACAATAGGTTTGGCATTGCTTCTATCAATGCTAAGTATTGTGTGTTCTGGTGCAACAGAACCGCAGGTCAACTACCGGTTACTAAGCTGTCTCTACAGACATAAGAAACCTCTGGAACAGGCCCTCATAAGTTCACAAACAAGAATCGAGAACACTCCTTTCATAAATAAGTATAAATAAGATATCATCCCACATCCGCTTTAACAAAACTATTCAAGCATTTACATGCCAATTCAGAAAGAAGATCAGACGCTTAAGACAAAATTGATATTACGCTAAATTTACATCTGAGCCCTATTTCAGCTACTCGAATTGTCAAAGAAACGTTTGAATATATTCGCATGATTTCGTTGTCACTTCCGTGGAAAACCAACGGTACTTGAATATTCTTCTATCCAGCCTTTAAGTCCTGCACACACTACACTTCACTTGAACAAAAATCGTAACAAATCGGTCCATTTATTTCGAGTTACCTACACTATAAAGGCCTGGCGAACATGAGTCTTTCGCTGCCTTGCCTCCTCATGATTTCAGCAGCCGCTGGCGTCGCCACGAACACAGCTGCCTGCCCTCCTAATTCCATAAATTTTCCCCTCTTTACCTTACTAGGTCTCCTGTCAATCCTTGTGTCAAACACGTCATCATCGCTTTGGTCATAATCCACCATAGGTTCATTCATCGCTTCTTTTCTTCTGGCGCTTTTATTCATAAAATATGACTGAGGCAGCGAGACATTTGGCGATGATATCTGCCTAGTGATTCTGCTTCCCGATGGCAAACGTTCGAACGGTGGATAGTGGCCCCGAATGTTCTCCGAGAAGGATTGTCTGCCGTAGTTAGGACGACGTGTTTGGAATGGCTGCTGGCCAAACGAGGCTCGACGTGCGAACCTTTGGTCTGTCTCGGACCTTAGGTCTCGATGGTAAGGCTTACGTTCTTGGTTGTGGTTGGATTTCAATGAATCCTCGTAGCTGCATCTGGAAATATAACAGATGTATTTGGTAGGAAACGGTACGCTAAAAAAAGTCGCGGAGATAAACAAAAGTTAATTACTTAAATAAAAATGGTTCCTGAATGTTTCTAACAAACATTTTTAAATGCTACATTGACTATGTAGTAGAAACCTAACCACAATTTAAAATAAAGGTAATACCCAATTCACCTACTTCATGCCATAATAAATTGAAAGCCAAAAGTCACCCAAAGCTTTACTTACTCATATCTACATTAGACAGAAAGAAAACCAAATGCAATGTACATTAAACTAGCTTAACAACCGAAGACTATCCTACCAAAGAGCTACATTGCAGTACTCGCAAAGTTAACATCATTAATATTGAATGCGTATCTGATACCATAGTCAAATAAGTTTCAGAAACTGCGCATTTCAGAAGTTGCATGATATTGTGAGACCATGAAACCAACGACACAGAAGTAATCGATCGAGTACAGCAATCTAATGCAACTAACATAAATTGTCTAACTACTGGATAATGATGTTACAGAGAGGATAATAAATAGAAAACCTTTAGGATAGTTCACATACCCACTACTTTCCTCGGAAGTGTGGACGCTAGACTGACCACAGGGGCATCTTGCAGCCTCGGCGATCCCCGAGTCCTGTCCACTAGAATTGACTGACGTTATCGAGTTGTCATGACCCTTCCTAGTGAATGATTGTGTGTTAGACATGTTACAGTAATGATCAATGATTTAAAAGTAAAATGTAATGAAATGAAAGAGTTAATTGTAGATTTTTATCAAACTAAAAAGGTGGTGTAAGATGAATGATGTGTTATAACAATATCTGGTCATGGATTAGTGTCTGGTATGAACCTTGAAATATCAGCAATAAGATGTTAAATGTAGCCTCGTTTTTAGTTTGATTGCAAAACATGTTGATGCGTATAAGTATGCATTTGTTTTTTGATTAGAGTTAGAGAGTCTTGGTAAATTATTAAATTAATTCGACTTAGACAATTATGTCAATCTTGTTAATAATTGTAAGCTCACCTCTTTTGCAGTGGTCGTTGATTGTATTTGATGCATAGTTTCTCGTGTTTCTGATTGAAATCGGAACTGTGGTCTCCGAATTGGGTTTTTATACATTTCTGGTGGGCTTTTCCGAACTCTTCCACCGTGTTGCCGTGGGGGCATATTTTCTTGGTGACATTGTGGTTGATGACGTCTATGTACGAGTCAGCCTCGCTGTAGGATTGGTTGAGTTCCTGACACTGGTTCCCTCCGGATGGGAATAGACCTCCGTATTTAGTTAAGTGCTCAGTGGAGAAAGCGTTAAGACGTTGTTGGGAATATGGTTTGTGACGATTTCTGTTAGGGCAAAAGATAGGAGAAGAGTCAATCAAAAGAAGAATATGGTTACCACAAGAAGATGATAAGGTAGTAAACAGTTTGGTGCAAAAAGTAATGGATAAAAAGATGATAAATAATATGAAGATGGTGAATAAGAAATTGCAACACAAAATGAGTTAAGATTGTTTCGTAAAAATGTTTTTATTAAACTATTTAGTAACAAACAACTTACTATTAGGAGATTTAAAAATAAATTATACAAACAATACGTTAAAATCTACTGAATTATTTATCACAACAGTTACTGTTAACAATAACAACCATGCACTTATTGAAGTCAATCTAGAATTAAAAAAATCTAATAGTTTCTATACGAAATAATGAGTCACATGCTTTGGTTTGTGATGGTGGCGATGTCTGAAAAGGCAAGTAAAAATAAAGGTTTGCTTACCTCTTGGAGTTGCTAGAATAGAATTTTATGCATTAAATTGTCCTAGTGCGGAAAGGTTTTGAAATGTTACATTGTATAATTCAAAGGTCGTAACTTGTTTGAGTGGAATTTATCAGTCAACTCTGACCATAAAACTACTAAGTAGTTGCAGGTGAATCTTTCTAGTCATTCTGAGTTTTGATGACTTTAAAGGTATTCGAAATTTTCTCTCTCGGGGCTCGATTGAATTTGTCTCAATATAGAATTTCTGGAAATACATATCGGAAAAGAAAAATTATGGAGTTACCTTCTGCTTCTTAAACATTTAATAGCGATGGTGGTTGCTAAAGTGGCAGCAAAGACTATACAACCCAATGCTACAGCACTAATTTCCATGGTACCAAGTAGACGGGCGCCTCTCGGTTGCGCCATAGTAGCATCTCCTACTTCAAGTACTTTGAATCCAGCAAGATTCTGTCGCAGTTCCGGCCCTCTCTTCAGTAACGATCTGTAAAATTATTCGTTTAGAAATAGAAATAGAAATAGAAAAATATTTATTCAACGTACACAAGAAGTATAATAAAAAACAATTAAAAAGTAAACAAAGACGTTGAACAGGATCCCTCTCAGCATTGTGCCGCAGCAGGGGCCACGGCGCTGGTTTTCAGAGGGACCCCGATTTAAAACTAAAGTTAAAACGAAGAAAAAAACAGTGTACACTTGACGGTGAAAAGGGAAGAGGTAAGTAATTTAACAAATAAACAATAAAAACTATAGTAGACAAAAGACAGTTGTACAAGACAAAAGTAAAGTTATAAGAGTAAATTGGCTGCATGGACCTCGTTTCCTTTGCCTATCCTTTATGGGACGAACATAAAAATTTTAAGTCAATATTTGACAATAGGCCAGTGCTGCCAGAAGGTAACTTTTGTAACCTTTGAGGTTACTTCTAGCTCTGTCAGGTTACGGTCTGGCAGGTAAGAACATGTATACATACTTGCTTTGGCATTATACGAAATGGTGAATTTACTACTTACTTTTGAAGTACGTCCATATCAATAATTGTATTCGACATCGGATCAACGGCGTAAATGTACATGTCAGTTCTGTAAAAAGGAAAAATTATCAAATTTTCTTTTACTAATTTTCCACCTAACACCAACTCATAACGAATAGGTGTTTAAGTGTGATCTCTAAAATGGATGAACCGTTTCAGGCGCTATTTCTATGAACAGAAACTACTTTTGAATAAAATGGTTTGTAGCTAAATTTTAACAAAATGCTATGTATGTATGTACAATGCGTAGACCCAAAAACTACGTACCTAGTAAAAAGTGCCTTTCCATGACTATACAGAAGAGAGGAAGAGGCAGACTGCAAACAACGTGGATGACGAATATTCAGAAGAATATGAAAGCTTTAGGTCTGTCGGTTGACCATGTTTAAAGAAGGGTAGTAAGTTTATTCGCATAATAATATGACATACTGAATTTTAAAATGAAAATGAGGGTTTTTTTATAACGTGTGGTTATTTTTATTTACTCACGCATAACCATCCATAGCAACTCTGTTGTTGGCCTCAAGACGTCTGACTCTGATGTCATATCCAGTCATAGTCGTCAATACTGCAGTAATATTTTCCACTTCCTTCTCAACTTCCATTGGTTTAGCACCAACAACCAGTACTAACTGTTTGTTGTCATCAAGTACATACACCTAGAATTATTTAACGTTATATTTCATGCCTGATAATGACTGACAAATTTGAACATACAATGACAATGCACATAAAATTAGTTAAGTTAACATTGTATAATAATGAAAACAGCCTTTGAGTACTTAGCATTGCATGCATACAGAGTTCAATAATGTTGAAGTCTTAGATATCTCATACCTAAATTGCTTCTCAATACCTTGAAAAAAGCATCAGGGCAAGAGCTTCCCGACTTGATTTTTTTTCTACTTACAAAAACATTAGCTATAGCCGACTTTCCATCGTCTGCACCCTTTCTATCAGTAGCTTTCACGTCAAATCCATACACTCTTCCTGCGTCTCGTGCAAATGCGGCAACAGCACGCACTCGCCCCGTCTCAGGGTCAATGGCAAAACGTTGCCACTGCTCGTTGATGATTTGGTAGCGGATGTCGGCGTTGGTACCAAGGTCTGCATCTGTAGCCTGAAAATATTGGTATTTTTGATTTCCTTTATGAGCTTTTGTTTGACTAACGGTTTTGTTTATTAAAGTTTGAAGTTTAAGTAAAAATTTGACAGACAGGGAGTTTAAATTATTTCTACAAAACTATTTATTTATTTAATCATATTTGCTGCCATGTGCAGTATCTTATGTGAAATAACAGTCAATTATGAAAAAATTGGAGATGTAATTCAATTACTATACTTTATTTTGGGATTTTTGACGTTCTAAAAGGAATCAAGAAGCCCAGCTATATATTTCCTAGTTAAAGTAGCATATTACCTGCAACTGAATGACTTGATAACCAAACGCTGCTGTCGTAGGAATCGCTGTGACCATGGGTCGGCCCCCGTTAACAAACTTTGGAGCGTTATCATTCACGTCTTTTATTCTAAGTATAACTTTAACATCAAACTTGCTCATTCCTTCCATAACATCATCAGAGACTGGATAAATCATGTGAGGAAGCTCTCTGCTTATTTTCTGCCTTTCAGCTCTAACGATTATTTCATAAACATCTCTGATTTCCCTATCAGGACTTCTCACCAAATACAAAGTACCATTTCGAGGATCTATCACAAACGTTCTCTTAACATCAGAATCGTTTTCATTCAGAATGAAATATTTCATCTTGAAATTTTCGTAGTACTCTGTTAAATTTAGAGTTAGCAATTCTACTGGTGTTCTAGCATTTTCTTCGATCTCTAATTCGTAGTAACGTGAGATAAAAACTGGTTTGTTTGAGACTTCTACATCATCTGGCACATCGGTCACCGTCAGCATTAAGATAGCTGTTGAGCTCAAACTAGGTGAACCTAAGTCTGAAGCAACTACAGTAACATTATGAACCGTTTGACTTTCATAGTCCAGTCTACCAGTCGTAGTTATAATACCTTCTTTAGAGTCAATAGCAAAGAGACTCATTTGATTTCTTCGCTGAGGCAAACTGTACAGAATCAAACCATTACCGTTTCCAATGAAATCTGTGTCGTTTGCATACACTCGTGCAACAGTAGTTCCTATTGGTGTATTTTCTTCCAAAGTAGCTTTGTATACTGGTATCATCATCACTGATTCAAAGTTGTGATTCGATAGTTCACCTGCTTCTGGATGTTTCCATTGTAACAAATCGTCGTATGCAAAGAACTTTGGAGCATTGTCATTTACATCCAGTACTTGGACTTCTACACTCACAGACGATGACAACTTCTTTTCAGGACCATTATCTTTAGCGACCACCGTAAGAATGTACTTATCTTCCTTTTCTCTGTCAAGTTCTCCATTCACACTGAAAACACCGCTAAGTGGTGCTATTTCAAAAGGCAAATCCTTAGTTTTAGGTTCTATGTAGTAAGTTAAATTAGCGTTTTGTCCAAAGTCAGCATCAGTTGCATCTATTTTACCAAGAATTCTCCTCGTGTACTGCGCTTCTTCTACGTTAAAGCTATACCATGATTTTTTAAACATGGGAAAATGATCATTAACATCTTTAATGAATAATCTTATGGAAATATGATCACTTAAACCACCTCCATCAATGGCTGAAATGTTCAATCTAAATTCAGCTTCAGGCGGCAGCGCTCTAGCAACAATTATATGACCATGTCTTTCGTTAATAACAAAATATCGTTTTATGTTTATTGCATTTGATGATATTGCATATGGAGGCATGAAGACCTCTGAAATGAATTCGTATCTGACTTGACCATTAACTCCACTATCCATATCAACAGCATTAACTTTCAATATAGTTGACCCAATCGCCACGTTCTCAGGCACAGAAAATAAAGATCCTAAGGCATTTATTAAAGCGAACTTATTCTTTGGTTTAGCTTCTATATTTACAACTACTCCACTAGCTTCATTCTTTTTCTCCCGATAAATTTTAACATTAGACTTTTCATCAATTTCAAGCAAATCTATGTTTTCTCCTAAAGGTATAGTAATGTGGTTGTATTTTGGTTCATAGTCATTTTCGTCTAAAATAGTGATTGTCAATTTGGCTTCTGAGCTCAAACTTCCCTTGTCTCTTGCCACTATTTTTAAGAGATATGCGTTTTTCTCTTCCCGGTCAAGTTTAGTTCCAACAAACGTTACAATACCAGTATCTTCATCAACGTCAAATAATTCATGACCATCACCAAATAGTGTGTACATGAATCGAGCATTGTGATCTGCATCAACGTCACTTGCTCTAATTTTACTGTTCATTTTAACTTCCGTGCCTTTTTTGGCGTTTTCTGTGATGACTCCTTCGTAAATTGGCAAGTCAAATAGAGGTGGGTTGTCATTTTCATCATCAACATGAATGGTAACTTGGTAAATTCCAGCGCCAGAAATCATACCCTTAGTGAATTCAGCTATCACAGTCATCCTATAGATATCACGTTTTTCTCTGTCTAGAGGTTTTTGGGCAAAAATGGTGCCATCTTGTCCTGAAAAGTTACAAATTATGGTAACAAGCATGAAAATAATAAATTGACCCTTTTACTTCAACGATCAAGTACTTACCTATAGCAATGTCATCCGTTATATCCTGTTGGTTAGCTATAATGAAACGAATATTGCCTGTGGCATTTACAGGTAATGTACTTATATTCACAGGGAATATTTGACCAATTGTAGCTCCAGCAACATTCTCTTTTACGTGAAATACGAGCGGTGAATTAGCACCCCTAAAATTAATAAAAAAATCGTCACCAAAAATACACTACTTTAAAAAACGATACTATTATCCAAGCAAAGCTGTCATACTTTAGTAATACACCTCTTTCATCATTTACGTCGACGATATGAACTGTGGCGTTTGTAGAAATGGTTACATTTGCATTTTCTTGTGTAGCAACTGCTTCGAAGTCGTATATAGGCCTGTTAAATTTCGACAGTTCGTCTATAACTGTTATCACCCCGGAACTTTCTTCAACTGCAAATGGCACTGCAAAAAACAAATTAATTACTACAGGAACGTTGCTTCTATTAATGTTATTACTGTCACGGTTATGTTTATCATTCATACCTCCTTCTTCATAACCGTGAAGTAAGTCATAAGAAACATCATTCTTCTCCATCGCTTCATTTATTCTAATTTGTCCAACACTCGTTCCAACACCAACATTTGAGCCAACCCAGAACTCATAGGGTGATCCTATAAACCCCGGCTTTTCCGGTTTTGCTCCTGAAACATTGAAAGTACTTTAGTTAATTCATCACGTCCTGTCCTGTGTACTTTAGTTAAGATTACAAAATAAACATTACCTTTAGATGCTTTAATGACGTCAATAGTAACAACAGCCAATGAATATCTCCTTTCACTAGGATTCGCAGGTTGATCAGAAGCTTCAATGAACAGAGCATGTCTGCCTTCAGTCACAGGTGATTCTGCCAGACTTATAACACCAGTATTCGCATCAACTTGGAAAGGAGATGTAATAGTCAAATTACTAGTTCTCTGAAGATCAAATAAAATCATCCCATTCCTTCCCAGATCTGGATCTACTGCTTTTACTTTTCCAATATAAGTCCCAACTTTTGAATTACTTTTCAGTGCAAATTCATACAGATTACTTGGTACAAAGACTGGGTTGTTGTCGTTTGCATCTAACAGAGTTACTTCAACAGTAACAAATGACATGAGTTGATGTAAATCTTCGAAGTACTCGATGTTTTCGTTTTTGGTGCCTATTTTGTCTGGGAAGATATAAGTTGTTTTATCTTTATAAAGAGGTCTGGGCGTGGTGGGGTTTCGCCGATATTTCGATAGTCTTTGCTTGTCCAAGAACGTTCCGACAACACTTGGATTCTTTTCTTTCGCGTACACCTTCATTTTCAGTGATGCATGCCGTTCTCTGTCTAACACTGTCTGTGAAAAGATACGTGTGTTAGTTTCCGTGTTGTTTATTACTATCAGTACTTTCAAATAATTCTAGTTTACTTACTTGGTTTCTAACGGTAAGCCATCCAGTTCTAGCGTCAATAGTAAACGCTGCTTCTGGATCGTTAAGTTGATACGTAAACTCTCCATTGTCCCCTTGATCTTTATCAGTTGCCATAACTTGTAATACGCTAAAACCTGAAACGTATATTTTTGTAATATCATGATCATGAACTTTTTTAGATAGTTTGAGAGCTTATTAATTTCCACTTATTTTATCAATGGTAAGTATTTTCTAAGGCTTAGTGAAATTTACCATTAGGTAGATTTTCCACGATGCTTATGTTGTAAAAGTCGACTTCAAATTCTGGGAGGTTATCATTCAGGTCCAGGACTTCAACTTCGACCCTCGCTTGGGCAGTCTTCAGTGGGTTGTCAACTTGAGCAGCTTGGATTTGGAGGACAAAAGTGTTTCCTGAAAGGTGGATATAAATGCTTGCTGGAGATTAGATGTTCGTGGTATGGTGTTAGGCCAACTTCAATTTGAGTTGCATAGAATTGTTTGGTTGGTTTCCTCTTTTTCTATTACATTTTTAGAAACTTTCGGATGGTCTGCTTCTTAATTTAATCTATAATCTTTGGTTTGCAGGATACAAATAACAGCATTTTTGTCTATCTCTTAGGTTTCATTGTAAGGAAATCCAAATTACTTGTAACAAATGATTTCTGACCTGATAACCCAGTCTCTGCATCGAGATCAATCTCCTTTTCCAGGAAAAGGGTTCCATTGAAGACGTTGAGGGAGAACAGTCTCCGATCATTGCCGGAGATCAGGTCGTAGCGTACTGCTGCACTGACTCCGAAGTCTTGGTCAAACGCGCGGATTGGCGAGTCGAAGACCAGTTCCTTGTGGATGCGTTTACCCTGAAAATAGAGGAAGTAACAAGCGTTGCTGATATACGTTGAAAGAAAACAGGTTTTTTTTTAAACTGAGTAAACTTAAAAGTTCCGAGTGACGCGATGGGAATTCGCTAAGTTTGTGCTAATTTTATCAATTTGATCTTTAAAGTATGGCTTACTACCCACCAATCTGTAATAAAAACGTATTCGTACAAGATCGAATGTTCACAAAATCTCAGTTTTATGAAGGTGAAAATCGGCGTAAAACTCATTAGGATTTCATCAAATAGAAGCAAGCGTTCTTACAACACTATCACACGGTCCAAGTGAAAATGTCGAACCTAAATCCCGATTTGTGAATTGAATGCCCTATAATTTGGGGTCTAGCGGCCGGTACAAGATTCCCCCACGGGGTGGAAAAACAAGCGAGCTAACAGTGAGCGACTACATACATTGCAAGTATTGTCAGTCAATCTTTGTACGATGCGCGCGGCGACCCTGCAATGAAGAGCAAGATCGGGAACCGCGTCGCCGGTTAAACATGATCGTAACTGATCGTAGTAAAGAGCTACATAAGATTAAGTAGGTCCTCACCAAAAATACATGAATTAGAAGTATTTTCTGAATATAAATTGACTGTTGAAAAGATCCGGTCGGTCGGCCATTTGTCACTTTTATTTTTACCGTAGTTTAACATAAAATGCTTTTGGAAGTTATGGATCGAATTTACAAATTCAAATTTGGCAACTGGCTTACTGATACGTGTTAAGGGCGATTTACATAGCCAAGGAAAGTAACGAAAGGCAAGTAGAGCTTAGCTGCAGAGAAAAGGTACCCCTCTAACACCTCAGCTTACCGCAAGTATAATGGCAAATGGAGGATTGTACAAACCGTACGTAGTTACATACCTATTGTACGCACAGCTGGTCTGTTAGCTTATGTGTACAGCCGAGTTCTCCAATATCTGTACATCCAACCGTTCAAAATTATATATATACAGAGACTTTATTGACAGTCACATAAGGTCCATGTTTAGATATTTATAAGCGTTTGCCTTGTCAGATATTGAGGAACTCACTCTACTTACGTACTTCGCTCTACTTACGTACTTCGCTCAATTGACCACTTGACAAAACGGCCTATACAGGGTCCTAGAGAATTTATCCAGCCATGTCATACTTACATATAGTGGATAGAATTCAGGAATTTGTGTTTTGTAGACATCAAGAGTGAACTTCGGAGGCAAATCATCATTGTCCTGTACGATGACAGTGACGGTTGCGTTTGTGCTTCTTGGAGGTGATCCGCGGTCCTGAAAAGACAAACAGACTACTTCTTATCAATATTCTTAATGTTCTTAATTATTATTTTGACGACCAGATAGCCTAGTGCTGAGAGACCCTGACTATGAAGCTTGAGGTGCTGGGCTCGATCCCCGGCCGGGGCAGATGTTTGTATGATGAATACGAATGTTTGTTCTCGGGTTTTGGATTTTTAATATGTATATAAGTATGTATTTATCTATAAAAGAATGTTCATGCCTTTTCTAGTACCCATTGTTCTGGCCTAGGGCCGTTTTTTCCATGTACCCGAACACGACTTGCTATGTTAGTTTTAAAAGGTTAATCTCAACTGTCAGTTTTGACGTTTTTGATGGACACTTGTGGTCGGACATTGTTCTAGGCGGTCTTGTTTCTAACCTCCAAGCGAAAGAAAAGAAGAAGTTTAGAAGTTTATGTCTAAGTTTTTGTACTTTTATTTTCTTATTTTAAGTTAAATAAATTAAAAAAAGGCGCTGTTTTGAGGAGATATTTGTAATCCGACTGTATTTAAATAATCTTAGCGGAATTTTGTGCGCGATTGGATAGCCCACTTCTGGGCTCGCGTGTGGGAACGAAATAAGGACTATTTTTGTGTTAATTTATAAGAGACGGAATCCGCGTACGTTTCTTCGCACACGGTGGGACAGGTAGAACACCAGTTAACCATACAAGGGCCCTTAGGTAACCTAGGTTGTGTCTAAGCCTCGAAGAACCGGAGCCAGAAGACCCAACCCTTCCGATGAACTGTAAGTTTAATTTAAGATAAACAGAGCTGCGAATCGCAGCCGATTGGTTGACCCCATCTTGTGGGGACAAACACCCATAGTACAGGCTTTGCTTAGTTTGGGACTAGGTCAATTGGTATCAATTAACCCACGATATTTATTTATTTATATTATCTTGAATTGCTCGCAGGGCTGATGGCCGATGGGGTCAGAAGGTTCTCGAATGAAGTCCACGGATCGGGAGACGAGCTGTCGGTAGGCCTCCAACAAAATGGAGCGACGACCTGGTGAAAATCGCGGGACTGCGGTGGATGCGGAAAGTACAAGACCGGTCTGAGAGGAGAGCCTTGGGGGAGGCCTATGTCCAGCAGTGGACGTCTTTCGGCTGACATGATGATGATGATTATTATTATTATCTTGAATGCGGCTTGGAAGACGTTTCAAATCTGAATTTGCAATGGGTCTCCAAAGCCTTCACACGATCAGTCGCACATTTATTTGTATTCCCGAATGTCTAAATTCTTTATCACGCTCAACGGCCTAATCCGTTTGACGTGTTTCAACATAATTATTATGAGGTGTCACATTAGATTCGTCTCAATTGTGGGAGTGACATAGAGTACCTAAATTAATTTAAGTTAGGTGTCTTTGTAGTCGGCTTTTTGTTAATTATGGTTGGGTTATTTGCTTTACTGGCGGGCGACTAATATTTGGTCTTTTAGGGTTGGCATGGCAGAAGACCCTATGGACACCACGTCTTTAACGTTTAAGCAATGAAATGTTGGTCAATGTTTCACTAGAGTCAAGCCAAACAAGCATAGTTTTTAATCCCCGACAAAAAGAGGGGTGTTATAAGTTTGACCTGCGTATTTGTGTGTCCGTGTATCTGTGTATCTGTCTGCGACATCATAGCTCTCAAGCGGATGAACCGGTTTCGATGCGGTTTTTTTTATATCGAAAGCCAGTTTAATCGAGATGGTTCTTAGCTAAGTTTAATTACAATCGGTTGACCCGTTTTTGAAATACTGAAATTCTGTAAATTAGGCTGAAAGTAGGCTTTGTGGACCAAACTAAGACTTTTGGATGAAACCAAAAGCACCAAACCTGCATCTTATTTATTAGACGAGCTTTTTTAGAAGTACACGTCTTCAAATAGCATCTCAAATATTGAACACAAAAATAAAACAACAGAATCTACAACATCTAATAATAAAGATTAATGAACCTCATCAGAAAGCAACATTAAAAAGTAACTCAGGAAAGTGCTCTTGAATTAATAAATATTTGGCCAATGCAAATACCTTTAAGCTTGCTTTAGACTGGTTTAAAGTATTGTGTGACAATTTATTCCGTTGCCACTTCATACTTTATGCAGAAAATGCAGACGAAAAGAATTTATCTTGGTAGCACTTTCAATTGGTTTTAACGAAAATGGCTTAGTATTTTAGAAGCTTTTATTTAGTTTCAGCTGTCCCAGTGTCTGCTTGTCTGGATATTGTGTAAGTTGGACGACAATATAAGTGCAGTTAACAACAAGACAAGTACTTACAGTCAGCCAAAAAACTGCTATTAAAAGAGATTGCCAATTTCAAGGTCAGAATACAGAACAAACCAGAAGCCGCATTCAATCATAACCGGACGTTGATTTTTTATTGATTTCGCAACATCCTAAACCTCCTTTCCTTTTTTTTATAAATCCAACGGTATTTATGCATGTAAGAGCGACACTAGAAGGGATTGATTAATATTGCTATTCGTACAACACGTCACGATACGCTGCGTGCACGGAGATGACTACTTACACGCGAAGCTACACTATTTGACTTTGTACTTGTGTACTGTTTGTAACTTGTTTTTATTCCTGTATTTTCTGTACAATAAAGCGTTTACTTACTTACTTATTTAAATGAAATAAAATAAAACAGATTACTCAAGTATATAAGTCGAGTTTAGCCCGATATGTTTTGAACTAATTCGTAGTCCTTCCTCTGGGAAGCCGCTGTCAGCTGCACCTTGTAGTCGCGCGGAAGGAACCACGGCGCGTAGTGTGCATCTCGCTGCCACTGGATCGTGCGATCCCAGAGAAAGGACTACGAATTAGTCCGAAACAGTCATGTCATCGGGCTAAACTCGACTTATATACCTGAGTGATCCCTACCCTTAACTATGATTGAGTCTCACGGTGGGTTCATGTTTAACTATTTAAATGTACTAGTACCTAAATTAGGCTCTTCATCTTGGTTTCTGTATATTGCTTGTCTGTAAGAGATCGCTTTCAAGCGGTAAGACTGCCTATTGTCCACCATACCTGTTTTTTGTAATCTCCTTGAACTGTTTTGTGGCTTTAAAAATTTAATATTTGTATTGTATTGTACCTACCTATTGTACTTATAGTAGTTCTGGTTTGTACTGTGTTCTGAGATTCATGCTTACCGAAGCAGTAACAACGATGTTGAACTCCCTATCCCCCGTGTCATAGTCTAGTGGTTTCCTCAACACAAGTGCTGGTTTGTGGGAGCTCTCGAGGGCGAAGTTGCCAGCCTCGTCTCCGGCGGTGATGGTGTACTGGACGTCGGAGTTCGGAGTGTTCGGCTTGTCACGGTCGAAGGCGTGGATGCCTTTGAAGATGGTGAGACCTGGGAAGAACAAGTGATTAAATTAGGAGAAAATGATAATAAAATATCACTTAGAGGTGACGCTAATTTAACCTGAAAGAATTTGCTGTTGGTTATAAGACTTATAAGCCTCATATTCCGTTAAAGAAAGCCACTAGATACTGGTCAATGTTATGGCCCTCTGTGCATTCATCTACTACGTGAGAGGCTTTCAATAATTTGCAACATTGCTTTTTATGGATAAGACAAAAAAATACAAATGAGCAATTTGATAATTACAGTTTTAAATGATTCGCAGTTAATTACTTTGGACATAAATACGGGATATTGACGGCGATTACCTTAGTTTAGAAAAGCTCTCGATATTTATACACAGTTAAATGCATCATGATTACGGATAGACAATCACGTGAGGTAATCGCGGTCAATATTCCACTATTTAATATGTCTGATTTAATTATTCTAAATAACAAGGATGAAAAAAAAGTTACTTCAAAAAAGATTTACTATATTCCTTACCGATGGGTGTTAGTTCATCTACTGTGATTCGGTAAGGCGTGTCTTGAAATTTCGGTGCATTGTCGTTAACATCTTCTATATAGACCGTCACCGACAGGTATGCTGATATCTGTAATTTAATAGTAGTTTATGTAACTGCTACATAATGAGGGTCCTTAAAACACGAGTGTGTTTTTATGAAACGAGGCGAAGCTGAGTTTCATAATAGGATCACACGAGTGTTTTAAGGCCTAATTATGTACAGTTGCATACATTACTTTATCTACACACATATTATAAGTACTCTAAGATGGGTTCAGAAGCCGAAGGCATATGTATCATACCCATACCTGTCACGAATTTGACTGTTTTTTTTAATCATAGACAAACATACCGAGCTGACGTTTCGTAAACTGTTTTTTTTTTTGTAAAAAAAAATATTTCACATTAATTATACATGTCGGACTATACTCGGCTTGTATACGTGAGTGATCCGTTTTATTTCACTATGATTGTAAATTACGTTGGTTGTCAAATTCAGTACATCGAATTCGATGTCGTAATGACTATTACTTTACTGGAGGTGGTGGTCGTCGTGGTGGTTGGCGGCGGAGGCGACGGCGTACTGAAATGCTGGTCATTTTCTACGGTTTCTGAACGCATAATAGAGGACTTATGATACGTGTGTAGATAAAAAATATTAAATTAGTGTATGTTGGTAAACAAAGCAATAAGCTTCAGTCTTACTTTAGATGTCACACTCACACCATACATTCAACAACATATAATAAACGTACATACGAAACACACGTAGGTACCTAACTAGGTATGGATCCAAAAATTTGTGGTAAGCCGAAATACTTGGAATACAAAAACAAGATCTTACTCAAAAACAAAATGCTAACGAAACATCAAAACAATTTGAAACCAGAGAGAACGAACAAAATCAAGCCACAAAACAAACACCGCATCAAACACTGGCTGAACATCCAAAAGCAATATTTTGTTGAACAACAATTAAAAGCATTTCAAAGCAATTTCCAGTAATGATTTCCAGCTCAAAGTTCTAGGCAATGATAAAACATTTATAGCTGAAACGCGGGAACGAAAACAGATTCTCGGACAGGCATAAAAATGATCCGGCGAAATGGGTTAAGGTCGGCATTGTGCATACAGTGGACCGAAGAAGATCAGTAAACACTGATGAATACAAAATCCAGTAAAGACTGGCGCAATTTGAACACCTTAAAAAATAATTTAGAAAAACCCATAGACATTTCTAGCGTATGGACGGGCCCTTTGGTACTTCGTTTTTGTTTCCAATTCAGAGAGACTAACAAAGCTCCCCGCCGGCGGACTCAGCAACACCGCTCCAATTCAAAATGTTCCAAAGGGCATATCCTGATGTTTATATCAATGGAAAAACCTGAAGGCGTGAAAATAAAATCGAAGTTTAACATGCGAAGAAGCAAAGTCAGAACTGGCAATAACTCACAATAGCGCATAGGTTGCCTGCCCACGTTTCGATGTCCCACCCTCTACAAGCGTCCACTCAAGCACCCGTCTACCGATCTGTTGTCCTGACCACGGCATATATGGCCTGCTTCCTTCCACTTTCCAAAACTTTGAAACTTTTTGACTTTTCTACTCATCATCATCACGTCAGCCGAAAGACGTCCACTGCTGGACATAGGCCTCCCCCAAGGCTCTCCACTCAGACCAGTCATGTGCTTGTGATGGCTGATGGGCACAGAAGGTTCTCGAATGGCGTCCGCGGACCGAGAGACGAGTTGTCGGTCAACAAGATGGATCGACGGCCTGGTAAAGATCGCGGGACCGCGGTGAATGTGGAAAGCACAAGACTTTTCTACTGTTTGACAATAACCCTACTGCGGCAAAACAGAGGTAACTCCGCGGGCAAAAACTTTCTGCCGCGTCGTTTAACTCGCTAACCATTTATGAGCATATTTTGCCATCCACTTGACTTCTATCTCCAAGCAAGAAGGCATGTTTTTCTGAGTTTTGACAGCACTGCGTTTGTAGCCATAGTCCTTAGCAAGTCTAACGGGTGGCTTGTCTTTTCATTATTGGATGTTTTTATAAGCTTTAGCTGCAGATAGTGAAAAATAACTTTCGTTTTAGAGATCTTTAATTACACTTTGGCCTTGACTGGCTCTTTTGACAGTGTTGGTAAGGACTCAAGTTTTTGGAGTCAAAATTTCAATAACTCTACACATATTTACGGGACTCTGAGCTTACTCGTAAAAGACTTCCGAGTCTTTTGAGTCGTGAGTCGAGTCCTTTTTCGAGTCTTGTCGAGTCTTTTAGACACAACTTAACCTTTTGATAAAAATGTTTCAGCCGACTCATCTTTTATAGTACTTTTTAATGTGAAAGTCAATAACAAAGTAATAAATAAATAAGAGCTAAATATCTAAACGCTTTACTGTACAGAAAATACAGAAATTAATACAGGTAAAACAGGAAATAAATTCATTGCAAATAATTTCAGTTATGCAAGTAATCAAAATCATTAACTAAATAACAAAAAAATTTAAACCAAACCACACATTATGTTTAAAACGTGCATGTGTCATTTTTTTATAATCATCACCAGCCTTGTTTTACGTCCCATTACTGGGCACATGCCTCCTCTCAGGATGAGAGGGTGTGGGTTATAGTTCCCACGTGGGCCCAGTGCGGATTGGCAACTTCACGCACATCATTGAATTGCTTCGGAGGAGTTGTGGAGGTATCCTCACGATGTTTTCCTTCACCGAAAACGTACGTGCAAAATTACAAATTCTCAGATAAAGTCAAAGGTCGGGAGTTGGGACTCGAACCCTTCACTTGAGACCTTCTGCTTGAGAGGCATGTCAAACTACTAGGCTACAACGGCTTTAATTATACTAAAATTCGTAAATAAAAACTTTATAACACCATTTCAGATCATTTTAGCGAGTCTAATGATATTAAAATAACCTTTGACAAGAAACTAGATATGTCTTCTAATAAACCTTTGGCAAACAATTTAGATGGCTAGACCAATAAAATGTTATGTCTTAACACATTCAAAATTCCAATGCTCACACTTAACGGGTGTTTTCATTTTTAAACCCCCACGCAAAAAGGGAGGTGTCATATGTTTGACCTGCGTATGATTTTATCTGTCTGTCGTAGCTCCTAAACGGATGAACTGATTTGGGAGCGGCTTTTTCAATCTAAAGCTAGTTTAATCAAGATACTTCTTAGCTAATTTCCATCGAAATCTGTTGAGCCGTTTTTGAGATATTGAACTTTTAAATGCAAATGTCGGGAGTTTTTCAACATTTCTAAGTTGGTTATATTAGGTTAGGTTGAATCAGTGCCCTAAGCGTCGAAGACGAAAAGCGTCTCACTCTACGAATAATCTGTGGAAGCGTAACTAAGCCCAAAAAATGGATCCACCACAGAGGTGCCGCGGTAGGCGGGTAAAAACATAACCAAAGCAGCGCGTCAGTCAGCCGTGACATTCATGACGTGCCGGCTTATGTTACGGGGTTTTCGATTGTGAATAAGTATTATTATGTTTTGTGCAATTTAATATTTTGCAAATATAAAGTATGTCGTAAAGTGGTGTAGAAACCTAACGGATATGAAAAATACTAGGATTGCCTTTCTGTAAGTACAATATGCATTTTAAGAACCTATTCTTGACGACTCACGTCGTCCTTGCTGAGTGGGATAGTTCGATGGTTCGACCGAACATGGTCGAGAAATGCCGAGCGCAGCCGACGCGTGTCACCGCTCATTGGTAGCTGCGATTTTCATTGTGTGAGTGCCATTATGTACGTGAGTCGTAGTTGTGCGTGTTATAGTGTCATATTTTCGTGCGGCGATGTATGCAGATTTATAGTTCGCTGGTCTCACCTCCCTGGCAGAGTGAGATCTTATTTTATTTAGCGCAAAAGCAAAAAGCAAACTTAATTTTCTGTCTGTGAAACCTGGAGAAGATGCCTTTTTGAGCTTCTACACTTGGGGTGCGAAATATTAAAGAAAATAATTTTGATAACTCCTAGGCACAAGGAGTGGTTAAGTGGACTGTATATGCGGCTGGTTCTATTATAATTTTTTGAATAACTAAAGAAATAAACAATTTACTTGCATGTACTTGGTATGTAAGGAACGACTGAGGTCGACGAAATAGGAAACAGGTAAGCGGGACATGCGCACTCACCTCACAATCCCGGGTATTTCTCGTACAGACACTGTCAACTTTCACAGTTCCTTGGCTAGAGTTTTTGATACGGCACTGCTGGTCTAACACATAAAAAAGCACACACTCGCGATCACGTTCAATGAGATGCAACAGTCAAGGGTGCTGCTGCTGCGGCGGTCAAACGAAGAGTAATGTCTCAAAAATCATTGTCTATACGTAGCAGCAATAGAGATAGCCGCATACGCAAGTGCACATGTGTGACAGGGATGGATGATGGGTAGGTTTAAATACGTGCAAGTACCTTCTTTTCAAAAATATAAAAATAATAAATCCAACATCCCCCCGGCCTTGAAGTAACCCTTCAAAGAAAAGCACAAACTGCTCTACATGGATTAGCTCAAGGAGCGCAACACGATCATTGTGCGGATACAAAAATAAATAAGGAAAAAACTAATGCTAATAGGCACGTCAATTATGCGATAACTAAGTACTAAATAGTTTTAACCTAACCAACATTGTCTGCAAAGACACTAGCTTACAGTTAAACTTAAACAAATGACTCCTACTGAGTCGGTAACGGGCATAGCCGTACAACTGGACGTTTGTACGTGCCAACTTTCGTCTTTACCTCCGCAACGCGTATAATGCCATCCTTACCGGGAAATACATCAGTGATAATTCCTAAAGGCCACTGTAAGGGTGGTGCGTTATCTACGTTCAATAGCACAACGGTACCAACTGTAATTGGATTTGAGGAGGTATTCCATTTTTCGCGTTGTTGCAAACTATGTAAGTACTCTGCTTTAAATCGCTTCCAGTAGGATTGTACAAGCGAGTCCATTAACAGGAAACGAGACAGTAAGTTGGTTCGTTCGTTGGATAAATCGGTTGCGGGAATATATTCCAGTGGAGACGTAGTTAGGAAATGCGAAGGTGTGAGCGCTAGAGGCTCAGACGGATCAGAGCTTAAAACGTAGAGTGGTCGACTATTAAGTACTGCTTCTATTTGTGCAAGTACAGTCGACATTTCTTCAAAGGTGAGAATTTGGTTGCCGATTACGCGAAATAGTAACGATTTCGTACTTTTTATATTCGATTCCCAAATTCCACCAAAATGGCTAGCCGTAGGCGGGTTCATTTTCCACGTTATGCGGTTTTTCGCGAGCTCTTTACTAAAAGTTCGATAATAATCGTCAGATGACAAAAATTCATGAAGTTCATTGAAGTACGCCTTAGACGAAACAAAATTAGTTCCATTATCGCTATATAGGAAGGTACAAGGACCTCGTCGCGATATAAAGCGCTTAAAAGCGTCCATAAAACTAGCAGAAGTCAAGTTAGAAACAAGTTCTAAATGAACCGCCTTTGTCACGAGACAAATAAAAAGACAGAGGTACGCCTTAATACTACGAACGCCACGTTTGCGATAAGGAGTAATATAAAGCGGTCCTGCGTAATCAACGCCCGTGTGTAAGAACGCCTTACATTGTTCTAATCGGCACTTAGGCAGATCAGACATAACAGGGAACGTACCCTTAGGGTTTAACCTAAAGCAAGAATTACATTTTCCTATGCGTTGCCTCACGACACTACGAGCGGAAATTATCCAATATTTGGATTTTAAAATGCCTATTAATAATTGCGGTCCGGCATGGAAATTGTCGCGGTGGTAAGAATCAATAATCAATTGCGAAATGTGTCCCTTTTTTGGCAATATTATGGGATGTTTAGAAGAATAGTCCAATGTCGAGTTCGATAGACGGCCTCCGACGCGCAAAATACCGTCTAAAATAAACGGAGATAATTTACGTAATTTTGCTGAGCACTGTTTACCATTTGATGTATTTTTTTTGTCCTCAGAAAAGTATTTAGATTGTACGACACGTATAATCTCTATTTCTGCTACATTTAAATCTTGAGCGGTAATTATGTCGTTTCGTGGAAGCTTCTTCAAAAAGCGGAGTACATAAACAAAAACTCTAAGGAGCCTATCCCATGAGGAGCACCTTGAAGCGAGCGTTAAAATGGGATGCTCAACTTCAGTGACTGCAGTAGTCACGTGGGTCGCAGTTTTCTCTTCTGGCAGAGACAAGCGGTTAGGTACAAACCTTTGTATTGGCCAATGTTCCACAGGCTGAGATAGCCAAGATGGTCCGGTGAACCACAGCTCGTGGTGCATGAGCTGCGAAGGCGTAAGTCCGCGTGACACACTGTCAGCGGGGTTTTGTGATCCGGAAATGTGATACAAATTGTCAGGCGACAGATTTGCCTGAATTTGTGAAATGCGGTTAGCAACATAAGTATCAAACCTATGTGGCGAGGCAATCGACCAACATAGGGCGACTTCAGAATCCGAAAAAGCAAAAATCTTATTTATTTTATGCCTTTGCGCCAAAGTGTCGTGAACTTCTTTAGTAAGCCGAGAGAGTAATAAAACCCCATTTAATTCTAGTCGCGCTAGAGTAATTTTAGGTTTAGCAGATGCGACTCGCGATTTAGAACAAATGAGAGTGACTTTCGGAGGTTGACCGTCATTCACGACGTGTAAATATATTACACAGCCATACGCAGATTCGCTTGCATCTGAAAATGCGACCAACGAGACATCTGATCCTTTTCCGATTCCTAGATGACGAGGAAATTGAAGTAGCGATATCTGGGGCAATTCAAATAAATATTGTTGCCATAAATTTATGATGTAAGAAGGGGGTACATCGTCCCAGTCAAGGTTGAGTAGCCAAAGCTTTTTTATAATTAGCTTGGCGTATAAAATAATAGGTCCGACTAGTCCAAGGACATCGTACAGACGAGCGGTCGCTGAGAGAATACCGCGTTTAGTGCAAACAGGAGGTGGACTCGAGGTGTCGAAAACAAAGGTATCTTGAGTAGGTAACCAGCGCAAACCTAAGATCTTAAACGTATTTCCATCGGCGAGAGAAATAGATCCAGATTGCCGGTGCGACTTTGGTATGTGCTCGAGCAATTCTGGCGAGTTGGAGGACCATTTGAGCAAGTCAAACCCACCAGCCTTAAAAAGACCGATTAACTCATCAGCTATATTAACTGCTTCCTCGAGAGAAGAAGCACAAGAAGCCAAATCGTCCATGTAGACGTCTCTCTCTAGCACAGTAGCCGCATTGGGCCATTTATGACGTTCATCAGCAGCGAGCTGATGAAGCGTGCGGAGCGCCAGAAACGGCGACGAGCGAAGTCCGAATGTCACTCGCGTGAACTCCAGCGCTTCGAGCGGGTCAGTATCAGAGAAACGGTATAAAATCCGTTGATATTTGCGGTGCGGAGCATTTGTGTATATGCATAAATACATTTGCTTAACGTCAGCAAAAAATGCGATTTTAAAAATACGCACATTTAGTAGAATGTGAAAAATATTTGCCTGTAAATTACATCCAGAGTGTAAAATATCATTCAACGACAGTCCGGTATCCGTCTTCGCGCTCCCGTCGAGAACGGGGCGAACCTTACTAGTCGCCTTGTCGTGGCGTACTACAGGATGGTGCGGTAAGTAACAACCCGGAGACGATTGCTCCTCAACGGCGCTGCGAGACAACATACCTTTATCTAGGTAGTCAAGAATAATTTTGTCATAATTTGATTTAAGACCGGGATCCTTAGCGAACCTCTTTTCTAGAAGTAAAAAACGCCGTTTCGCGGTTATGTACGAATTGCCTAATTTATTGGGGTCATCCTTAAATGGAAGATCAACTGAATAACTGCCGTCAGCATTACGAACAGTAGTTGAAGTGTAAATATTTTCACATTGCTGATCATCTGGACTTAAAAACTTCCGTGAGGGTAATTCCTCGACGGCCCAAAACCTTTCGACAATTTCGTGTAGCGGTTCAGAAGTAAAAGCACAAAGTGTGTGCGAAGCGGGTTGCGGTGAAATAATAGGGGCGTCACCCATAATTAGGTAGCCTAAGGTCGTTTCGAAGGCGGAGGGAGTATTAGCGTTAGAACCTTTAATTTTATTTGATAACAAAATCTCACAATAAAGATTGACGCCTATAAGCATATCTATAGGTCCAGGCTGTGAAAACTCATCATCAGCGAGCGGAAGGTTCAAAATGCAACTTGGAATAGACGCGCGGTCAACCCGCGAGGCAGGCAGCTGTGACGTAATCTGCTCGACTACGAGCGGCTTAGCGGCGTATTCGCATTTATTATCTAATCGAGATGTGAATTTAAGTTCGGTTATGCCAAGAATTTTTTGCGAAGTTCCTCCTATGCCTTGAACTTCCGAGTAGCGGTTCTGTTTATAAACAGGAAGCGACAAACGCTTACAACAAGTAGCGGTTACATAATCACTCTGAGATCCAGGATCCACAAGACATCTCAAGTAGTGAGTGCGGTTGAAAGAATCAATAACTTTAATTTTTGCTGTTCCTAACAAGGTAGTTGTATGTAAACAACTCGCACGGTCGCACGAGACTATGCAGATCGATGCGTTTTTATCAGAAAAGGAATGCGGTAAACTAGTCTCGACCTTATCCACAGCGGTTGCAGAGTTGATAATGGCGGGTTGAGTCGCAATTAACTCGGTCGGCGGCGCCCGCGCAGTGTGGGACACGCCTTGCGTACAAGCGGTAGCGGATTTAGTATTATTAACAGTAATAGCGGGATTTGAGTTATTTAAAGTAATAGCGGGATCGGACACCGATGAAGCAACATTGCAGATAGACTTCACAATTGGATTAAAATGCAATAAAGAATGGTGTCTCAACGAACAATGCGAACAATTATGCTTAGAAGTACAAGCTAATGGTTTGTGTTTCACACTTAAACAGTTGTTACAGAAAGAGTTTAATTTAATAAAATTATATCTCTCATGCGGTGTTAATTTCATAAAACTCGAACATGAATATAAATGTTCATGCTGTTTGTTTCTGCACAAAGCACAGTTATCGCTTGCGCCTGTGCCGGAGGCTACATCCTTAGCGCTCACGAACGTTTTTGTTGAGGCGTGCGGCTGCCGTACAATAGGGCTGCTACGCATTTTGTGCAGCGAGTTATCAATTTGTTTATTAATGCCCACCGTTGGGGATCTTGACAAAACTTTGCTCTGTTCTTTAACAAACTCGATCAAATTTTTATAAGAAGGAATTTTCTCTTTCCGAAACGTAATTTCGAATAATTTAATTGTATCTGCGTCCAATTTTTGCAGCGCCAGATGCAAAAAAATAAAATCAGTTAAGTCACCAAGCTGAAGTTGCTTTAGTGCTTCCACGGACGAATTAAAATTATTTATGAATGAGTCTAGTCCGGTGGAAGTTGTGTTTGAAAGCGGTTTAAAATGTAACAACTGGTTAAGATAAGTACACGCGAGCGAACGGGGATCGTCATATTTTTGGACGAGAGCGCCCCAAATAATAGGATAGTTGTGGGATGTCGGCGCCAGCCCTGCGCAGACGCACGACGCCTGGCCCGTGAGTTTACCTACTAGATAATAAACCTTTTCGCTGTCAGTCAGCGAAGTATTATCATGGATCATACTTTTGAATTGTTGGTAAAACAAAGGCCAGTTTTTTACATCTCCATTAAATGACATTAAATCAATAGGTGGCAGGTGAGGTTTTGATCTGGAAGGAACTTGCGGTGCAGAAATAATTTTACTGTTGTCATTTTCTAATAACATTTGCTTAATATAGCAGTACATTTCCTCAAAAGAGGTCCATGTGTCGTAATCAATATCAGAGCCTGGGTTTAATTTGAGAAATAACAAGTTATATGAATCCAAAGCACTTTGATATTCATCGCGTATTGAATCTATGTTTGATGCACTGGTGCTAAATGCCTTGTACTGATTTGAATCAGTTTCAGCTTTGTGCGCGAGTTCTAGAATATTTTCTACGCGTTTGTATATTACATCGCGTTTGATTGAATAAATAGTCAGCTGATTTTTATCAGCCTGGTAATCAAATCCTCCAGCAAAGCCTTCACTGCTTTTCCTATTACCTCTACCCATTGTAAATATAAATGTAAATTTGTATGGATAATAAATTTAGCGGTAAATATGTCAACAGCGTAAAAACTATGTAAACAGCGGTAATAATTGGCTCTTCGCTTGACGCGTAAATAAGTAGCGAGATAGAGATATCGCAACGTTATTGTTATAATAAGTGGATGGATAGAACAGAACCATATATTTCTACCCGACAATTGTCGTTGCGGAGAAAAAACAAAACGATTATGACGACTGCGCGCGATCGTGATTAGTGCAATCGATTTAAACGGAACGTAACGAAGATAACCGAAGTTAGCCGAACCGTGCCGAACCAATTTATGTGTCTTTAACACATGAATTCTTTTATTAACACATGAATCTAAATTAGCCACGAAAAATGAAATAAATTAAGAAATAACTCACGATATGTTGTACTAAGCGATGCGTTGCGAAAATAAAGCGAAATAACTGCCGATGCGGGAGATATAACAAGATAATTATTGACAGAGTATTTGTATTACGTAGCACAATGATCGTATAAGCCTCACCCAGTATTTAGCTATTAGATTACAAAAAAATAAATACGGTCGAAGTGACCAAAAAAGATGGAGAAGATGCCTTTTTGAGCTTCTACACTTGGGGTGCGAAATATTAAAGAAAATAATTTTGATAACTCCTAGGCACAAGGAGTGGTTAAGTGGACTGTATATGCGGCTGGTTCTATTATAAATTTTTGAATAACTAAAGAAATAAACAATTTACTTGCATGTACTTGGTATGTAAGGAACGACTGAGGTCGACGAAATAGGAAACAGGTAAGCGGGACATGCGCACTCACCTCACAATCCCGGGTATTTCTCGTACAGACACTGTCAGCTTTCACAGTTCCTTGGCTAGAGTTTTTGATACGGCACTGCTGGTCTAACACATAAAAAAGCACACACTCGCGATCACGTTCAATGAGATGCAACAGTCAAGGGTGCTGCTGCTGCGGCGGTCAAACGAAGAGTAATGTCTCAAAAATCATTGTCTATACGTAGCAGCAATAGAGATAGCCGCATACGCAAGTGCACATGTGTGACAGGGATGGATGATGGGTAGGTTTAAATACGTGCAAGTACCTTCTTTTCAAAAATATAAAAATAATAAATCCAACAAAACCTAACACACTCATCGGAGGTGATGATGTCTTAAAAATATTCTTATTATAAATGAAAAAGCCTTTATAAGTGCATTAACTCCAATTATTAATGCGTTAGTGAATCAAAAGCACTCAGTCGCGTGTTAACAACGTTTACATATCATCCACATAATAATGCTTTTGTGGTGTCATAGGTTTATTATGTTTTTGTAGCTATTGTCTGATAAAGGTTTTTGACAGCCGGTTTTAAAAACCTTGACAATATTAGTTTTTGAGTGGTCATAGAACTTCATGCAACAATAGACTACTTTATTTATATACTTGTCAAGTGTCTCTTGGACATATCCATCATCATCATCATCAGCCTTTTTTACGTCCCACTGCTGGGCATATTAATCGATGATAATGGAGATGTCTTTTAGAAATGCGTTACGGTAATTATTAAAAGTGGAGTTATAAGGTAATAGTGGTAAAAAAAACGGAAAACCGCGATTTAAAAAAGAATTAAGTATGAAATTTTTCCAAAAGTGGATCGGCAAAAAAATAATCATCTCACAAAATATGACGCAAATCG
This sequence comes from Clepsis dumicolana, assembly GCA_963691665.1. Lineage (NCBI taxonomy): Eukaryota > Metazoa > Arthropoda > Insecta > Lepidoptera > Tortricidae > Clepsis > Clepsis dumicolana. The sequence continues at coordinate 758,082 of OY829515.1, read as the reverse complement.
GTTAGGAAATACAACCTGTAGAGGAGAACTGCCGGACGGCATGGATATCCAGATATACAAAAGCATTTTGCACAAGCTGAAGTGGAGACGCTTCGCTCACGACTCACGCTCGCTCGGTTCAGTGCCCTTAGTGTAAACAAAAAGCACAAAATACGTCTCGATCGCGTTTGCGTTAAAGTGTCAAATAGTATGGGAATTGTTAAACGCGAACGCGATCGAGACGAATTTCTTGGCCTGGTCGGCGATTATACTAGGCGCTAGTGTAATCCACGGCCAAGAATACGATTGCGTTTGCGTTACAGGCCCTAAACTATGAAGTGCAAAATTCGAACTTCGTGTCGTGCCGTCCCGCTCACGCTAATATGATTTAATACGAGAGCGAGCGGGACGATACGATACGAACTTCGATTTTCGAATTTCGTAGTCGTCCCCCAGGTGTTAATAGTATGAAAATTGTTTGTTATCGATACGTGCCACTAGTGGCGCTGCTAATGTGCTCATAGTAATTCAGCGTGTTTTTCTCTCTCATTCTGAAGTTTTTTTTTTAGGGTTCCGTACCTCAAAAGGAAAAAACGGAACCCTTATAGGATCACTTTGTTGTCCGTCTGTCTGTCTGTCTATCTGTCTGTCAAGACGCTTTTTCTCTGGAACTAGTGGAGGTAGCATGCTGAAATTAATATCAAATACTCAAGCCCCTTAAAGCTGTGAAAAAATAAACCTTCTAAGTCAACGCAATCAAAAGATACAGTCATTAAGAAGGCTATTTCCATTCAAATTGCTGAAAGCCGAAACCTAAAGGGTACTACCAGTTGTCCTAGAAACTTGAAATTTGGTATGAAAATTCTTAAATTTTTTGTCTCTCTGTAGATTTCGCAGACCAATATAAGTTGACCCACACTGCATACATTTTGCTTAAAAGCAGGGCTCTGCTAACACTGGACTTCTTAAAACACCGGGGAAAAGCGTTAAAATCTTTCTACGGAACCCTCGTGCGCGAGTCCGACTCGCACTTGGCCGGTTTTTTGGTCGTTGATTACACTAAATTAAACGCTCTGGTTTATGCTGTATTATGGCTTGTAAGCTTGTAATCGTAGCTCGTACAATCACCTTTATCGAACGATAAACTCGATACATCCAGAAATAGAAAAACGCAATCGGCAAACGCATCTCGTAAATCCTGTCGGTGTGAAGCTCCCATAAAACTGAGTGTCAATGAACTGTGTGTACGAGGCTTTAGGGGTAACTATTTTGCATATTGGTTAATTTTAACCCTGGATAATTTTAGACAATTTACTTAATTTAAAGGTTAGGCATTTATTTGACACAATCATGCTCTTTAATAGCCTTGGTATTAATTAATTCTATGTCTATCCTTACATTGTCCAGGCTATGAGTTTATGATGCGCTTATCTTTACGTTCGTAGGTACGGTCGAGGAAATTAATTCCTGACCCACCATGGAACCTTTTCACAGTAATCGTCATAGTAACATTGCATAGCTTGACGAGAAAAATCGTTATGACGTTTACTATGAAAATGTTCTATGGTGGATCAGGAATTAATTTCCTCGACCGCACCTAAATATTGATAAGCTTCAGGGCGCGATAAATCTTTGCCTATATTTAAAACTATGCTGAAGGAGTACTGTATGTGTTGTTGTTTTTATGAATCTATTTATCCTGTAATGTTTATTGTATATTTATCCTAACTAATATTATAAATGCGAAAGTAACTCTGTCTCTCTGTCTCTCTGTCTGTCTATTTGTTACCTCTTCACGGGGAAACCACTGCACCAATCTAGATGAAATTTGGTAAGAAGATAGTTTGAATATTGAGGAATAACATAGGCAACTTTTTATTCGGGAGAATCATATAGTTCCCGGGTGATAGCGATAACCGACATCTACGCGGACGAAGTCGCGGGCAACATCTAGTTTTTTATTATAAAAAACTGACTCCGTGGGGTCAGAGTGCGACTAATATCTATAAGTCACTGTCGGTCAAACTGACAGAGGCTTCGGGTGACCAGAGGGCTGGCTTTTACTTAACTCAGAGGTTAAGCGTTGCCATCCAGCGTGGCAATGCTGCCAGCCTTCTGGGCACCTTACTGCCCAGCAGTGATCTGGGTCAGCTTTTTAGTTATTTTTAGTTTAAGTACTACTATTGTATAATACTTTTTATTATACCTAACGTTTCATTATTTATATTAATTTGTAATTTGCAACACCTCCTTTGTTCTGTGCTTTTTTGCCTTTTAGAGATCGATCTGTAGCCATAAGCCCGCCTATTGCTACCAGTAATTTTCTGTATACCTTTTTGTGTTTTGTTTACCATAATATAGTATCCAACACAGAGTTTTTTTTTGTATTGTATGGTAAAAATATATACAAGTAGCCTGAAACACTACAAGCAGTTTTAAATCATGCTACCTGACTGATGACTGTAACTTTTTAAATTTCACCGTAAGTAAAGCCGCAGACTGGATTCCGTAGATTATGGTAATCCACTTTATTTACAGAACTGTGAAGGAATTGGAAAGAAAACAAAGTAAGAGATTCCTTAATACTGTGCTGACTTACCAGGTCATCCCCGTTGTCATAATCACAGCCAAGTCGGAACTTGACAACGTTCTGTGGCGAGTCGCTGTCCACGAGGGAGTCCACGGGTTGAGCCAACACCACGGCCACGTGGGTTATGTTCACGTCGCGATAGGTGAAGAGTGCTGCGTCTTCTTCACGGTCTACTGGCTGGAGGCTGAGGTTCTTCCTGAAATTGTAATTTGAAAAGATTTAGGCGCTATTTAGGCCGTGTGGTGTCGGTCGAGAATTACACCACCCCATCTCTTCCCATACCGACATAGCCCGAAGAATTGCGAAACTTAAGTGGCAGTGGGCGGGGCACATAGCTCGCAGAACTGATGGCCGACGGGGTCAGAAGGTTCTCGAATGGCGTCCGCGAGCTGTCGGTAGTCACGATGGAGCGACGGCCTGGTAAAGATCGCGGGACCGCGGTGGATGCGGAAAGCACAAGACCGGTCTGAGTGGAGAGACTTGGGAGGAGGCCTATGTCCAGCAGTAGACGTCTTTCGGCTGACATGGTAATGATGATGATGATGATCTCTTCCCATAGGTGTCGTAAGAGGCGATTAAGGGATAATGGAGAGGATGGGCAGCAGCGTCCTCAGCGAACTATCTGGTGTAACTGCGGTCGTCAACCCGCTTGCCAAGCGTGGCGACTAAGACATTTTTCCCCCAATGGTGAAGATTGTGAGTGGAGAGCTTTGGGGGAGGCATTTGTCCAGCAGTGGACGTCTTTGACTTGGGGCCAGCCCCAACCGGATTCTGGCTATGATAGGGGACAGGATGGACTACCCCTATTTGCGTTGTTGTGGTGACAGGCATATACCCTGTGCCAAATTTTATAAATAATATTAATTATTATAGTAACATCATCATCATCACCAGCCTTTTTCACGTCCCACTGCTGGGCACAGGCCTCCTCTCAGAACGAGAGGGCTTGGGCTATAGTTCCCACGCGGGCCCAGTGCGGATTGGGAACATCACACACATCATTGAATTGCTTATTCGCAGGTGTGTGCGGGTTTCCTCACGATGTTTTCCTTCACCGGAAAACTCATGATAAATCACAAATGTAATTCCGCACATAAATTCCGAAAAACTCAGAGGTGCGAGGCGGGATTTGAACCCACGACACTCTGTTTGAGAGGCCATAGGTCAAACCACTAGGTTGTCACGGCTCATAGTATAGTAACATACGATGAAGTAATTATTGTTAAATTAAATTTTAAAATTGAATTCAATTAAGTAATTAATCCTAGCTTTTGAAAATTATTGTCTTTGTATCTTATTGTTGATTGCCTATGCTATTGTTATTATTATGTAGTTATGAGTTGTGATTGAAATAAATGAATTTATTTATTTAATATTATTTCGGCAGACATGATGATGATGAGGTGCTATTCGGACTGGTCATGCTCGTTTTAGATTGTAAATACCTATCTCGTTAAGTATTTGAAATAAGTGTTTAATATTTCAACCCATAATTAAAAACTTTAGGTAGGTATCCCAACGATGAAAACACTATTGTGAACTAAAAGTAAAAAGTCAAAGAACTAACGGTCCTTACACGTTCATTCAAGAGTTGCTTTATGAATACTCGAAGAAAACATGTTTTAGCGGAAATTTGCATATATACAGGCAATTTAATTAGTTAGAAAGGTTTTCTATCTCGCAATCAAAGTCATAAGTTTTATACACTACAATCGCTTCCGTAGTTATCATATTTCGTAACACACTTCTAGTGCCATCTATGAGAAAATTACTGAAATTGTGAAGACGAAGTTCTCGGATCTGAGATGCCAGAATTCGCGTTGAATTGGAGGATGTACGTACCTAAACAAGATAATATTAAGCTTACGAAAGCAAAGTGACATCTCTGCAAAACCGAGTACATTCAACAAGTTAAAAGCTCGTTCGAAACGACGTAGACTTATGGCGACATCTTTCGAATAGCGCCTGAACCACTTAAGCTTGCATCGCTTGAGTGGTACTAAAAGATTCTAGGGTTGTAAACTAGATGGCGTTGTATTACAATATTCAAATATTTATTAGAGAGAGATGTCGTCAACGTAACTGTGTACCTAATAAATAATTAAGTAGTTGAACTTCTCATTTTAGTATTGATGTAATGTAAACAAATTTTAATACTTGTAAGTACTAAGTACCTTACTCAAGTAATCTATTATGAAAGCTAATCTATTATGAAATAAGAAATTAAGTACTCTTCACAATAGCAATTCTTTTATCAATTTACTAAGCAAACCAACCGTCAAAATGCCATACTCTTAAAGGACATTTAAATTCATTTTAATTCTCATTAACACCTAACTATCTTGTTTAGCCAGAGCTAATGACACAGCTTGCAAAAATTACGTAAAATTACAAACGGTATCAGATTAAATGGCCATTATGTCACTTTTATGCGACCACTTCTTCTCAAACACCGGAAATTGTGTACGAATGTGTTATATAAAGGTCTCTAGGTGCTCCTATTATAACTAGATCGGTAGTTAACTTATCGAAAGGCGATCAAAGAAAATTATAGTCTCATTACTTTGATTTATTTGGTGTAAATACGAGGAACAGATTTCCATGTTTTTCTATTAGGTGTACACTGGCGTAAAAATTCACTTGTGGTGATATTACGTCTTTTTATTTTATAAGTTATAAGAACATGTATCTAATTAGTTTTCTGTGCGAATGACAGTTTTAAATGATTCGCGGTTAGTTGCACTAGACATAATGAAAACGGAAGATCTCAGTTCTCTGTGAATGTTTTGTTATTGATAATCACCTTGTTAATGTCTCAGTTAAACAGAAGTTTAGTCGCTGGGTCGTGCGCTCCCAGGGGAAGGACTACGAATTAGTCCGAAACATGTCGGGCTAAACTCTACTTATGTACGTGAGTGATCCGTTTTGATTTCGTTATGATTGAGTCTCACGGTAGTTTCATGTTAAAAGAACTTTATTTACGAAATAAACATAGGTTCTTACCTAATTCATTTGCTGGCTTGCAATCATATAGATAAGATGTTTTCATGCAACACCCTTCTCCAAATGCTACACGATCAACAACTAAACCCACAAATGTCACACGTACCCAACTACCACCAGATTTGTTAAAGTATTGATTGTTGAATTACGCGCTACTTAGATACTTAGAGTTAAATGTCTTAAGAATAACAATTTCAATTAACAACGCTACAATTTTTTTTTACGACGAGGAAGGCAAACGAGCAAGTGGGTCACCTGATGGTAAGTGATCACCACTGCCCATAGACACTCACAACCCCGGAGGGTTCGCAGATGCGTTGCCAACCTGGAGAGCTAAGATAAAATGCCTCTTGTGCCCGTAATTACACCGGCTGTCTTACTCTCCACACCGGATCACAACAGCCTACAATGACAACTACAATTTGACACTAATTTCAGCATGCTACCTCTTCGCGTTGCAAACATCAACGTGTAGCACATATTTCGACAGTTTTTTTAAATCACTTTGAGGTTACTAAGATTTTTTTTGCTTAAACGAATATTTTCGGAAATAATCGCTCCTAAAGTTACATAGACGAACGTCAAGTGAATATTTCGTTTACAACCGATCAACTGCATGAACTCTAACCTTTACTTGTCACCTTAACTCTTTAATCGTCCTAAAATTAATCTAGTTAACATCCTAGTTATTAGCGACATCATTAAAAACCAGTCGCGTAGACCTAGACGAGTAAAAAATTAAAATGCATGACCCAATTTGGCCTAGAAACTTGGCAAAATGTCAAAGAGCGCTGTAAAATTATTGTTTGTCTACAACGTGGGAACTAGGCGACGGAGGAAAGCTTCAAAATGTAAGAAACAATGTTAAATTAATTCATTAAAATGCATTAAGAATAAGTTGTTTTGATGACGAATGTCCGGTACAGAAAAAAACATTTCTGACTGCTCGTGACGACACAGCTAATATTTTCATTTTTATTTTTTTTTATACGAAAAGGATCCGGGAGCTTGTTGATATCTTTAACATGTAAAAAGTGTAAAAAAAAATATTATTTAAATTAATAAACCCCGATGCAAAAAAACACATAAAAAAAATCTGGGCCTGGTCCTTTAATTAGGAACTATGTTAATGTATGTTGTATGTGTGTATGTGTATGTTGTATGTGTATGTATGTTATGCCTCGTTATTAAAAGCAAGACCGAAGCGTACAAATCATCTGAAATAAACCTAACAAAACAGGATTTCCTCGGCCATAAATAACCTTAACTTTCTTCTCTATAAACTTACGCGATCGTTATGTATAATTAAACAATTTATATGTCAATCGATCTGTAATAAAACCATTTATACAGTGACGTTTTCTTACACAACATTACATACAAGACGATCATTTTAATATTGACCCAAGTTATGCGGTTACTGAATTTGAGATATTTATAAAGAATTGATTTCAGTGTGTCTTATGTAATACGATTATGTCACGTGATGTCATAATTCTAGCATGCATAGTGTAATGACTGCATACTCATTTAAAATTAAGTAATGGATATTGTGATTTTCGTATCAATAATGTTTGATGCGTCATTTATTTTCTCTAATGTGTACGAGTATGAGTATTTATGTAGTATGTCTTATCTATAAATTAAATTTACAACCCTACGGATGAACTGGCCCCTGTTTCACCAACTTTACAATTTTCAGTTTCAATGTCAGTTCGGTGTCAACTGCTGACTTGAAGAGCTTTTGTTTTAGCGAGCTTCATATTGTCAAAGAAATGTAGTTCAAATTGTCATATAAAACTGACAATTGTAAAAATCGTGAAATAAACCGTGGACGACCGAATGACGCTTGATGTCCCAGGTTCGATCCTCAGACGCGGCAGTTACTCAATTCTATGACGAATTCTCGGGTCTGGATGTATAACATGTACCTAATAAGTATGGTTTATCCGCTGTCCTAGAACCCATAAGGCTTGCCTAGCTTGGGCCTAGGACAATAGGGTGTCATTGTCCCATGATATTTATTTTTATTGAATTGGCTTGTTAAAAAAAGCTTTTTTACTCTAAGGGTAACACAAACAATGGCCTCTGCCAATTTACACCCGCAAAATGAAAGTAAATAAGAAGCGTCACTGACCTTTAAGAATAACATTACAATTGTCAGTTTTACAATGACTTCGAACTAGATCTCTTTGTAATTATGAAGCGCGCTCAAACAAAAGCTCTTCGAGTCAGCAACTGATATCGAATTGTCAATGAGAACTGAGATTTTGTAGAGTTGGTGAAATAGGGGCCAGCAGTGTCACTTATATTTTGAAAATCTACATATATTAGGTCTGGTGTTTTTTTTTCCACAGGTTAGGCAAAAATTAATATTATTTCAATGTCATAAGCATTTTGACATGTGAAAACGTACGTCTCTAAAATCTGTATACAAAGAAAAGTTCAGATTGGCCGGCTGATTCTTCAACGCCCAGCCCAAGCCGTTGGACCTAGAAAGCTGAAATTTCGCATACATTTTCCTTTTATGACGTAGAGACAGTATAAAGAGGGATATTGCACAATTGCACATTTCCACGGAATGCCACGGGAGCGAAGCCACGAGCGCGAGCTATCATTCTATTGAGCATAACTTGAAAGAAGAAGAAAAAAATTACTGCCTATCGTACTTCAGAGAAGCGACATAATTAAATATTATTATATTTAGTACCTAAGCACGCAACAGAAAATTCTGTAATAGGTATAAATAAGTATAAATTCATACGATTCATACGCCACCAAGTTACATTGGCGTGATGTAACACTTAGATAGTTAGTGACAGGAGAAAGTACACAGATTACAAAGCTATTACTTATAAATTTCCTGGGAGCTTATGACAATACAGACACCGCAGATTTTGCTGAATACATAACTGCAGTAAGCTAAGTTTAAACTGTCAAATAGTCATAGAGAATAGGTACAGTCATGCAAAAATGTAGGTATTCCAATGATAGAAACAACATTATCATCGGCACAGAGGCCTTCTCTCAAAATGAGACGGGTTGGGCTATAGATCCCACGCGGGAATTTAGCACGCACGTTCGAATTGCTTCGCAGGAGTGTGCTGTGCAGGTTGCCTAAAGATTTTTTCGTTTACCAAAAAGCGTATGATGAATTACTGCACTGTAATTTCGCACATAAATTCCGAAATACACAGACGTGCGAGCCGAGGCTCGAACCTACAACCCTCTGCTTGAGATGCTTGAGTGAATAAACTAAGCTCCGTCCCTAAAAACCTTAAACTTACACACAACACCCCCTCTTTTTCCGTCGGGGGTTAAAATACATTCAATTGTTTCCTGTGAGGCTAGTCGGAACGGCTGTAGGATCCTCACGGCACCTCTCGATTTTCAATAACTTCCTGAGTAAATAATTACTAGACGGAATACTTTCAACGTCCAACGTACAACTGTATTCCTATCTCATTTGGTATAAAATTTATAAAATAACGTACCTAACGGACAGGCAATAAGAAGCCAGAAGTCTTGTTATCGCGTTCACCATCTCTTTCTGTCAAACGGTGTAGGACGGTGGCAGAAAGAGATGGTGAATGCATGCGACGATTGCCGTTGAAGATAGACAGAATTATGAGTGTTATGTCTACAAGTGCAATGGGAAATGCATAATATGATTATGTTTTTACGACGTTTCTGTTGCGGTTTAGATGAGTTAATTGCGAAGATGCGTTCCGGTTTATGTAACATAATGTTATTGCAGTTTGTTAGCTTTAAATACTTTAATGAGCTAGTGAACAGGTGCACGTAACATATATCCTATACCTATTCTAGCTATTCATATTGTTGTATATCAAAACATTATGAACACACAAACGGGTTGATGACTGATCTCAAATTATAATCATTTTACATTTTCACATAAGTATTTCCATCTGAAGTTACAAAAAAAAATCGATGCCTTAATGCTGCAATGATAATGATTTATAAATTAATAAAATAACAAAAACTAATAAAGTGAGGCAGTTTGATCAATGAAAATTATGACGTAGTTCAAGCCCCTATTTCGCCAAATTCAGAAATGTCAGTTTACAACGACAATATTCGATCTATACATTTCATTACTAAATATGAAGCGCGCTGAAATAAAAGCTATTCGAGTCAGCAATCGATAGCGAATTGTCATTGTAATCTCACATTTTGTAAAGTTGGTGAAATAGGGACCTGTAATTCAATGCAAATTTTATAATAACGGATCGTTATGAGATTTAAAAAAAAAGTCGCTGACTTGAACAACTAGTCTTCATACACCAATATAGCTTCGAAGAAAAGAGAAGATATTAAATGAGGGCGCCACTTTCTTCATCTCTGTCACATTTTTGACATGCATTGCTTATACATGGCAACAAATTAGTATGACAAATTTTAGTTCCTTTTTTCTCCGTTTTCTACTCTGTTTTGCTATGCTATAATTCGCTGACGGATCTACAACTTTAATATACTAAGCGGTTTAACGAGAATGGTTAAGTTAGGTAAACGAGAGGTCACGCTCGTTGGTGATTGCAATAGCATTAAGTGCAAGTAAACTTGATATACTACTATTTAAATAAATACTAGCATTTTGCCACCCATACGAGTAAATTAACTATCTACAATTTCACTCATGTATGCAATATGTAACATTCGCATTAAAAAATAATTCCTAAAATCAAATGAGGTGCCACGCCCTTGCGTTCAGTTTTCCACCTCAAATTCCTTTCAACTTCTTTTAACCTGGCCCATGTAACAGACAAGTTTAATGTTAGCATTGTTACTGACATAACCATAATTCCAAGCATTGGTTTTAATCGTTATTTTACAATCATTACAAAACCGAAGACGTAACTGGAGCAAATATCTTCTAGACTTTTTAAACATACGATTGTACAGACCTATAGCCTAGTGGTTAGAGTACCTGACTATAAAGTTTGAGGTCTCGGGTTCTTTCCCTGGTCAGGGAAGATAATTGTACGATAAATGGGTGCAGTTCAATCGTCGTACAAACTTTTAGCATACTACGTTCAAAAATCATAACATTCATTTCATAAAAACGGATTTCATATTTTTACAGAGCATAAGCTTTAAATAACATAACATTCATTAGTCATAACAACAATTCTGCTATAATGCATTATATGAAATAATTTCACTATGAACATTTAAAATAATCAGATTTGAACGAGCAAGCGAAGCGAGCGAGCAAGACGGTTCGGAGCAGAAACGACTCGGATAGGTCAGGTTCGAAGGCTAAAACGGGAGCGAAGCGTAGAGAAGTGTTATTACAAACGAAAATTCGCAAATCGTTGTTATGACAAACATTTACACACCCATGATAAATACGAACGTTTACTGCCCAGTCTTGGATGTTTAGCATGTAAGTTTATCAGTTGTCTCGTACCAACATTTTAAATGCAAATAATTATAAAAACATTATACCTAGTTCTGATTATACAGAAACTAAAAAAGTCCACAATCGTGCTGGTTTAAGTATTGCAAAGATAATCCCTAAACCTCGATCCTTTCCTTCGACAAAAGGACTATTGCGACATTTGCCAGAGTATTTAAGACTTTAAGTACATGTCCACTAGAGTTATGGCACAAAGAGGATTATCTTAAGACTCGGGTCAGTTGTGTAAGACTGTGTGTGTCTGTGACGGATTTGTTCTGTCCAACATAAGTTATTGCTAACCTAATGTGTTTTGGATTGCCTGTGTATTGAGAAATGTTCGAATCCAAGAGTGTCCTTAACCTAATACATAAATTTAAATGTTCCAGTACCGGACACTGTCCCAATAGTAAATGTTGCACTTTCAATCTTAAAACGTAGCTCATTTCGTTCGTTAAGTCAATTGGGCTATAATAATTAGATCTCTTGGGATAAGGATTTGATTTATTGGAAGAAATACAGGGCATAAAATAAATAATCCATTGCTATCTTGGCCCCTATTTCACCAACTTAACAATCAAATTGTCTGTTTACAATGACAATTTGGATTACATTTTTTTGCCAATATTAAGCGCGCTAAAACAAAAGCTCTTCAAGTCAGTAATTGACACCGAATTGTCATCTTGTAAAGTTTGTGAATCAGGGGTCAGGTTAGCAAAATTTTATTTTTCTGCCACTCTGCCTCCTTATCCTAATAGGATTTTCTATTTAGACATTGCGTCTAAAAGTTTGTCACTGAATACTTTGGCGTTAAAAATAAACTTACCTCGGATGTACTTCCACTTTTAGGACCTCATCACCAACTTGAAGGTTCTCCGGTATCCTGACGAACTTAAGGTACTCGCCCACGGGGTAGAAATTACAACCTGTAACAAAATATTAGTGTCAGATTTAATGTCTTTACTTATTTTGATAATAAAATTAGTCAAACATGGAAGGCATTAAAATTATTACTCGAAGTCGAAGGGTACAAAAGTGTATGTTGTTATGTTGTACACTTTCTATCGGATTTAGCAAAATTAATGAAAACACAGTAGTATTTAATGAAAGTAACATGTCAGTAGCAAACAATACATAGTGCCAATTAATAAATTCATCTCAAAATTGACATTCAAAAAACGTTTCCTTATTAAATAAGTACCTAACACTTAAAATAGCATCATTAACTACACAACGCGCATCTCATTTCCTAAATAATCCCAAGCGCTTAAAGCTACCACGACTACGTTTTATTTCTCAATCCAACCCTAATATATCAATCAAGATTCTCCCATAGTTACAATAACCAAATACCCTGATATATCCACCGACATTAGAATAGGCCATTCAGCAGCGCGTTGTGTGAAAACATTTCCCAATCATTCGGACCGTTTGAATTGTGATAGGATGGGAATAGGCCTCCATTGTCTCAATACTATTGTCACTTAGGCACTGATATACTTTTTCGTCCTTGCTTTTATTAGTCCCTACATCATAGTCCATTAGAACGCTAATGAAGGGAAAACTTCACTTATTAGCAAGCGTGTCCTAACCTACGGAGCTGAAACTCAAAAGACTGAGGTTTAAAAGTCCATACTCAAGGTTTGAAAACTATGGAACGCAGCATCTTTCTTTCTACTAAGAAACACCGGACTGCGCTCCAGAAGTTGCGCTGCGGCACCAAGACCGACAAATTGAGGTGGGACTGGACGGACATGTCTGCCAAATGCATCTGGATCGCTGAACCGGAATTGTTACCGACTGGGTTCCATGCGATGGACACCAGAGCAGAGGCAGACCAAGAAGGAGATGGGTTAACTATTTGGAGCGTTTTTGGCCGGCCTGGCGAGATTTGGCCAAAAGCAGATACGAATGGAAGGAGAAAGGGGGATGCCTTTGCCCAGCATTGGAACACCACGTAGACTACAAAAAAATGCATGGTCCATTTTAACGCAGTCTTTTTCAAGATATTCGATTAGTCCCTATATCGTAATCCATTTTAACGTGGCCGTCATTGAAATTGTTAATTGATTCGCTACAACTTGTAACATCATTCTGAATTATTTAAGTTACGCGCAACTTAAGTATCGATTTAATAATTATTTAAAAAACGAGATCTCGTTTCGACAACAGCTTGACGAATTACCCGCAAAATATTTCAACTTCATTCACTTAACATAAGCAAAAACGTCACATAATTACTTATTATAAAAACATTACAGTTCCAAAACAACCTTAGGTGTACTGTTTTGTTTTGGAAAACAAGTCTTATTTTCTTAAAGTTTGAGTTGACATTGTAGTGTTGTAGATTAGGGCTTAGTGGATCTTTGAACTGGACCGTTGCCTTTGCGCAAGTAAACAAATCGTCGACGCTTACGCCGCGACAAATCCGATGACGACACCAGTTATGGCGGATTTCCCATAGGTTTCCTAACTCTAGAAACAAAATGGCTTCATCGCAGATTTAGCTATGGGATGTGCAATAGCCTTGTCATCATGTCATTATTGTTTAGTTTAAATTTCAATTGCTTTATACTTTTGTATAATGTTACTTTCAGTTAGTTTATTAGTCGAGTTTTCCAATATCTGAACAGCTAAACGATCATAAATTAATACCTAAACATGGACCGTGTGAGACCAGTAATAAAGTATGTATATGTATGGATATTTTTGAACGGTTGGCTGTACAGATAGGTACTGGAGATCTCTACTGTACCATTATTTCATTGTAAATTGTACTACATTCGAGAATATTTTTAACCATCATTACAGACTTTTTTTGAAATGCGAATCGCTTTCTTTTTTTTATTGCTAAACAAAACATCAGCATAGAAGCGTCAGTTCATGGTCGCAAATCAAATCAACAAATCTACAGTGACTGCTCAAGATTTTCCTTTTTTTTCTAAAGTTTAATTGGTCAAGTTAAAACTTTTCCTAGAGGTAATTTTCGATTATCTAATTGCGAACGCCAACCCGCCATAATCGATTTGGTGCTTTTGCGTTTTATTCACAATTTCAGGATCGTTAAAAATTTGATCTAGCAATTTGGCTACTTTCTATTTCATTAGTAAACTTTTTTCGTGCACATGTTACGCCACTATAGTTTTCATTATTTTGTTACAAAACTTATGTCCGCTAGTCTCTTATAATAATAGGTGTCATCTTTGAAGATATTTCAAATTTACCCCACTAGCTTTCGTAATGACCTTCACTCATCCATACATCACTTTTCCTTTTAATTATATCATATAGATTGTTTCTCTTAGAAAGCCGCACGCCTACTTTACAATAACTCATCACTAAAATATTATTAATTAAAGGTACCTACCATACATAGAAAGTAAAAGAACAAACAAAGAGCGAAATTGTACTTTTAATTATAATTGATGACTCTGAAAAACTAAAACTTTATTTAAATGATATAATCGTTACAGAAGATGGTTTGAAAATGGAGAACGACTCTGATGATTTCTCACGATTGGGATAAATTGTAGAGGTAGCGACAAATTACGTCACCTTAACTGGAAAGGCATCTAGGTAGTAAGCTTTGAACAAAAGGTACAAGATAGATCACATTAGCGGTTAAGCGTGAATCAAAGAGATTAGATTATAATTAAAGTTTAAAGGGTTCTGCAAGACTAAGCTAAACAAAAGACAGCAGTTAACAAAATCGTTTAATAAATTAATGTTTCAATTAAATCTTGTGAATGCTATATTAGAGAAACATTTAACAAAACTGTGTGACATGGCAATACCATAAGAAGCGTAATAACATTAAGTGAATCAAATTGACCAAAATCACAGCCCAACGAGCTCTATATTACAGGGTGGCCCAAAATTACGTTGACAAATATTTTTTAGGTTTTTTTTTTATTAGTTACATGACTTATACAATATGACATAAAAACTATAATTACAATTATTGAACTAAAAGAAAAACTAGTTGTCTTCAAAATATCCTCCTTTGGCTGTGATACACAAATGCAAACGTTTGTAAAAATTGTCAACGATATGCCGCAGCTCCTCCGTTATTTTTGCCCACTCTTTGGTAAGTGTTGCTTTCAGAGCGTCTATATTTTTGTGTTTAGTGGCTTAGGCCCTTGTCTCTATAGTCCATTGGATTTAAATCAGGCGAGTAGGGTGGCCACTCTTTCGAGCTTATGAATCCGGGAAAATTGTCCTTGCACCACTGCTGCACACTACAAGCACTGTGAGATGGCGCAGAGCCCTGCTGGAAAATCCATTGCTGGCTGCCGAAATGTTGTTGACTCCAAGGAAGAACTATGGTTTCAAAGATATCTCTTCTATATATTTCCTGATTAATTTTGACACCTATTTCTATGAATACAAAGGGAGTTTTGCCTGTCGAGCAAATACCACCCCAAATCATAACTGATTCAGGCTTTTGGCGATGAGGAATAACTGCGGCCTCTCCATGACGACTAGAGGAATACATGTCATTTTGGTGATTATGGGCCTGTTCAATGCAAAAAAGTTTTTCATCTGAAAAAAGGATATTTTCCCACTTTTCAGTGGCGGCACGCTTCTTGATCAAACGACATCTGTCAAGGCGAACGTTTTTATCTTTATCTTCAAGAACTTGAGCTTTACGCAGTTTCTACGCTTTCAATTTGAGGTCATTAGCGACAATACGCTGCACCGTCGAACGACTTGCGCCCAGCTCCCTAGCCATTTTTCGCACTTTGGTCCGTGGATTGTGACTAAGCCGTTTCTTGATAATGTTCCGGAGCATGGGAGTCCTAACAGTTCTCTTTCTGCCTCTTCCTGGGCGGCCGGCGACGTGCCCGAGCTCATTATATCGCTTAATAGTCTTGGACACTAGTTGACGACTAACACCTAGCGATCTATCTCACACTGTCGTTTTCCAGCTTCGTGTAAGGAAATTATTGCTTTGCGTTGCGAAGACATGATACAAATCAATAATAACTTTATAGTTTTAAACAAGCCGTTGACTCGAAATCGTTACCAAAATGTGTGAAAATATATCAGAAAAACAAACAAAATCATAACGTGTTCCATTTTCAAAATTTTTAATTTTTAATTTTGTCAACGTATTTTTGGGCTACGGTGTAAAACATTATAATTATCCATACAGAAAATGAACTATTTGCTTTAAAGCAAAAAAGTGATTCAGAAAATAACACAATAGTAATCATTTAAAATACAAGTATCACATTATTTCAATACAAAGAAGATCTACAAAGTGTACTACTTCAGGGTGTAGATCATCAAACTGTACATTCACATGATGACCATAGATTCTTTGTAGTTGATGGAACCCTAGAGTCAATCATTCACTATCGTGTTGATCTCAATGGTTTCTGCCCCATGGCAGAATGGGTTCTCATAACTCCCATAATACCAGTGGCGTGTAGATGGATCAGAGATAAAATACCGCAAGAACTTTGCCAGACAAAGACAGTTAGTTCACTGGGGGATAAAACCGCGCAGTAAGGTAAATTAAAATCAACATCTTATTCAGCAAGGAGGCGGTTAAATGATCTTTTACACGTAATTTTTTTGAGTATACCAGCTTTTGGAAGAACCATGGTTGCCCCATAAAGAATGCGCCGCAAGAAACTTGTCAGAATGTTTATATATATATAGCTCTTGCTATGCCCGACATAAAAACTAAAAAAAAAAGTAAATATTTTTTTTTTACAATAATAAAACATTTCTAATTTATATTTCTGGTTATTGTGTTGTTAAAACAATATGCTGTTTTTTTACTAACATTAATGTATGATCCTCCAGGCCCCCGTTTCATAAACGTGACAGGTGACAAATGACAATGAGAGTTTGGTGTAGGTTACTGGCTTGAAAAGTTTTTGTATTACCAGATTTCATATTAACTTCGAAGTGTAGATCGAATTGTCGTTGTCATTTGTCACCTGTCACGTTTATGAAACGGGCCCAGCTTGTCAGTGTAAATTAAATAAATATATAAACAACTCCCGCCACAACATCGACTCAAATATTTCATTTTTTGCTAAGCGCAGATTGTGTGAGTTTGGCGATTATTTGGACAGTGATGATTTTGTTTTAAGCTGCATGTAGCGGACCCCAATTAGTCAAGCTTGTAAACAATGCTAGGGATCGCATCTTTTTGTTCACGGCTCATGTCATACAGAAACAAAGATCTCCGAGTAAATTAATACAGCAACTGCATCTTTGTTAGTCATATGGATCACCGGTGAAGCTTGGAGTACCACAGGGCTCTATTTTGGGTCCGTTTCTCTTCTTGGTGTACATAAATGACTTGCCCCACCTGCTAGAACATAAATGTGACATAGTACTGTTCGCTGATGATACCTCTCTCATTTTTAAAGTCAACAGGCAACAGGAAGATCAAAGTCACATCAATGAGACCCTAAGAGATGTGATGAAATGGTTTACTGCGAACAATTTACTACTGAATGCAGCTAAAACGAAATGTATAAAATTTTCGTTGCCTAATGTAAGACAGGTTGACACTACTATCAGATTAAATGGAGAGAAGCTGAACCTCGTGGACGAGACTGTTTTTCTCGGGCTTACCTTGGATTGCAATTTGCAATGGAGCCAACACCCCTCTGGTCTTGCTGGTAGATTGAGCTCTGCCGCTTATGCTGTACGAAGATTCCGACAATTCACCAATGTAGAAACTGCGCGGTTAGTTTACCTCAGTTATTTTCACAGCATTATGTCTTATGGCATCCTAATTTGGGGCAAGGCGGCCGACATAGAGACAATCTTTATCTTGCAGAAGAGGGCGGTCCGGTCCATTTACAATCTTGACTCCCGAGATTCACTTAGAGAACGCTTTAAAGAAATCGACATCCTTACAGAGGCATCTCAGTATATATATGATGTAATATTGTATACACATAAGAACATCAAAACTTTTAAGAAAGTGTCGGATGTGCATGGTCTCAACACTCGGAATAAGCATAAACTTGCCGTCCCTAAATTTCGTCTACGAAAAGCCAGCAAGTCGTTTTTGGGAAATTGCGTGAGGTTCTACAATAAAGTGCCTGTAGATGCATGGGAATTGCCTCACAATTCATTCAAAAGCTACATAAAGACCGCTCTCCTGAAAAAAGCATACTACAAAGTGGATGAATACTTATGTGATGATACCACTTGGCCAAGGTCGAAAACAGATGATAATTAGGACACCAATGTGACTTGGCTGCGTCCCGTAGATATTCGTGCATGGTGTCTGGCTCTGTTGTCGTTGTCCGCTGCGTACTAATTATATATAATTGACATGATGACATGAAATGTATATTTCATCAATTTTGTTATTTGACATTTGGAGACCATATACATTTCCAGTTTATGTATATGTATTATTATACTTATTATTTGACCGTGGAGGCGTTTTACACCTCTGCTGATTTTAAATTTAGTTTAAATTGACCCTAGAGACTATACATCTCTAAGCCATTTAGATTAAGTATCATATTATAGTATTAATTCTGGGACCCTATACATCCCCTTGTAATTCTAAAGATATTTGACCTGGAGACCCTATACATCTCCTGCTCAATTAAAACGTGCCAATAAATGAAAGTGTTCTGGTTTTGCTGTTCTAATAAAAAAATATTTACACTTTTTTCTATAATACGGTTTTTTTTTTCTCTTTATTTTTTTTAATGATAAAGTGAGCTTTCTTTGTGTAATTTATCTGTGGTTACGTATTGTAAGATCTGATGTAACTTGTTTTTAGAAAAAATGACTTTGTGCCAACTATCTTGCGGCGCATTCTTCTTGGCAATCATGGTCTTTCCGAAAGCGTTGGTAGACTCGAAAAAATGACGTGTAAAAGAGCATTCAACTGCCTATTTGCTGAATAAAATTTTGAATTTTGAATTTTGAATTTATGGCTTATGTTTAAAATAAATGCTGAAATTTCATCTACGTCGTTAGAGTCTGGCAAACGAAAGTTGAATCTCGTAGTTATTTCATTGGCAACACTTTGTTTTTATGTATGTCTATCTGAGGTATCATGTCGTATGTCAAATTGAAATTTATCTGAGAAAATTGCGGCTGTGTGAGTGACCCTGTGTTACCCTGTCATGATTTTTTTAAATTGCCGCGTTTCTCTTGGTTCAGCTTTCATTGGCCAGACTCTAGGAAAACAGAAAACATCAACGACTTCAGAAATATTTGCATGATTACTAAAATTGTAACGCAAAAGTTGAAATACGTTGTTGTGTAATTTTTAATTAGTTCACCAGCTGAGAATGAAATTAGACTAGAAATTGTGACTTTAACGTAAGAGTTTATACTTATACCGTTGATCAAACAAGCTTCAAAAACCAGTTGTAAGTTGTAATATTTGATGTGACACTTCACATTCAAGTTGGCAGTACAAAATGCTCAAGTACCTACTCATAGTAGCATTAGGAGTTAAGCAAGCACTCTTTGCAAACACTATACTTGAACTGTATTCTCCATTTGTTAAAATAAGCCTAGTTATTACCAACCTATTGTTAGATGAAGCAATAAATGAACAAATAGAACAAAATTCTAAAGATGATGAGAACATAGCGATAGGAGTAAGTAAGCCTGCAAAATCGGTGTTGCGATCTTGTGGAGTTCGTATCCATTGTTCGCTGTTTTCCAGTACGTGTCTCTCACTAAAACCTTTCTGTGTTCGTCGTAACTTTTTTCTTCCGCTGAGCAAAGCCTCTCCCTTTCTTTGCCACTCATCTCTGTCAACAGACAGTTCCTGCTAATCCGTTT
The DNA here is from genome assembly GCA_963691665.1 of Clepsis dumicolana. NCBI lineage: Eukaryota > Metazoa > Arthropoda > Insecta > Lepidoptera > Tortricidae > Clepsis > Clepsis dumicolana. The sequence continues at coordinate 738,301 of OY829515.1, read as the reverse complement.
TGAACGCGTCAAAGTCATCTCGCCATCTCTTCGGTCGGCCTCTGCATTTATATTCATCCCGCGGAACCCAATGGGTGGCGATTTGGGCCCATCGTTGCGGATGCATTCTGCAAACGTGACCAGCCTAGTCCCACTTAAGCCTTGCGGTCTTGGCTCCCACGTCTGTAAAACGAGTTTTGGAACGCAGTGCCGTGTTTCTGATACGATCAGTTTTACATCCCGTAATCGTCCGGTATATTTCCGTCAAGAATCCAACCCTTGACTAACACTTTAACTAGTACCACAGATCTAGTCCCGTATCATAACGGAAACAGGGAAGAAACACGGTCTGATAAGGATCGTAGCAATAAAACGATCCATCGCTCACAGGTTAATAATGCTTATCAGTATTGAGATAGCATTCTAAGCTCACTTTATTATAGCTTTGGAATCAGAGCAGCTTGCTTTCAAGGGCTTTCTAGAAAGTATATTGTTTTACAATCATAAGAATAATGTGGTAGCTGTATCTCCCACAAATTGTTTTGAAAGTCATACTGCTTTTTGTTACCTATCCCAGTCGATACAAGAATCCAGTCGGTGGTAATGTGTATAAGCTCAGAAGAAATCTTTCAGACCACAATGTTAGATGTATACATTTTCTTATTAACTAAGGTGTGTCGAAAGTAAGTATGTCAGACAGTGGCATCGTACCTCTCAAACGATAAGGAGCTAGTTGAATCCCAATTGTTCTTTGTTAAGCATCGAAATTAATACGTCATCTAAAAATATATTTTAAGTTGTACTTACTTACTTATACATCTAAAATAATGTTGACTATTTTTTTATTAGTCTCCAATTAGGCTAATGCGTTATTTATGCTTGGAACAACAACACGTGTTACATCACAATAAAATGGTAGAACATGCCGATCTTAAAACAGTTACAAAATTTGAGATTCTATAAAAGATACAAAAACTATCACGCCCAATACTCTCGAAATGGAAGTGGATACAATTTAGAAAGCTATTAGTAAAGTTGATTTTTATAATTACGGTATTGGTGTTTTGCGTGAAGTAAAAGTAAAATTAGCATGACGACTGGGTTCTCACGTCTTACATTTAAAGTTGTTATGAGAGCAATAGTTGTCTTTTGTAAAGACTGGTATCATTAAAACTTCAACGTGGTGACATGAAATTGAAACGGAAAAGTGTGTCAAAAGTTAGACGGATAAAAATAAAAACATACTGTTGAAGCAACTGTGAGTAGCAATGTCCGTATCGCAAACTAAGCAAAGAATTGTGTAAATTAAACAATAATTTTATGACAATACTAGGTATAACAAGCATTGTATGTATGTATGTATATCTCTTTATTGCACATAAAACAAAAAAATACAGATAGCAGAACAAAAGCAAATGTACAAAGGCGAACTTATCCCTTAAAGGGATCTCTACCAGTTAACCTTCGGGCGATTGACAGGTCATCAGAAAAAAGAGTAGACATACAAATAAAAGTAAGAGGATCCGGAACCTGAAATTAACCTAATTGTCATTAATTAGCATTAAGTAGAAAAAGGAAAAAGGAAATTGTTGACGTACTAATAACAATAATCGTCACTTTTAACATGAAACTACCGTGAGACTCAATCATAGTGAAATAAAAACGGATCACTCACGTATATAAGTCGAGTTTAGCCGGACATTGTTTCGGACTAATTCGTAGTCCTTCCTCTGGGAGCGCACGACCCAGCGCGGCGAGACGCACACTGCGCGCCGCGGCTCTGCTCGCGCGACTACTAGACGCAGCTGACAGCGGCACACAACTACCCTCGTTTTCATCGTCATTTTTATTATTGTCAAATACAGGGTAGCACACTACACTGACCACATCACTCTGTAAAGGCTCGTTCACATTCACCGTTGACGCAGTATTTAGCACAGTCTTCCAACTTGGGGGCACCGACTATCCACTATCACGATTAAAATTGGGATGACCACTAATTTCAATTGAAGCCATTGAAATTCGCGTACTTTCCGCGGAAAAAACTTTTCTCTCGCCAGTACCGACACCTTATCAAACCGAATGTAATGCGTCGAATCCGAGTCCATCGAGTGTTCGGCCACAGCAGAACCCTTATTGTCCTGTTTCTTCATACTGCGTATGTGCTCCGATAACCTTGTGGATATATTCCGCCCAGTTTCCCCGATATAGTTTTTACCACAGGAACAGGGAATCATATATACCCCGGGGACGTTTAGGGGCTCCTTATCCTTTGGTGAACGCACCAGCTGTCTAAGCTGCATATGGGGACGGAAAATCGACTTAATGCTATATCTTCGGCGTAACAAGTGCCCCATTTTATCCGTTACCCCTTTTAAAAACGGCAAGTATACTGGCACTCTCTCGACCACGGCTGGCCGCTGACGAGCCGATGCATTCACGACACGGTTACAATGCCTCCAGTTATACCCATTGCTTTCCAAGACACCCTTTATGTGACTCAATTCACGATTTAGGTATTGTGGATCACAAATGCAGAGGGCTCGATCTGTTAATGCTCTAGGCACAGAAGACAAATGACTAGGATGGTGGTGTGAATCTGCCCTAAGGTATCGGTCAGTATGAGTCGGCTTGCGGTACACCGAAGTCACAAGTCTCCCCCCGGTCTACGCATAACCAAAACATCCAAAAAAGGCACCACTCCTTCATTTTCCTCCTCCACCGTGAACTTAACCTTGTCGTGTAAAGTGTTAAGGTAGTCTGAGAACTCCGACAGGCTATTTTTAGATACAATCGCGAAAATATCATCCACATATCGCCACGAATATCTAGGTGCTAAGGGAGCTTTCTGTAGGGCTTTTCCCTCTAACCACTCCATAACAAGACAGAGGAAGGACAACGAATTAGTCCGAAACATGTCGGGCTAAACTCGACTTATATACGTGAGTGATCGGTTTTTATTTCACTAAACAAACAACATAAATATACTTATATACATTATTAAACATCCAAGACCCGAGAACAAACATTCGTATTCATCATAATAAATATCTGCCCCGATCGAGGATCGACCCCAAGACCTCCAGCTTCATAGTAATGTTTTCTGACCTCTAGGCCATCCGGTCATCAAAATCATAATAAACCTGTTGATAATAGAAGAAAGATCAGTGTTTAAATATAAAAATCATCCTATTTAAACTGATGTATGAAGCAAATTGCAACGGCACATGCTAGAGTAATATTGAATTATCAATATCCCCTAATTCACACTAGCAAGAAAAAATCTGTAAGTTGCATTACATTGCGAGCCGTGAAGCGAACGAGTTAGTAGAAGTCGATTAAACGCAGCTTACAAGTAGTATATTATTGGGCATTCTGGACCACCATTCATTCGATCGGGCGAAAAATTTCGCCCTCACTCATTCGTGGTGATCCAGAAGCCCAATAATACAATGAATTGCACACAACCTACAATCAACCCAAACCCAACGGTAACCAACCTAACAGTAACCTATCAGCATTTGCGTTCAACATAACGCTCAACCTACACCTGAAATCGCATTGGGCATTCTGTTTCACCTCTCGATCAACGCAACGAATACATCAGCCCAACAGCAACTCAAACCCAACGGAACCCAACCTAACAGAATTTGCTCACACTCGAGGTTTAACGTTAACCATCTGCTCTTCTGCTCATTTTGAATAAGCATTCCATGCTTGCAACACGCGCGCATTGGTTGAATTGATCTTGAACAGATATGAAGTTTGTAAAACAAGCTCAGAGCTTGCAGTTGGAGGTTGTTTGTTCAGATCGCAACAATCGTAGTTTTCGTCACGGTGAACTTTTACCCGACACAATTCGCTGTATAATTTGCGGTCCTTCTAATTGCGGTAAAACTAATTTAATTGTCTCTCTTCTACTACATGAACAAGGACTACGCTTTCAAAATATTTACGTATATTCAAAAACACTTTTCCAACCGATGTACCAGTTTTTAGAAAAAATATTGATGTTGGTTCCATCAGTTAAATTTCAAAAATATCGCGAAAATGATGAAATACTAAGCCCGCATGAAGCTGAGAACAATTCAATTATCATATTTGATGATGTTGCATGCGAAAATCAAAATAATATAAGGGATTACTTTGCAATGGGAAGGCATAAAAATATTGACAGCTTCTACTTAAATCAAACTTACAGTAAAATACCTAAACAATTAATAAGGGACAATGCTAACTTAATCATCCTTTTTAAACAAGATGAAGTTAATTTACGTCATGTTTATGACGAGCACGTTGGAACTGATATGTCTTGGTCACAGTTTCGGGAAATGTGTGCAAAAATATGGAGCGTACCTTTTAGCTACTTGGTTGTAAACAAGGACTGTGCTAGAAATTCAGGATGTTATAGAATGGGATTTGATACATTTATCGTTTTGGATTAACCGTGTTACTTAACCAGTTTCATTTTCAAGAAACTTTTATTGCATCATGGGAATCCATCGAGATCAGACATGAATCATAAAATAAACACCGAGAAAACTTTAAAAGAAAAAGTACTTCAGTCTGCCGATGCTGTCAAAAAGAAGGTTAAACTACTTCGTGATATGAAAAATAACAACAATATGATTTTGGAATCAGTCTTTAAACCAATAACAGACCCGCTTAATGAAATGGTTAAAAGTAACGACAATAAATACTATAACACTAATGAAACCGATTTTGATGAAGACATATTTAAGTGGCAAAAGGCGCCAAAAACATTAAAATTTAGTCCTAATGAAGGGAAGAGAAGTAGTATTAATAATCAAACAATCGTACGAAATTTTTCCGAAACGACTTCAAATAATGATGATGAGGTATCAAATAGAGACGAAAACAGACAAGATGGTGATGATGACATGTTATGTGAAAGTGACAACAATGATGTCTTGGAATCAACAAATGATACTTCATTTAAGACTACCGGTTCATATGCATCTCCTCGCGAAGACCCTGCATGGCAAAAACAATACAACACCGACTTGGACATTCCTTTTGGCATACGAACAGAACGCGATAAGCTTATGTTAGGATCTTGTTTAGTTTCCGTTAGTGGCGAAAAACTCAAAGTAAATGGACGTACTTACAATTTAACACCAGGTTTATATGATTTGTTATTTAAGAAGTTGCCTGATTTAGGTATCATAACTGAAGACGATAAACGTTATTATAAAATGTTGCTACTAGAAACGAATGTCCATAGACGAGATTTTGATCCCAATAAACCAATAAAAAGTAACAAAGGTCAGAAATATTTATACATTATAAAACCGCTTTTCAAATTATCGAAACAACGTTCAATAAGCGAAGATTTATGTACTTACGGCAAAGGACTACCAACAATGAAAAAAGTTAAAAGAGATGTTTCATATGTCTATTGGGATAATCCAAACGAATTAGTTGAAAGATTGAAATTACTCATTGCTTCCCGTGATGCCGGTAACACAGGATTAGACAATGAAATAATATCAATTGTAGAAGAACTTCGTGAAGCGGGCTTGGTTAATCAATGATATATAAAACTGGTATTTTACTTTTACCATCAGTCGAAGCCGGAAATTTGATGATACATAAGTGCATAAAAATAAGAAGTGAAAATGAACATAGACAAATTCGGTCATCATGTTCATAAACGTTTGCGTGTATGTGAAGTTTTTGAACTTAACAATAAAACTTTGCTGCGTTCTGATGATGGCGATTTCGATCTACAATCATCGCGATTAAAGGGGGTAGCGGATCCTTTGACACCCAATGATGCAGCTAATAAGCAATATGTCGATCAGCTCGTCCAGGACACTTACGAGAAGAAGCATCTAGATTCTTTATTTAAAACTATAAATTCTCAAATTCATCAGCTTGCAAATCAGTTGAAAATAAACTTTTATACAAAAAGGGACATAGACAATATTTTAAGTAATTTCAAAGATGACAAAAGAACAAGTCGTGAATGAAATCCATAGATCGGCCCGAAAAAATTTCAAGCGTCGCGCAGTTATATTAAAAGGAATTGATGATTTGTGGCAAGCAGATTTAATTGACTTACAGAATTTACATACTGTAAATAAGGGATATAAATACATTTTAGTTGTTATTGATACATTTTCAAAGTACACGTGGTGTATTCCTACGAAATCTAAAACTAAAACAGAAGTAAAAAATGCATTTGAACTAATTATCAAGTCGACCAAACGAATACCTAGAAACTTACAGACAGACTTTGGAAAAGAATTTTACAATGATCAATTCGATTGTTATGTGAAATCCTTAAAAATAAATCATTATTCCACGTATTCAGTTAAAAAGGCGTCTATTGTTGAAAGGGTAATAAAAACGCTCAAGAACAAACTTTACAAATATTTCAGTTTCATCGGGAACTACAAATGGCTTGGAAAACCTTTAGATGAGATAGTTCAATCTTATAATCAAACTGTGCATAGCACAACAAAATTTAGCCCAAATGAGGTGAATTTTAATAATGAAGCCGAAGTAAAGAAAAACATAGATAAATCACAATCCAATCGGCGTTTTAAATTAAATATTTTTAATGTAGGAGATCATGTGCGTATAAGCAAGTACAAAAGCGTCTTTCATAAAGGTTATACGCCTAATTGGTCAACTGAGCTATTTACTATTAAAAAGGTGAATCACACTCGTCCTGTTACTTACCATATTGAAGACCAACGAAAAAACTCAATACTCGGTACATTTTATGAACAAGAACTGCAAAAAACTAAGTATCCAGACGTTTACCTCATCGAAAAGGTAATCAAAAAAAGAGGGAAAAAATTGTATGTTAAGTGGTTAGGACTTAACGATAGCGAAAACAGCTGGATCGACAGAAATGCCATTGTATAAATATATTTAAAAACTTTCTCGCGCTAAGTCATTAACTTTTGGGATATGAAAGGAAGAGGACTTCTAAACAGTATTATTAATCACTTACCGTTTGAACTGCACTTACCTGGCTACAATTATTGCGGACCAGGCACAAAATTGCATAAGCGATTGCAAAGAGGTGATAAAGGAGTTAATGAATTGGACAACGCGTGTATGCAACACGATATAGCATACGATAAATATTCTGACCTAACAGACCGACATCGTGCAGATTTTGAACTCTATAAAATGGCTAAACAAAGATTGAAGTCAAAAGGTGTTGGAAAAGGAGAAAAACTTGCGTCTTGGATAGTTAGCAAAGTGATGAAATCTAAAATGAAAGCTGGTGCAGGGATAAAATCATTTAAGCATTTTGTTTCTAAGATACGTACCGAATTGAAAAAAAACAAATCTAAAAAAGAAGGCACTGCAGTCAGTCGAGCTTTTGCTGCAGCGAGTAAAGTATTTCTTAATAACAATACGAGTAAAATGAGAGTTCCTCGATTAATACCGATTCCTAAAACTGGAGGTATATTGCCACTAATACCTATTTTCGCGGGACTTTCTGCGTTAGGGTCATTGGCAGGAGGAGCTGCTGGGATCGCTAAAGCTGTTGGTGACTACAAAGCTGCAAAAAAGAGCTTATCCGAATCAGAACGTCATAATAAAATAATGGAATCTATTGCATTAGGTAAAGGGTTGTACATTAAACAGTATAGAAATGGAAAGGGTTTGTGTTTAAAACGATTAAAAAACTAAATAAAAGGCTACCCAGACGTGCTCTTACAAATGTTGATATTTTAAAACATTCAACAGATATTCCTTATTTTCGTGGTGTTTACATGAGAGACAAATTGCCAAACCGTCCAAAAAGAGTAGAATGTGCAATCGTAAATTTAGATAGTTCTAAAAACCAAGGGACTCACTGGGTAGCCTATGTCAAAGATAATAATCATTGTGAATATTTTAATAGTTATGGTGATCTTCAACCGCCGCTAGAATTAATAAAATATTTGAAAAATTATAATATTTCATACAATTATAATATTTATCAAAAATTCGATACTGTTAATTGCGGACATTTATGTTTAAAATATTTAAAAAAATATTGGAATAACCGTTTAAATATCTCTGAACAATAAATAGCTTCTCATTCTCACGATGTCTTTCACTTTGTCCATAACGGGATCCTCCTCTACCCTGATTACGAATCACTCGCCAGCTCTTCAACTAGATGGTGAATATGAATGCGGGTTGCTATACTTGTCGACATTTAACTCGATACCTAATATTGACAACCGAAATAATAAGTTTTATTATGGTGATAACGAAGTAGTAGAAATTCCTGAAGGGTCATATGAACTTCAAGATCTTGATGATTATCTTAAAAGACATCTCCAAGGTTGCACCTTTACACTGACATGCAATAATAATACGCTAAAAACATCTATATTGTGTTCCAAAAACGTCTATTTTAAAAAACCAAATTCGATTGGTAAGTTACTTGGTTTTGGAGAAGAAACAGTTCAGGCGAATATATTAACTGAGTCCCCTTTTCCCGTGTCCATTCTGTCTACAACTATAGTACGAGTTGAATGTGACATCGTGAGCGGGTCATTTATAAACGGAAAACCTAGTCATATAATTCATGAATTTGTGCCAAATGTACCGCCTGGTTACCGGATTATAGAAACACCTAAAAATGTTATATATTTTCCTGTTACTCAAAACAGCTTAAACGCTCTTATAATAAGAATACTGGATATAAACGATAATTTAGTGAATTTACGTGGCGAAGAGATTCAGATATATTTACATCTCAGAAAAAAATGATAGACTTTAATAAATGTACGGTCTCAAACAGCAAAGCCGTTAGTGCTCATTGTGCTATCAAGAAAAGAAGACCTAAAGGACAACTAACGAAGGAAAACAAACAGTTTTTAAAAAACATAGGATTATTAAAATGAGTATACTAAACTTATCAGACTCCTTTAGCTTTGATAGCACGATTGAAAGTTTCGAATATCATTCGTATAAACCGTACGTAACAAGTTTCAATTTAAATGATGAAATCCGTATACCTATCAACCAGCAAGATCTATACGTATTACCATCAGCGAGTACTTTATACATAGAGGGTACTATAGAAGTATTCAACAGAGAAACAAAAGCGAAGGTGTCCAGTGTTCATTTTACAAATAACCCTATACTTCATTTATTTCAAGATATTCGATATGAGCTGAATGGGATTGAAATAGATAAAATTAAAAACGCTGGGGTCACAACAACAATAAAATCTCTTGTGTCGATGAATGAACTTGAATCATCGATGTCAAAGTTATGGGGCTGGGATGTTGATGGCACAAAAATTACGCATGGATCATTTTCTGTGTCAATTCCTTTAAATAAGATTCTTGGCTTCGCAGAGGATTATAACAAAATTATTATTAACTGTAAGCATGAACTTATTCTTTTACGATCCAATACTAATTTAAATAGCGTAAAACTGAACACAAATGAGTATATAGGTAACATAACTATATCTAAAATAGTATGGCGCATGCCGCACATTAAGGTTTCTGATCGTGAAAGATTAAGTTTGCTTAAATATTTGGAAAGAGATCGAGCTATTCAGGTAGCATTTAGGAACTGGGATCTGTACGAATACCCGCTTTTACCTAAAACATCAAAACATTCTTGGGCCGTCAAAACTTCGTCTCAAGTTGAAAAACCTCGATATGTTATAATTGGATTAAAAACAAACAGGAAAAATGTTGCTGATAAAGATATATCGCGTTTTGATCATTGTAATTTGCGTGACGTTAAAGTTTTTTTAAATTCAAATTATTTTCCTTATGAAAACTTGAATGTCAGTTTCTCGGCTCAAAAATTTGCTATATTATATGAACAGTACGCTAAATTCCAACAGTCTTATTATAACCGCAGCCAAGCACCGTTGTTGAATCCACAAGACTTTATAAATAAAGCACCTCTGTTTGTTATCGACTGTTCTCGTCAAAATGAAACCTTAAAAACGGGTTCAGTCGATGTGCGGATTGAATTAGAGTGTGACACAGATATCCCTGACAATACCGCGGCTTATTGTCTTATTTTGAATGATAGTATTATAGAATATAAGCCGTTGACCAATATAACAAAGAAGATATCATGAAACTAGACCATCTATTCGTAGATGTTCAGGGGTTTAAATCATCTAAAAATGAATTTATTATTAAAGAATTTGCATACAGTACCTATGAACACACGCAGGCGTATTTAATAAAACCTCCATATTCATTTTCTACGTTATCAGAAAACGAAAAAAGGCATGTGAAATGGATAGAGAGAAACCTTGGCATTATGTGGCGTGAGGGGTATATCAACCACAGAGAATTTAAGAGAATGATTCATAATTTCTTGGAAGGCAAAAAAATATATGTAAAAGGTTTTGAAAAAATTAAGTGGATTAATGATTTATGTGCTGATTGTACTGTAATAGACTTGGGAGAGAAAGGTTGTTCTAATTTTCAATTAATGTATAAAAAGTATTGTATCGACAACAGCTCTTATAATTGTCTACATCATAAAAAAGCTTGTGCCTTAAAAAACGTTATATGTCTTAAAAAATATTATTTCGATATTATGCATATTTAACATTGTAATAAATTATACCTAATTTTCAAAAATAAATATTTACGTTTAATCATTTTTTTATTTTTTAACCCAGTCAAAATTAGTTATCATTTATTTTGAACGAAGACTTTTTATATTAACCCATTTTTAAATAATTGAATTTGTTTGTTTAAAAATATGAAATAAATGATAACGATTCATACCTGTGGCTAATAATAGTGTTAATCTATTTAAGCGATATTTACTGAAAAGATTTTTCTTGTGCATTTAATCATGATAATTTTATTTTCGTTTGAATTATTGCTTTATTGACATACTTACAAAAAAAATCTTTCCTGTTGACGTATCGCTTAATCAAAGGAATAAAACAAGAAAATTGTTGACCATATTTATTTTCAAAATTATATACAAAAACAGTAAAAACATTAATAACTAACACTATATCCGCACAACTTCTTGGATATCTTATTTATTACACTTTCTGTACTGTCTATTATCTCATCGTATCCGTCACTTGCCACATACTGCGCACTGAGCATAACGTTTTCACCGGTTTCGTCGTTTTGATCCGGCGCGGAGTCACTTATGTTAATTATTTGGATTTTGACAAGTCTGTTCCCCTTAGTTGCTTCATTGTTTATAACGAACGACGGCGGGTGACCTCGTACACTTCTCTTTACCACTTTGTTTAGCCTTAGTTTTGGTTTACTAGACTTGGTTTTCGTTTTGGCACTTGCAATTTTTTTTACAAATTCACTGACTTCTTCTTCTTCTTCATCTTCTCGGAATCCTAATGGACCCTGTGCATATTGCGAAAACATGATTTGAGTGTCTTGCGTTCCTTCCATATTCTGAAACAAAAGAAATCAAATAAATAAACGCATCTGGCAACACATATGAGCATTTTCATACGCTTACAAAACAATAATAGCAACAAAATAATACGAATAAATATTAAATAATGCCAATTTTACTTACCGAATCGGGAATGGATCAGCTCGTCTTAATTTTCAAAACTTTGGAACGACTTTACTCAGTTATGAATGTAGAGTGCAGAATGATAACTTACTATAACAGCCGCTATTTATAATTACAGTAATTTCATGCGTCAGCAAATTAAATTAACACGCGCTTCGGAGCATGCGGTGCATACCGCCGCGCTGCTTAATGCCGATCAAATTACAACGACACGTAAGGACTTGTTATAATTGGTACCAAATGCAATAAATGTGAATAGGTATATTTCACGTGTCAGCAAATTACCTTAGCACGGGCTGCATGCCGCCGCGCTGCTTAAGACACGTAAGGACATGTTTTAATTGATACCCAATGCAATAAACGAGGATAGGTATTATTTGCCTGTTCAACAGAACATGATTTTACTTACCATTATCAAAATATTACATTTAAAATTAAGCCTGAGCCCTGAGCTTTTTGATGACGGAAAACATCGTCAGGAAACCTCCGAAGCGAGAAAACTCAATTTCAACTCAAGTAAAATGTGTTTTCAGTCGGTATCCTCGCAGTCTATATATACTTAGGTGGGTGAAAGAAAAAAAGAAAACAAATGTTAATAACACTTCATATTTATTTATTAAAAAAAAAGAACAAACCATACAATTTACAAATCAATGTGTAATTATAAAAAATAAAGTACTTAATGATAATCTACTTATTTGGTATAGTCAGCGTCAAAAGTCGCTCATCTGGTCGTAGAGCGAAAAGGTACAAAAGTGATGAGCGGCTTTTGACGCTGACCCTACAACATACATAATTATAATTTTACAATAACGTAAGTACTCAACGTATTTTATTTTATTAAACACATTCTAATTTTTTATTACCCATTGGGTGCCTACGAAATAAAATTACAGCTCGAGGAAAGGTCGCTTAGATAACTACTGTACTAGAAAATAGACTCATGTCCCCAAGATTTGGTTGAAATTTTGTCTGATAATATATGTCGTTTATCGTCTTTGTTAGATAAAGCAACTTTATTGACAGATTGAGTGAAGATCTCGTGCCTAATCGATTTAAATAATATGTGTTTTTTCCGAACTATTTTATCATTGAATAACACATCCCGATAATCATTTAATGTTAACTCTTGAACTGCTGGTTTTTTTATTCCTTTAGCCTTTTTGATAAGAGATTTATCACTTTTGATACAGTATAGTTTAGAACGTAACCCTATAAACTCGGTAATAAGTTCTCCTCCTAACTCATCTTTGAATAACCCAGGAATCTTCTTGTTACGTAAAGGTATTTGCAAATCATTTACAGGGTTATAATTGCTTGTGTCAAAAAAGTTTAAAAAAATATTTTTTAAATCGCTGTAAAAGTCTGCAGTTTCGATTTTGTAAATAAAACTGTCGGTATCAGTGTAGCACAGAGTAACTTGATCTTGGTAGTGTTTTTTTATTACCGTGTAGTGAAATTGGTACATATGACTTTTAGAAAGTTCTAATACAGAGAATCCTACGTAGATTGGTTTATCTAAAATTACTTTTTCAGGCTTCATTTGTACGACAACCAAATTTTCAGACAACACTGTTGCACTATGGAAATTCGGTTTGGCAATTAATTTGTTAGCACAAGTAAACTTTTTTGTTTTGTTTTGACGGTCGTGCCACTTATTTACTAATTTGACGTCAACTCGCCGCTCACTGTCTTCAAGAGTTTTCCCAAAAACTGAGTTATTCATTAATTTAAAAAGGTCTTGTTGGAAAGGAGTAGTAGCTTTTTTTCTCAGTTCTGTATTTAAATGAATATACTGTTTTAAGAATGGACTTTGACGAAACCTTATAACGCGATGGATTTTATCAAGAGTTAAGCCGTTGCGTAAACATGTTTTCAGATGGACGTAATGAATGACGTATTCGTATTTGTTATATAAATTTGGGATCAATTTGGTCGTTTTTCCTCCTGGAGGAATAAATTTTTGTGCGCAAAATGGATAGTCGTTATGGTTATGGTGTAAATTTTCCGGATATAGCAAGTCAACTTCCAGAATAAATCCAAATGGAGCATCATCTTCGACAGACAAAATATCTAGTTGGGCAATTTCATGATGATCTAGAAAACTAAAATTAGACATGGGCAACGATTGACACATACTGTAACCATATAAGTTATTGCAATCGATATATACTAAAAACGAGTCTGGTTTATTCATGTCATAAGTTTCCATGTACTTATTATTAGCCTGAGCATATCTGGTCGAACACATGCAAATACCACCTCTTATTCCTTTTTGTATGAGTCGAATTATTTCTAATTCGGATATCAATTCAAGCTTAACTCCGGTTTTTAATAACATAGCATCAAACGATAAGCTTGGAGCAGTTAAATAGAATGCCGGATCTAAATGATAATTTAACTTGCAAATGAACCGAAAGTTCTCAAAAATATCTGATAAAAGCAACACATCAGTTTTTAGGTAAAGATCAGTATATTCTCCCATATCTTTGATTTTAAATTCGGACCATACAGATTGCGCATGTGCGTAATCTGAATCGCTTATTTGTTCGTTGGAAAGAGAATCAAAAAACAAGTTCTGTGATGGAAGCTCGGTCTCTGTAAACTTATCCCAGCTCGACATATAATCGTAAGGATAAATACCTTTGCGAGTTAATAATTTATTTTTTTTAGTTTCAGGATAAAACTTGTTCAAGTGAATAAAATCATCTTTATGTAAACCATTCGCTAATTTTTCCAAGCTTGTTCCTAAAAATTTAAAAGAGTCTACAAATCGAATTTGTGCATACTTTTGATCTGAAATCCACAAAAACTTAGTGAACGAAATATAATTTTCTTTATTTTTTGGGATTACTTTCACAGGCCCTGAACATTTACTAAGTTCCTGTATAAACAAATGACAATCGTAACCTGCTAAGTTATGAAAGAAAACAGGGACCAATTTAGGAACGCGAAAGCGCAGATTGCAGTACTGGTGCGCGGCACCGCGATAACGGCCCGTTAGATGACAGTGATCTCTTACTTTGTCTGCAAACAATAAACCTTTACACATATGACAATTTTTGGCACGTTCATGAGCTAAAGAATCTTCTACAGTAAATATCATGGGAATTTCTTTTTCTAAAACGTTATGGATGTCTTTAATATGTCTATATAAATAATCTACGAATTTCTGAGCACAATCTGGCCCTCGGTATTGAACAAAACGATTAAGTTGCTCATCATAAGAGCAAATTATATGGTACGCGAAAGCGGCTGGTAAATGTATTTGTTTATTTGTAGTAAAACTACTGTCAGTGTTAGGTTCACAGTTCTGATAGGGTTTAAGGATTGTCTCAAAGTCAGCATACACGACAAATGGAACGTCTTGTTTTCGTTCAAAATGCTTAAATTCGAGATAGGTGCCTTTCTCCGGAAGTACCGTAGCAACCCCACTACAAACGTGACTATTGAAACCGTGTTCAGTTTGAAAAAATATCAGACAGTCTTCGCAGAAATAAAGCTTAGCATGATGTTTGGTAATCTGACCGCGAGCAAGACGCGGTAAATTAGTAATCAAAACATAATGCGACTTATTACCGCGTTCGATTAAAAGTAAATTGATTCGATGTTTCCTTTTATATTGCGATCTGTATAGAGGTCCTACAAGAGTTCGGTTGTTTTTTAAAGAATATACGTTAATACTGATATCAATATTGTGATGCTCAAACGTAATGATATCGGCTAAAGTGACAGGGAAACACATATTATCAAGTTTTAATACGTCTTTAAAATGAGGATAAGATGATAGACGCTCGCGATGGTTTTGACATGGGTAAAGAGCAGCAACAACACACCAGAGAAAACAATAATTATCATGATTTTGAATATTAATGCAAGCTTTTTTATTTTTTATTATCTTAGGTAAGTCTATGTAAGATGACGCTTTCAATGGTTCATACTTATTTATGTTAACTTCTAAATACAAATTAGATAAGAAAGTCCAACCAGAATCGCGCTCCTGAAATTCTTCGATTTTTTTCTGTATACTAATAATTATTGTGTTTAAAAGCTCTTCGAATTGATAATTTTGATGTATAGGAAAATTTTTCGTTGCAAAAGATTTCATTTCCTGCTTGTCATCTTTAAACAAAAGAAAATCGCCAAAATATTCGAAATTTACTTTGAGGGACACATGTTTTTTAAGCGAATTTTCCAAAATTTTTTGCATTTTAGGTTTTACTGTAATCAAAAATGATTCAGGTAAACAAGACTTCAGCTCATCAGTTGCCATTATTCTATAAGATGCTATGCGACCTTTAAAAGCAGACGAAATTTCAACAACCTCATCGTTTAAATTTACACCCGAATTTTTTCTATGCTTATTACTTCTAAGGTGCCCTACCCACTTCCTGCTTTCTACTGTAATTGAACACTGAGTGCAAAAGGGCATGTTTTATGTAGCGACTTTGCTTAAGCTGTAATCCTGGTTTTATATGTTAAATACACAATTTGATAGTTTCAATTTTAATCAAATAATAAAAAGAGACAACCTGCAGTATCCGTTAAAAGCAAAAATAAAAAGTACTAAATTAGTACTTACTTAGTATCGTTACAATAAATTTGACGTTAGCGTCCTTGAAAAGTACATTTATCTTTTTAACAAATTTTTGCTATGCCCTCCATTCAACAGTTTTATCATCGATTTGCGCCCTTAAAGTAATATCGTTAAAAGCGTTTAAATTATGGTTTCATAATAAATCGTTAACATTTATTAAAAACATTTATTAAAAATTACTTGATACACAATTTGATGTAGTTTAAATTTTATTCAAATAAGTAATAAAAAGAGACAACCTGCAGTATCTGTTAAAATCAAAAAAGTACCTACTAAATTAGTACTTAGTATCGTTAGAATAAAATTTGACGTTAGCGTCCTTGAAAAGTACATTTATCTTTTTAATAAATTTTTGCAATGCCTCCCATTCAACAGTTTCATCATCGATTTGCGCCTTTAGAGTAACGAGAGCCTTTTTCCAACGCTCCTGACGTAACTCACCGCGAATATCAGCAGTGTTGTACACCCGCAGCTCCAAGAAAAAGTCTCCGTTGAGGGTGCAAGCTCGTTTTGTTGACCCGTTCGGTACCCGGCTTATAATGGATGAATCAAGCGGATCAGTCTCAGCAGGCTTATGGTTAACAGCAACGTCTTCAGGAAATATTCCGAACACGTCAAACGGGTTTTTAGTTTCTTTTTTCTTGGGTGCAGCAGATCTGAAACATAACAGACATTAAACAATGAATAAGACAGTTGTACTTAGTTCGTCGAAATTCATTAAACAAATTACAAGAAAAATACCTTGGGGTTGACGGCTTTCTTTTTTGAGCAGGTTTTTTTATTTTTGGGATACTGACATCTGCAGCGGCAACGCTCTCCTCTGAATCAGATCTGAAATAAAAAATATGTTTTTATTACTCGACATTTAAAATAACCATATACATCGATAAAAAAAGAAAAAAAAATACCTTTTTTAAATGAAAAAAGTAGACAAACAATATTTAAGTAAATATGTACCCAGCTGACAAAATAAAAAACATGAAATATGAAAATAAATATAAAATGGCTACCTGTTTGGAGCTGAAGCTTTTCGTTTTTCAGCCGACCTTCCCACTTTTGACCGAACGGTTCCGCTGTTTGCAACAGTGATGGGTTCAAACTCGGAATCAGACCTGAAAGGAAATTAAAAATATTAATGCCTGTTGGAACCCTACAAACAATATGAACCAAATGTTTTAATTTCGTTAGGAAAGTAAAGCGTTAGGTACGTTGAAATACATACTTACATTTTAATCGATGTATAAAGCAAATAAACTTTACTAACGTAGAAACTCTGCACAGCTTAACCTCTGAGCTGAAGATGTAGAAGACTTGATGCACTGTGCACGTCACGTTCGAAATTGGAAAGGAACAAATTAGCCCCGCGCAAAAGTTTTAAACGAAATTATTTGCTGATTTTACTAAATGAACTAGGGCTGTCGCATTCCAAATCACAATTGTGTATTATGCTTATGTGCACATAACAGTTCTTTATTTTACATTATTTAATTCTCGACGCGATGGAAAGAGGAACGTTATGAATTTGTCTATCTGTCTGTTGGTAAATCTGCCTACTTCGTATTCCACATATGCATGTATTCAAGATACCAAAAAACTAATCGAGAGTGAGTTGTAAGCTTTTTTTAATTTACTTTTTTAATTTTTTATTTACTTATTTATTTTTTATTTATTTATTTCTCACCAGCTAAATTAAGGAATTACCTAAATATTAGTATTTCAGTAATTGTAGTAATCATTATTTCTTTTAAGAACATTTATATTCGCATTTAATAGAGGTACCCATTAATTGTAAATTTATCCATTGATCATTGTCAACCCTACACCTTTATAATATGAATATTATTTCGCAACCACGCTTCATACATGCACCGCATTTGTATGTCAGCAAAAAGACGCCGATCGCACTGTGTGTCACATTACAACTTGATAACGTTGCGCAATAAAATTGGCTAATACCTAATTGGTAACATTTTCATGCTCAGTTCTGTACGTTAAAATTATAACGGAAACTGAAAAAAAACCTCCTCAGATCGTTCAAATAGCCTCAGTATTAACCGACTTAATTACTAAGTTAATGGGTAAGGTTAGTAATTGGTTAGCTCACACAACCAAATATCATCTTACCTCACCTACTAAGACGAAGATTTAAACTTAGGTAAAAACGTGTTCTAACTGTAATGTTTGCTACTTTACATCGTAATTATAAATACACATACAATTGTTATTTCCTAATACGAAAACAAACATTGTCTTGTTACAGGTACAAACAGGTATAAACCTTTTTCAATTTGAACACAAAAATAAACAATTCCTATATTATTAACATTTATGATAAGATAACCTAACCAACTTAGAAAAGTCGAAAAACAATAGACATTTTCGCTTCAAAGGTCAATATCTTAAAAACGGTTGAACCGATTTTGATAAAACAAGTCTAAGAACCATTGTTAGAAAACCTGTTAAATGAAAAACCGCATTTAAATCGGCTCATTCATTTAGGAGCTATGGTACCACAGACAGACACACAAAAATCTAGGTACAAATTCTAGCGCACGATGTCAAAGTTTAACATAAGCGCTGTCTGTGGGTTAAGCACTGAACTAAGTAGGTGTAAGTAATGATTTAAGTAAGTACCTTTGATGTACTGGTTTCGTATAGAATACAAATGGTTTCGAATAATTTCGATAGATGTCATCACCGCCTACTCGTATGTCCATTTGCATGTTAAGAACAATAAACCTTAGCGAGCGCGCTCGCTACGTAATTTGATCGAGTACCTAACTTACACTACAATGTCTTCGAGTTGAAATGACTTAAGTACATAATCATGTATATCACTTTACAACTCGTTTCTGATCAAACTTTATATTCTAGTCAGCAAGACAATTTTTACGTCAACATGATAAAGTGATATAAGTTATTTAGAAAGTGTGATAAAGTATCGCGGTCTCACAGATGGAGTTGTTCTACATTAACATCAATTAAATCACACTATTTGACTTAGTTTTAGCGATACCAATTTAAAATCATATTTCGGTTTTCACTAGTGTAGTGAGTTACACATTTTTATGTTTTCGTAATTTAAATAATGTTTACTTAGTGCTTTATTCCAGCGTAAATTAGTTTAAACCTAACTCGCGCTAACGATGGTTTTGAGATTCGTTGATATAAATAAATCCGACATACAATTTGCCGTGTACGTAAAACGCGGTCATAGCGATACATCCGAAAACGGATGCCGGGAACTAACGCGTCCTGGGTGACCCGACCTTGTCTGTGGAGTCTGATCAGCTTTGCGGATGAGTTGTATACAAGCCTCGGTGGGAGGCATCCAAAACCACCACGCACACAAAAAGCGGTCATAGCGATACATCCGTAGGTGGATGCCGGGAACTAGACGCGTCCTGGGTGACCCGATCTTGTCTGTGGAGTCTGATCAGCTTCGCAGACAAGTTGTGCAAACACCTGAGTTAACCTGAGTCAAAGGCTGCGGCTTGAGACCGAGGAGCGCTCAGTGGCTTCGGCCTCGTGCATATCGGACTTGATCAACCCGGTGTGCATGGTGTACTTTTGCTTTTACTTTATCTAAGCTCAAACATTATTAAACATATCTATGTTAGGTTGTCAATTAGTTGAGACTTGAGTTGGACTGAAATTTAAATACATTGAATAAATTCCCGTCGGGTTGGCTTGTCGTTGAACCTCGAGTCAAAACTTCGCTCATTCGAACGAGAGGTGGATGCCCAATGCGATTTCAGGTGTAGGTTGAGCGTTATGATGAACGTGAATTCTGATAGGTTACTGTTAGGTTGGGTTCCGTTAGGTTTGAGTTGCTGTTGGGCTGATGTATTCGTTGCGTTGAACGAGAGGTGAAACAGAATGCCCAATGCGATTTCAGGTGTAGGTTGAGCGTTATGTTGAACGCAAATGCTGATAGGTCACTGTTAGGTTGGGTTCCGTTGGGTTTGAGTTGCTGTTGCGTTGAACGCGAGGTGAAACAGAATGTCCAATGCGATTTCAGGTGTAGGTTGAGCGTTATGTTGAACGCAAATGCTGATAGGTTACTGTTAGGTTGGTTACCGTTGGGTTTGGGTTGATTGTAGGTTGTGTGCAATTCATTGTATTATTGGGCTTCTGGATCACCACGAATGAGTGAGGGCGAAATTTTTCGCCCGATCGAATGAATGGTGGTCCAGAATGCCCAATAATATACTACTCGTTTGGTCGACTTGATAATTAGTTCAAATGCATTTTTTACTTCTGTTTTAGTTTTAGATTTCGTAGGAATACACCACGTGTACTTTGAAAATGTGTCAATAACAACTAAAATGTATTTATATCCCTTATTTACAGTATGTAAATTCTGTAAGTCAATTAAATCTGCTTGCCACAAATCATCAATTCCTTTTAATATAACTGCGCGACGCTTGTAATTTTTTCGGGCCGATCTATGGATTTCATTCACGACTTGTTCTTTTGTCATCTTTGAAATTACTTAAAATATTGTCTATGTCCCTTTTTGTATAAAAGTTTATTTTCAACTGATTTGCAAGCTGATGAATTTGAGAATTTATAGTTTTAAATAAAGAATCTAGATGCTTCTTCTCGTAAGTGTCCTGGACGAGCTGATCGACATATTGCTTATTAGCTGCATCATTGGGTGTCAAAGGATCCGCTACCCCCTTTAATCGCGATGATTGTAGATCGAAATCGCCATCATCAGAACGCAGCAAAGTTTTATTGTTAAGTTCAAAAACTTCACATACACGCAAACGTTTATGAACATGATGACCGAATTTGTCTATGTTCATTTTTACTTCTTATTTTTATGCACTTATGTATCATCAAATTTCCGGCTTCGACTGATGGTAAAAGTAAAATACCAGTTTTATATATCATTGATTAACCAAGCCCGCTTCACGAAGTTCTTCTACAATTGATATTATTTCATTGTCTAATCCTGTGTTACCGGCATCACG